>JARFJB010000307.1:2475000-2847500 GCA_036346205.1 Vesta saturnalis
GTGTCGCTGTGCGTGTCAAGTGTGTGTCGTGTTGTAGTGTGTGTGTCCGTTGCAATCGTGTGATGTGCGTGTGCGTGTGTGTGCGTGTGCGTGTGTGGTGTGTGTGCTGTGCTGTGTGCGTTCTGAAATCGCTTGTTGCGTTGCTGTGCATGTGGTTAGCTTGTGTGCTCATTCGTGTCGTGTGGTATCGTGTGAACGATTGCGTGTGGTGTACGTGTGGCTGTGTCGTGTGTTGCGGAATGGTGTGTATGAACTGTGCATGTCGTTAAGCATGTAGGTTGTGTGTGCTGCAGTTGTGCAGATGTGTAGATGTGGTGTAGCTGTGCGTAAAGATGGTTGTAGGTGTGCGTGTGCGGTGCGTGTCGTGTAAGTCGTGTGCTTGTCGCTGTCGTGTCTGTCTGAATGTCTAGCTGTGCGTGTGGTGTGCGTGGTCTGTTTGCATTGTCGTGTGCGTGGGTGTTGTGTTGCTGTGCTGCTTGATGTACGTTGCTGTGGTGTGTGTGTGTGTGCGTTGTGGATGTGCGTGTCGTGTGTGTGTCGTGTCGTGTGTGTGTGTCGTGTGGTGTCGGTGTGTGTGGAAAAATCCAGCGATTTAGAGGAATTTGGTTTTTATCAAATCAAAAACTATAAATTAGTCTTGTTCTATACCACTTTTAGATACGACAGGTAATGTTGTAGCAAAAAAATTGCCAAGGTGAAATTAAATTTGTTCAAATTTTTAAATAACGGTTAATTTTATAAGAAAATATGTATAATTTTTAAGGCAATTTAATTTTAAACAAGTTTTTAATTCAATCAAATAAGTACAAAATTAATTAATTATAAGATGTTTTTCATGTCTCCTTTCATTGTAATATTAACATGATTCAAATTCTAAATTTCAATCCTTTTAATAACTTTAGGGGACGAGGTAGTTGTTGTTCAGCAAATTTTAGTTTGTGCGTGGTTTTGTTTGTAATCTAAAGAGCGTCTTCCAAAATTTACTAGTAAATTTAAATAACGTTGCGATTTAAATTATTATAAATTATCTATGGTCCTTCTTCCTTTAATTCAACCTATTGAAAATCGGTGTGATTATTCTTTCATAATTTTGGATTTGCTTTGCCAATGTGAAAGTTTTTTTATTAAATATCCTGTTATTGGAACGACCATAATATGTGTAAAAACATTTGTGAATTTTGTAATACCTATTTCCTAAATAACCATGCCTTTTGAGTCACCTGGTCTAATGTCACATTCTAATTGTTGACTTTAGAATAAACATGCTGTTGATATGGATATGGTCTACATTATTCTGAATTTACCGAGTTGGTATTGCGAGATTTTCAGTAACGTGATTCAGTACATCATACAACAAAAGATATTCCTCATTACTCGTTTTTTCGAGATAGCACGGGTTATTTAAAAGCACCGTATTCTTTAAGGTTAGTTACTAACTTGATGAATATTGCATTTTCTTTGGCATGACTTCTTTTAAGTACTTGTTCAAATACATTGCGCTACCACTGTAATGCGAAATTTTATTGCTTTATGGTGTAACACGATGTCAAAACTCTTTTCTCCACTGTCAAAATCCTGCTTCCATATTTAATTTAATAAATTAACTACTGTCCTTAGGAAATAAACTAATTATTGAATAGAAGTATCTGATTCAAGTTATGCGATTTTCAAAGATATAATCAATTCAACAAATCATAGTCATTGTTTTTAAGCCTACTTTTCTAACGTCACGATTCTTAAGGTTATTACATCTAGATATCTAACTTAAAATTGTTATAATTATAATTTTATATGGGTAACTATGCAACCTCTTTTCATAACGAAAACTTCATGGCAGATAGAGAATAATATACATCAATACATGTCTACTTAACGAAAATACCACGCCGCTCTATGAGATATCAATAGTACAGTTTAACCATTTTCATTCATTTATGTTTACTTATCTTGCGTTATATTAAGAAACTTTATAAGGAAAAGTTATGTAAAATTAAAATTTGTTTAAAAAATATGTCTACACCTTTTCTTATAAAATTAATGGTTATTCAGATATTGACAAAATTTCACATAATTGATATATGTCTTTTTTTAAGTATTAAAAATGAGGATTTTTTAAATATCCGTTATTATTATACAGTGATCCGTGGTTCCCATTCATTTCAATTAAATGTGGCAACTGTTAAATTAATTTTGACATGATTTGAGGTTAGTGAGAACCGTGTAATACCAGCACACTTTTGCTGTAATAATAAAATACCTCAAATCTAGGGGGCAAATAAAAAAAAAAGATTATAAATATATGTTAAGAAAAATCCAAGGCCGCCCGCTTTTATAAGATATCAGTAATACAGTTTAACCATTTTCACTCGTATTTAATTAATTTTCAGACTTACCTTGCATTCTGTTAAGAAACTTTATAAAGAATAGTTATGTAAATTTAAATTTTCTTTAAAAAATGTGTCCTCACTTTTTCTTATAAAGTTAATAGTGATTCAAATATTGAAAAAATTGGAACTAACACTTCAATTGTGCCTTATGAATTTTTTTTACGCGTCGTATCAAAGAATTGCATAGAACATAATTTATCGACATGTTTAATGTCTATATCTAGGTATTCTTTATATACTCTGTGGCATAAAAAATGCAACACCAAGATAACGTTGGAATATTTGGACCAAATTTGGAAATGTTTAACTAATCAAATGTAGTAATTGATTAAAATTTCAAAAAAATGAAACAAAGGCATTTTTTATTAATAATGTGTAGCACCACCATTATTGGTTTCACACTCCCACACCCTTCCTGGCATGGATTCCAAAAGGTGGTCCTGAGGTATTGCATCCCAGGCATTCTGTAATTCATGCCGGAGAGGTTGTAGTGTCTGTGGAGGATTGGCTAATTGCTTGAGTCTTCTGTGCATCACGTCCCACACATGTTCGATGGGCGAAATATTGACGTTAGCCTCTTCAAAGCGCTCCATACAATTCCTTCCACAGTGTGGTGCACATACCGCTCAACAGGAAACTGCACATTGCGACGTTCTCCACGTCTCCGTCTGGCCCTCGTTCGACCATCGTGCATTTCCAGGCAGAATCGGGAGTCGTCAATGAAAACCACTCTATGCCATTCCACATCTCAATCCAGTCGCAAGGTACACCACTCCAAACGTTGCTGCCCATGACAAACCATCAGCGGAAGCACAAGATGTGGTTGATAGGACTGCAAGACAAAAGCTCTAGTTCGACGGTAAACTGTACGAAGGGTTACAGGACGATTTTCGTTTACAAACTATTGATCGGCTATTGATCTTGTACTCGAGAATTTGTCTCTTAATGCCATTAATCGGAGATGGCGCTCCTGGACCACATTTGTCTGTCTTGGCCGTCCACTTCCTCTTCTACGACGTTCTTGGCCTTCTCTAGACCGTGATTGATAGCACCGTTCTACAGAGGATTGATTAGCAATTTCGCTGAATGAAAAACCGCTTTCACGTAACCCAATAATGCGACCTCTGTCGAATTCACTCAGTTGTCGAAAATTTTTACGTTGCCGCACTCTAGACATAATCGCAGGCTCAAAATGCAAAGAACACAAATGCAAAACAATTGCAACCAAAAACAATACCGAAATCGACTTAGTCTCTGAAGAAATACACCCAGTAATCTCGATTGTTACAAGTAAAACGTCAAATTTTCCATGGCTACTGGATTATTCTGAATGAAATTTTAATCAATTACTACATTTGACTAATTAAACATTTATGGCAAGTTTGGTCCAAACATTCCAACGCCATCTTGGTGTTACATTTTTTATGTCACAGATCTTTGAAATATGCAGTTGTTTAGCGATAGTGAAAAAAAGGTAGATTGCATAATATTCTATACCTACATATGTATATGTAGGTTGGAAGGTAAAAATCGCAATTAAACCATAAAGTGTGATATATGGTTGAATGCAGAATAAAAAGCTCTTCAAACATTATGTATAAAAAAATCAGAATCGTATTTAAAAAGCAAAACTTGATGATGGTTACTCGAAAACAAAACGTCGGATTCCAATTTGATGCATGCCATATTAAAGAACGTTAAAAAGTACCTGTAGAAAGTCCTCTTACTTTTTATTTAACTTCCACCACATAGTAATTTGTCAAAAACGAAATCGTGACAATTCATTTTTTGTCACATAACTTCGGAACGGTTCGGAATTTCGTCAGTTTAAAAATGTCATTTTACTAAACTCCAAAATGCCAAACTTTTCCCCCGTTTAACCGAAACTCTTTATCTTTCCGTTTCCGAAATCCCCATAGTGCCCCTCCTTATCTTGGACACAGTGTATATAAATAAAACAACACTAAGTGTAAATACGCAAAATTCAATAAAACAGATACAAATATATTTATCAACAAACACTTTATTTTTAACGTGTACATAAATTGGGAATGTTACGGCAACTGAAATTCTACCAGTGGTTTTGGGTATTGAAGGTTTGTCGGATGCCGTTTAATGGTACCAATATTACACCAATATAAGATGCGTCCAGCCTACGATGCCAAGTTACGTGTTAGCGTTATTATTGACATTGCAAAGGAGAGTTTAAAAAGAAAATTTGCACGGAACCAAGTAAAAAGTAAAATTACTTTCAACCTGTTTCATAATAAGTTCATTACGAAAATAGGCCACATTGTAAAAAGAAAATCAATAATCTACGCCAAACAGACGTTTAAAACTTCATGTCAGATACAGGTTAATAGGCTTCTATAAAAACATCGATAACACAGTTTAAGCATTTTCAATCATATTGATTTAATTTGTACATACACACGCGCGCGCGCACTCACACGCACATGCACATGCTCACACACACGCACACGCTCACGCTCACGCACACGCACACCGCACACGCACACACACGCACACGCACGCACGCGCACACGCACCGACACAGACACGCACACGCACACGCACACGCACACGCAACACTCACATCACACCACACTTGCATTCGCACTCGACACACACGGACACACATGCACATTCACACTACATCACACTCACACACAAATAATTTGACATTTTTAACAGCTATAGGTTGCGTTATTCCGAAGCACACTTCGAAGACAGGTACCTACGATTATTTTCATCCTTGAAATTCCACTTCCACAAAAATGCTGTCGAAATTTAGTAGGCGAATATTTTCCATCCTAAAAATCTGAAATTGCATGATTTTATACGAAATAGTATGAAAAAAGTTGTTCAAAAAATTAAAAGTTTAACGTACTCTCCGACTGAATTTACATGAAATTTAATTTTCATCTTTTTAATCTTAAAAGTCCAGAGAACCTACCAATTTTCATCTTCCTATCTTGAAGGATTCGGGAACAATCAAATAAAAACCATTTGTCAGCAACTCCCGTTGAGCGGTTGTGCCTTTTTTTGGTGTCAGTTTACAAAAAAAATGTTACTGAAGTTCTTTTTATTATTTGCCTTATTTAAATGCCATTACATTTTTGGCACCTATTTCAAAAACACCTTGTATATGAACATTTAAAAGGATAACTAAGATATAAGTAGATATACAACAGTTAATTGTTGAAGTTGCATATGGGTGGTTGCTGATAATTGCATGTTAGTGGTTGCATAAGAGAAAGCACATTCATTCACAGGATGGCACCATGCACGTGGTCGCATGCGCATGGCTGCATGGGGGTAAACATATTGAGGATGTTGGTAAATAAACACAAGATAAAAGTAATTTATTCTTACAAAATACATTCTAACACATCTTAACATATTTGGATTACTTGCTACAGCGGATGAAAGAAATATTTCGCATTGGAATGTGAGGGTCTGTAATAATACCTCATTAGATGAACATAACCTACTACCTATCAAACTCAGGTGTTGAGGGTATGGTTGGTAAGAGATGCAGGCATTTATTATCTAATAATTTCTTAGGAATGTTATACTGGAGCTTCTACAGTTATTTTCTTAAATCTAAAAAATATGTCTTTATGAGTCATAAAGCGCGTTTACGTACCGATCAGCAGCTAAAGTTCATTTGAAATTGGAAACTGATATCCGGTTCATTCCCACGTGACACCCTCAGTAGTGTAGTTACCCTACGTATGTGCCACTCTACAGTGTTGCCAAGTTTTAAGGTCATGCGATGTTGTCACATTGAGGGTTGTTGCCAGCTAATTGACCTATTCAAGGTCAAAGTTTATTGACCAGTAAGGGAGTGTCATTACAATTCTTAGAATCAAAGTTCATTGACTTTCCCAAAGTTCATTGACCTCAAAGTCCATTGACAACTAGGGGTGTTATTTTACAATTTCTAGAAATTCGAAAATAGAACATTTTCTTAAAGTTCATTGTCCTTTTCAAGGTCATATTTTATTGACCTTTAGGCGTGTCATATTACAATTATTAGAAATCTAAAAGTAGAGCTAAATTTCACTGACCTTTCCATGTCTAAAGTTCATTGACCTGTTCAACGTGAATGTTCATTGACCTCCAGGTGTGACAAATTAGAATTATTATTGACCCCTTAAACACGAATTCTTAGAAATCCAAAAATATGACTAGTTACGGGAAGTTCAACTTTTGAAGGTCAAAGTTCATTGGCCTCTAAGGATGTTACGATTCTGGGAAATCTAAAAATAGAACCAGTTCGTGGAAACTTCACTAAATCTTGAAAGCTCCTAAAA
Organism: Vesta saturnalis; assembly: GCA_036346205.1. NCBI lineage: Eukaryota > Metazoa > Arthropoda > Insecta > Coleoptera > Lampyridae > Vesta > Vesta saturnalis. The sequence continues at coordinate 2,481,707 of JARFJB010000307.1, forward strand.
GTCAATAATCTACCGAATATGACGGTTCATTGACTTCGACAAAGCTACTGAATGACGCAAGATATTGAAAACACTTGAATGAATTCTAGCAAATAGAATCTGCAACTAATGAGTCATTCTTATTCAGTTCTAAAAATAAATTGTGACTGCTCTGTATTGTTCAAGTTCCCTAATATAAAGAACAACACGATATATTTTATAGATCGGTTGAAAATGAATCTGTTAAGTGGAAATATCCGTTTGTTCTTAGGAAACTGTTATCACTTATTAGGAAACCACCGCCAGTTCTTAAAAAACAACCACCTGTTTCTGAAGAACGGATTCCTGTTTTTGACCTGCTTATTGATGTGCTTTAAGTTGTTTTTGGGAAACTACTACTAGTTTTTTGAAAACTGGTACCAGCTTTAAGAAACCGGAGTATCCTTTCTTCAGGAATCAGCTATATCACCCAGAAGCTAAATATCGGGATCTTGGTGATGAAGGTGCTTCATCGATAGGGAAATAGTAGTATGTAAAAGATAAAAAGTTTATTGATCGGTGTATCGACTACATCACATATAAGTTTCAATCGTGGGAAAACGAAGAGCACCATAAAATTTAAAACTGGATATTAGAAAACATTTATAAAGGTGAAATTTCTGCTTAGGATGGACATTTAATGCACTACAATAAAAATACAATTTTTATGTTTTATTTCATGTAAAAACTACATACTTTGTTATAAAACTATCGTTATGGCTATATAAGCCATTTTTTTCTATAGCAATTGTTAAAGTGTGCTATGAAGAACCCAAATCAATAGATCAAGTTTCACTTTAACCGCAAGGGTAGATAAAGTTGAACTTTAACAGCAAAGGTAGATAAAGCATTTCAATTTTTTAATTTTTATTTATATAAATATACAACTTATTTTTCATTCTTATTTGCATTAATAATAACTTCAATATTGCAATTTACGTTTCGAGAAATATCAAATTTTGGAACAGAACCGGTTTCATGTGAAAAACGTACAGACGACACAGAGTTACGTGAACTTTCTATTCCACAGAGTGTTTTCTTTTATACATCAATTCTTTTCGCTACTGAGTCTTTTATGTAAGTTTCGGCGACGGCCTTTCCTATATGCTTTACTGCCATCAGGTCACCACCGAATTTGCCAACATTGTGGATGCAGAGCGGCGAAAACAATGCCGGTATACATTTCTGAATTCGGTAATTTAAAAAATCCCAAGGTATTTATACCCACAGGTGGAACTGTACACTTTCTCTGTCCATAGTTGATGAAGAACTTTTGGGGAGGCACGTTTTTAGGATGTAAAGCAACGTATTTTCTCACAATGTTCAAAACACTTACACCACATTCATTATCAGTGATGCAAAATGAGCGCTCTTGCTTAGTTTTTTGTTAATAACTGAGGCGATTATGACAGATTTTAGAACTTTCTAGCTTGTACAATTCATTGGACCGACATGCTACATACAAACCCAGTACCGCAACAACCTGTAATTTAAAAGCCAAATTATGAAGTCACCATTTCTAAACGTTTTATCTTCACAAACAGATAGTCGTCATCTGAAGCTTCTTTTAAAATCTCATAACATCATCCGATTCAAAGACTTTGAACTTTTTAGACATAATCATCACTCAGCTTCTTTAACACTCCAATTAGTTTGCTATATCTGAAAGCATGTGTAATTATTTGCCAGAGCACATACACTTGACATATTATTTACTTTGAAATGTCACAATTTTAATTCACTAGCAGCGTAGACTTTATCATTGAGTAATACGACCACAATGTTGATAGCTTCACTTTCTTTGACTTTTCCGAAAAGTATGCCAGAAGTACCTTTTCACTATTCATTCTTTTGGTATGTCAAGCTCGATTTTTGGGGTAATAATTTACTCATTGGCCTTTCACATCTGAGAGTTTTTCTTGTTCCAAATCGGTTTCCCAATTATTTTCACTCATTTTTACTTGCACTGTATTCAGAAAAGCATACAAAAGCACATAGAATAAACCACAAATTCTTATAAACAAATTTTTCTTTATTCAGTGTCAACCCTAGCAACCCATACTACTGAGATTTTAAAACGTGACTAATTCAATTAATATTTCTTTAATTTTTGTTAAAATTTGCTATAGAAAGAAATAGAATGTTATACACGACGATAAATACAACTATCGACTCGTGAAAATTGATATCGCTCCTTCGTCGCTCATGAATTAACATTTTTCACTCGTCGATAAAATTGTATTTTATCGTCTTGTATAACAAATAACTATAATTCACAAATTATAAGTTAAAGTTCTACTTATAGAGAAATATCGTCATTTTATTGTTTTATTTACATGATGAATTTTCACTAAAAACTAATAAATTAAGGTATAGGATGCAAGCAAAAGAAAAATAAATAAATGGCTGACAGCTATGCATTAGTTTAAACTACATTCTCAATATTTAGATATTCACTAGAACTAAATGTAAAAATGATGATATCCGATAGACATGTATAAGTTAATCTACTTACGAGAGCTCATTTTGAGGTGTAACTATGCCGTAATGTCCCCATGGAAGTGTGTTAACTAAATCGAGAATTAGATACCGTTTATCATCTTCAGGAGCTTTTAAAGTTTTCCGGTGAACATGCAATGGACAAAAGGTAAGTCTTTGTGTACATCATGTAAATGATGAGGATGTTCCAAATCTACTTCCAATATCAGACCTTCGGTCGCACCATCTGGGATTGTAGCCATCTATGCTGTTATCTACCCATTCAAAGCCTTCGTAAGGAGAAATTGACTCATAGCCCAGCCATATTTATTATTGATATCGTTGTACATTAGATACACATCATGTGCTGTTGAATCATAAGTAGTACTTGTTGTTTGCACTAGCTCTTCTCTTAGATCAAATTTGACTCAAATCCGGTCGAACACCACGCTCAACAAAGAGAAACATACATTGATCTGTGAGGAGTTCCAACTCATATCCCGGTCATATGTAGAAGGAGAACATCGACCTTCATATGTAAGTCTACATATTAACCCAAGTTATTGAACCTAAACTTGCTCCATGCCTCCTGCGCTCTAGGTACATTTCTCGAGGCTTGTCTCCCAAATTATTATAAAAAGCATCTTGAAGAGGCAAACAGGGCTCATTCAAACGGCAAAGAAATCAAAATGATCATACGACATTACACAATTCTTGGTTAAAAGATTAAATTGATCTTTAGATAATAAAGGAAGTAGCAATTTGAGATTTTGAAATGCTGTTAGATACCATGATAATTTATCCGTGGATGATGCTATAAAACGAAAACTCTCTGTAACTACATAGTTACTGCGTTAGTCATTGACGTGTTTAGTAAAGGAGATAAATTTCTCTTTGGTAAAAAGAATCAAATCTATAGAACCGTTAATTCTAGTGGCAGTGTCCGTTATAACAAAATAAGCATCATGTGCGCTTAAGCTGTGGAACCCCACTGGAATAATGTGAGTGTCCTGATAGTTGACGTTACATCCCTCGTATGTGGCACTACGGTAATTGTTTTCGAAGATGAAATTATTATGACCTCAAACTTTTTTCTGTCCTGACGTATAGGGCTGCTCACAAATGTGGCAGTGAGTGGCTGCTTAAAAATCGCTCTCTTGCAGTCATGTGTATGTTGTATGGACAAAGAAACACTGTAGACATCTTCAGTAAGCTGATTCATCTCATCAGTAAACCAGCGCATACAATATTCACGGCGATATATACGTTGAGCTGCGTTTTCAAAGACTTCATTCTGAGTTAGTCCGTTGTGATCAGTCGTTCTCTAAATATTTGTTTGCAGGTAACACTTAAGGTAAATTTAATTATTGTACAGTGTATTAGTGTTCTACATTCTGTCATTTATATTACAAAAGTCTTTATTATATGTGTATGAACGATTGTAGATCTGATCAAGTACATTGCTTCTTCTTTAGGATTGCTAGGTTCAGATTATACCGAAAAGACGGTTAAAGAAGAAATTGTGGCATGTAATAGGGCTATTCGTAGAGTTCAAAAAGCTATGAGTGGTCCTCCGTCAATAAGCGAAAAGCAACATCTTCAGGCATGCCTACGCAATGTTAAACCGATGAAAACACAGATAAAAGACAAAAGAAGAGCCGGGGAACAACCTTAAATAAAGAAACTGCGAAATATCGCGTTAATTGGGATGACTCTTTCAGCTTTAAACGCCCGTATCCGGACTGGGATTATTTCTAATCCTAAGCACAAGGACCGCAGCAGCTTCTTGGTCAACTGTAAAGCTATTTTCAAAAGACGGATTCAGAAAGCATTGAAGAACAACGAGAATGTGAAAGTTATACAATTTTCTGTGGCGAATTTGTAATCGCGCAAGGAGAAAAAATCTTTAATTAGTATACTGATATACACAAGTGGTTTGAGGAGGACGTTGTAAAACCTGCACTAAAGAAGTTGTCAGAATTTCAAGAACGTGATAGTGGGTCGCTAAAATGGTTATTAATTTGGGGTTAACACTAATAAATTCACACCACAGCTTGGATCCTCATACATCAAGTAATTCAGATTAAGAGGAAAAAACCTTGCATCAATGTCAAGAGTCATGATGAAACATGCTTTGCGTGAACAGTGGATTCAGCTTTGTATCCTACAGATAAAGATCAAACTACTCACATGTGCTAAAGCTGAAAGGGATTCAATTCCCGATGACCTTGAGGGAGATACCTAACTTCGAAAACAAAATGATCTCTCGGTTAATGTATGTATCTTAAAATAGGATAAAAAGATTTCATGAGTCTCAGCATACTTCACTGAAACAAAGAGAGAAAAACATGTGAACCTGCTCTTAATATAAGACTATAACAATGATCAGTCGACTAAGTACCAAGATGCTTTTATATGTTGGAAGGTAAGCCTTGCCCTCGAAAAATGTATCGTAGAGTGCAGGACGTATGCAGAAAATTTAGGTGCAACAACTAGGGTCAATATGTAGACTTATATATGAAGGTCGACATTCTCCTTCTAACAGATGTCTGAGTAGTTTAGGCCAAGCTGTATTAGAACAGATCACTTGGATCCTACGCACTACTTTACACTACCAGTTTGTGCTTGGGACGCTATATTGAAGTGTACGCAGCAAGAGCTGCAACTCCATACAGATCAAGATATGTTTCACTTTGTTGGGCGTGGTATTCGAGGGGGGTTTGACTCAAATCTGGTCTAAGATAAGAGCTAGTGCAAGCAACAAGTACATGCCTACTTATGATTCAACAAAACCTGATGGGTATCTAATGTACAACGATATCATTAATTAACATTGCTGGGCTATAAGTCAATTTCTCCCTTACGGAGGCTTTGAATGAGTGGATAACAACGTAGATGCCACTACAATCCCAGATGATGAGAGCGAGGGTCTGATATTGGAAGAAGATCTGGAATATTCTCATCATTTACATGATGTACACAAAAACTTATCTTTTTGTCCATTGAATATTAACCGGAGGACTTTAAAACCTTCAATTAAATTTAATGAAATTTCAAAACTTACAAGCTAAATAATAAGAAATACGTTATCCACTACCGGGCGCTAATGCAACCTTTAGCTCACGGCTTAGTTCTCACTAAAGTACATAGAGTACTTAAATTTAAGCAGTCGCCTTGGTTGAAGTCCTGCATCGATTTAAATACTGAACTTAGAAAAATAGCCGAGAATGACTTTGAAAAGAATTTGTTTAAACTAAGAAATAATTCAGTATTTCGAAAGACCATAAAAAACGTAATAAAACGAGTCGATGTTAAAAATGGGAGCTTTGTTATTATTTTCAGAAAATTTGGTAACGGTGAAAATGAATAAGCTAGAAGTATAGTTTAAACAAGCCCATATATTGTAGTGCATTTAACGTTATATTGACAATTTTCTAAAATTTCATTACCTTATAAAGTAAACCTAAAGTACTTCTATAATCAATTAAATTACTTGATGGTTATATTCCTGAATCTGGTCACATGTCCATTCCAAGCAGAAATTTGTATTTGTGTCACCTTTATGAATGTTTTCTAATATCCAGGTGGTTGTTTTCTAAGAACTGGTGGTGGCTTCCTAATAAATGATAGCAGTTGGCTTACAAAAATCCACTTAACAGATTGATTTTCAACTAATCTATGAGATATATGTTGTTCTTTATATTAAGCAACTTGAACAATACAGAGCAGTCACAACTTATTTTTAGAAATGAATAAAAATGACCCATTAGTTACAGATTCTACTTCCTACAATTTTCTAAGAATTGTAATATGGAACCTGTTGAGATCGGTAAAGAAGTTTCCACGAATTGGTTCTATCTTTAGATTTCCCAGAATCGTAACATGACACACGTAGGGGCCAATACACTTTTATCTTCAAAAGTTGAATGAACTTCGGGAACTGGTCCTATTTTAGATTTCTAGGAATCCCTCAACTTCCGGGTTCAAGAGGTCAATGGATCTTGTGGTTGAAAAGGTCATAAATTTTAAAGTATCCCCTCCAGTTTCTAAGAATTGTAATGCGACATGTCTGGACACCATTGAACTTTGACGTCGAAGAGGTCAGTAAACTCCCGTTTCCACGAACTGGTTCTATTTTTAGATTTCTAAGAATTGTAATATACCACCTGTTGTGATCAATGAATTTTGAGGTTTCCACGAACTGGTTCTATTTTTAAATTTCTCAGAATCGTAAAATGACACCCCTAGAAGCCAATAAACTTCTCGAAACTAACCCTATTTTTAGATTTCTAAGAATTTGTCAACTACCGGGCTTAAGGGGTCAATAAACTCTGAGTTTTTCCTCTCTAGTTTCTAAGAATTGTAATATGGCATCTCTAGAGGCCATTCAACTTTGATCTTGAGGTCAATAAACTCCCGTTTCCACGAGCTGCTTCTATTTTAGATTTGTAAGAATTTTAATATTATACTCGTAGTTGTCAATTAACTCTGACATTGTAAAGTTCAAAGAACTTTAATTCTATTTTTGGATTTATAAAAATCGTAATGTGACACCCCTAGAGATCAATAAACTTTGGACTTGGAGAGGTCAGTTAACTTCGATTCTACTTTTAGATTTCTAAAAATTGTGATATGACACACCTAGAGGTCAATAAACTTTAGCCTTGAAGCGGTCAATGAACTTTAGACTTGAAAAGGTCAGTGAACTTTGATTCCACTTTTATATTTCTGAGAATTGTAATATGACACTCCTAGAGGTCAATAAACCATTACCTTAAAAAAGCAATGAATTAAAAAAAGATGTTCATGGCCCAGAAGTGGGGTAGCTATACTGCTGATGGTGTCACGTGGGAATGGCCCGGATAGCAGTTTCCAATCTTAAATGAAACTTCAGCTGGTGATCGGTAATAAACACACTTTATAACTCATAAACACCCCTGAGTTTGGTAGATAGTAAGTTATGTTTACCTAATGAGATATTATTACAGAACCTCACATACCAATGCCAAATATTTCTTCCATCCGCTGTAGCGAGTAATCCAAATATGTTGAGGATGTAGTTAGAATATATTTTATAACAATAAATTACTGTTATCGTGTATTTATTTACCCGTATCCTCAATACGTTTACCCTATGCAGCTATCCGCACGCAACCACCCTCATGGTGCCATCGCCGGTGCTCTTATCAACCAATAGCATGCTACAGCAAGCACCCATATGCAACCATCAACAACCACCCACATGATGCCATCCCCAACCTTAAAGAGATCCCCTATACAGCTTATCCCCACCCACAAGCTACCACCCTTCATGTGCTTACCCCTACACAGCCATCCGTGTGCAACCAGCCAGATCCTGCCACCTCCAACACTGAAGCCATCCTCTATATAACTGTGTCTAATGTGCTTAGTGCTATGCAGTCATCAGCATGCCATCATCCACGCATAGCCATCCCCTGCTTACCCCATGCGGCCATTGGAATACAACCATTCGCACACATCCCTTATGATGTCATGCTTAATATAGATTACCCCGAATAATACTTCCAATCAAATCTGATTGCGCATGCGCAATACTTGTTCATGCATCTGATTGACTGCTGGGACCAAAAATGGCCAGAACGAACTTTGGGCAACTCCATAAGAAATGGGTGTTGTGTATCTACTACCTTTGTGTATTATAAGTTATGATTCCCTAAATAAAATTCCGTGTAAATGAAGTAATTCGAATAAATAAATTGTTAGTTACACACTCAATCACATTGATCAAAATAAAACTGATTACAGAGTTGATATTGATAAAACAGAAATATTTAAATCAATTATTTCTTTATTATAATATAATAAATTTAGAATTTACATCTGTTCTACATACATAAAGACAAAATTTGCATCTATTGGGCCTTGAATTTCGATAGCACAGTTGTTTAGCGCGGTACTCTAGCAAAGTACAGGCCGTAGGTTCAAATCCTACTCGAGGTAAACTTTTTTTTATTTATGTATTTAATAAAATTAATAATAATTTTTAATTATTTCTTTGTTTTCTTATGAAGTATGCAAATTATTTTTGTATTTGAGTAATGTACTGTATAAAATAAATTACCACCCCTTCCTTTAGGGTAATTTACGGTGTTGTATCTAATCCTACCCTTGCTGACATAATCCTGTCTTGAGGCTGGCCTTCCATTCTAGACATTTTATAAAATATGTAATCTGAACAATTTTTATTTCAATAAATTTAAAATTGAAGAAAATATGTTTCAGTTCACAGACGTTAATAAACATCCATACACAACTAGATACAGGCTACTTAGACTCCCCTAGTTCAAAACCCTCTTTAATAAAGTGTAATTAGGTGGATAACATTGTTGCGTTGGCAATTTACCCACAATGTAATAACGATTAATTCAGTTGTTAGAAACAAACATTTATTTTTATTTTATAGGTACATAAGTATAAGTAACGTTACAATACTAGCAAATAAATAAACAATTTCTTTACAAAATTTACTATATACATCATAATTAATAGAAATGGTTGACTAAAAAGGTAAAATATAACTATATAGAAAATATTTGTACTTTTGACAGCTAAGATACCTTGTGGTAGGGAAAAAATTCAATACTGAGTAACCTTGGCAATAAAATTTTCTGAAAAAAAACTAAAATTTAGTGAAAATGTGACAAGTAAGACGAATGTAAGAAATCATCATTTCTTAGCATATTCTTTCGAGATGGATCATTACCATACATAAAAATAAATAATTTAATAAAACTTGGTATATGCACAATGTGCGAAATTGTACATTGCGAAATAATAAAAAGTGCTTTAAAATTCCAGAAAATCATTTTAGTTCCAGTAATATTAAAAAAAACGAAAATATTGGAAATTAGTTTTTACTTTTTCGTGACTTATTTGAAGGGGATCGGTAAACTAAAGCATGCCTAGTCACTAACAGTTTTTAAGTTCTGCAAGATTTTTAAATCTACGTTTCGTCTTTGATAAACTATTATCCGCTATCATTCTTTTTTATATTAATTGTAAAAGATATTCGAAAATCGTTTTTCTCGTAAATTCGTCTATAAGCTGTTGTAGAAAATCCCGAAACATAATGGACATAATGTAGATATAACAAAATTTAGAACTCACTTTATTTTGGGAATCAAAAGTTTATTCATTCAAATTCAAATTTTATGTATGATATCTACTTTAAGCATCAGCCAATATTGGATCATATTTGGTAACACTACAAATGCAGGTTAGACTTTGAAAAAGATACACTTACTAGAATAGCTACTTTAAGATCACAACTGGATTTGCACTCTACAAAGCCATTTGAAATCAGAGTCATTAATCTCAGAATAGCATGACTTCAAAATCGTAAATGGAGCAAAAACGTTGAATCAATCATTAATCTGCAAACAACATATTTCAAAATCGTAAATGGGAAAGTGTTGAATTAATCAGTTAAAACAACTTTTTATTGAACTCTGAAATCCTTCACTTTGTTTAACTTTACAGCATGCTTATCTGTTTTCAGATTTTGTCTCACCCTGCATCTTGGACTAGCTGAATAAATTTAATAGTAAGTATTATAGGACAAAAAGTGTACAGGATGGAGAATATCAGCAAAGTGTGTGGATAATTAATTTTAAAAATCTTGGACATCCTACAATTTTTATGCCAATCACACTCGTCGTTTACCTAAACCAATATTTGAATACTTTACATGTTGAACAAAATCATACTTGATATAATGTAACCGAAGTTTGTGCGATTGTCCATTAATTTATTTACTGGCTAACAGTGTATACACCCAAATTTAAAGCTAAAGATTGTTGCTAAAACTACGATTAATAACACTTTATAATTGGCAACCATGTACGTAAGTAACATTATGAAAAATAGCAGCAGCGGCTGTTGTTAAAAAACTACACGGTGATTGAGTTCCATATCTCGATAAACCAGTAGGTGCACAACAAGGAACCCCATCTTCTGGACTTCTTAATGTTGTTGATAATAATTCTTTTTCAACAGACGCCTGCTGTCTTAACTGTTCAAGCCTTAACTGATTTTGTCTTTTCCACTTAGTTCTAAAATCATCTAGATTACGTTCTATCAAAACTTAATTTAGAACCTACCTTCTATTTTGATACCACGTTTTAACTTGTGTTTCCGTTAAATTAAGTGCATCGGCAACATCACTACGATCAGCTACTGACAAATATTTTTGACAACGAAATTTTCTTTCTAAATATGCCAATTGGGCGTGGGTAAAAGCTGTTCGTCTTCTACGTGGTTTCCTGCCTTTAACTGAATCTCGGAGTCCCCCTGCATCCGTAACACCTATTCCAAGATACCTTTGTTTAGTTTCATCTTCGTTATCGTGACTGGGTTTTTCTTCATAATCTGTGTATATAATTAAAAAATACTTAGATTTAATGTTTTATAACCAAAAAATAAATGTTAGAAATAAAAAAACTCTTTTTATCGCTTCATCTAATGGTATGTTAATAAGGAGATTAGATTAAGCGAACTTAATTTTTTAATATTTTTTAGTATAGTATTTGCCATTATAACTACTCTACTCGCATTTTAGTTTTTAAAAATTTATTGAGACAAATCTTAATGGTTTCAATCATCTTTATTTAGAACCAGTGAATAATTACTATTCGATGAGCATAAATAATATTGTTCACTGATTGTAGCGAGTGAGTTACTTCCATAAAACAATGTAACAGATCTGACTGGTCAGATAGTACCTCATAACAAACTTAAAATGTCGCTCCTCTTAAATATTAATTAGTAAATAATAAATATTTGTTAAAAAATACCTACAGCATATACTAGTATACAATTAAGATTATTCGAGTGAAATCTAAATCTTATTAGAGTTTAATTTTATTTAGCATAAAAAAGCGGTATAGACGTTGCAAGAAAATGAATTTTTAATAAAAAAAACTTTTTTACAATCTCGCTCAGAAACACCTTTATTCAGGTCTGGGGAGACAAAACGTTACAATTTTTAGTTGAATATCACTAATTTTTCACACATGATCTTGGCCAACAGCGGTGATGCATATTGCGTCCTGCCAATTTAACTTAAAACGTGGCGTCACCAAAAACATTTACAAAAATATATTTATTAAAATAGTACCGTCGAGACAAAAAAATTGTGTATCACACGTCTAGATACTGTTTTTAGGAGTGTTCACAGGTACTGACTTCAGCTAACTTCTCATCCCGTAGTTCTGCTCATATTCACAAAAGTATTGTTGTTGTACCAATGATACCAACAACTATTTAAAGATAAAGTGTATCTCGCTTTTATGAAAAGCTATTGAACACAATTCGTTTTTACTTCAGTACACTGACTTTGAGCGTACTGTTTTGCTTTCCTGTATTATGTACAGGCCCCCCGTAACCGGGCGTGCAACGCGTGCAACGCACGCGGGCGCCAAACTGAAGGTTTGGCAAAAAAAATTTTAATCCAGAAAAAAAAATATAAAAAAAATAATAATGCGCAGGGTGAATAAAAATAGAGAGAGAATTAAAAAATTCAAATATTTAACTAGTTTGCTGTTTGTCGCCTTTCGGTTCTCAACTGCTCGCTCGGGTTTTAGTTCTCGGAAACTTAGGTCGCTTGACTTGCCGCTTTGAGGTCGGTGTGTTTCCAGTGACCGTTCTACTGCTGCTCGTATTCGCTTCGCTATGGTTGTCGTCGAACTGTGGAATAAAAATAAGTAAATGCCTTTACTTGTCAAGTTTCAAGCAAATACTTAGTGGCCACATTTAGTTTGTTAAGGATTAACAAGTATTAACTTTCGGATTGACGGGTAAAAGCGTTCACTTGTTTTTATTCACCCGACCCAATGTAAGAAATATTTATTTTGGTGCTACGACATATTAAATTTTCATACAGTTTTAACTTAAGGTTTTATTAAACACTTAGAGATGAAATTAATAATTTATATATATTTGTATGTAATATACATAAATAATATTTTTAAGTTAAACTACTACTTTAAATAAAATCTGGTGCACTATAAACGGGAAAATAATTATTAGGACACATTATGAGACTTTCTAAAGATTCTAACCTCTTTAAAAATTAACAATTAATTTAAAATGTGGGATGTAGGTTAAAATATTTTTTTAGCGAACTTGCGCCCCCACGTTTTTATTTTTAATTGTTAAATGTTCCAGAGGTCAGGATATCTCAGAAATATTTTTACCTATACTTTCTATTTTTTGGTTCTTAGTTTTTCACTTGACTAGAATTACACCTACTCTACGACTGCAACATTAAATTCAGATAAAAGACCTTTAAAACGAGGTATCACTTGATCTCCTTCTAATTTAAAATTTTTAAGGGCAGCTCTCACCCTCGCTCAGGGGTTGATACTGTGGGGTTAAACATAAAATATGATAATATAATATTTTCACGGAAACCTAAAATATGTGCGGAAAGTTTTGTAAGAATCGGTTGAGTAGAAGTAGTTCAAAAAGCTATTGCAAGATTAAAAACAAACAATAAACAACTATACAGGTCCAGGATATTAAATAAAATCCTTTATTTTAAATTTTTGTTAATATTTAACATTTTTTTTGTAAATAAAGAATTGCATTTTTTTAAACCAAATCCGAATATTATGCAGTATTCGTAAATCGCCAAGCTTGTCTATAAACGTGAAAACTTGTCCAGACTTGCATTTTTCCAGTTCGGACTCGAAAGGTTCACGGGGTATAAATTAAAACAACGAAAGGCGTTAGCTAATCAGTTCTTGATATTCACACAAGAAAACTGAAGATAAATTATAAATTATACGTGTTTTAAAGTGGTAGAAAAAAATATTCGATTCGATCAAGTGTTTTATATTTTTGTTATTGTGTTTGGTTGGAAATTAAATTAAGGGTGAAATGGTATTATATTATATCATACAAAAATAATATAAATAATTGGACATATTCTAATAAAGTAATAAAATCCAAAATTAGTTTTTTAAGGCATATCAAAGTTTATTTTAAAATTTTGTCAATGTAAATAGTCACCCTTTATATTATTATACAATAGTTACATAGTTAACGTAAAACTCGAGGATAATCTCTTAAGATTTAATGGCTTTTGGGATATTAAATTTTCATTATTTCAAATAATATAGCTTTTAACTATTAAAATTTAAATCAAATATTATACAAATTTTGTTATGCCAAGTCATTGCCTATAAAAATTCAAATTAAATAATAAATGTCTTGTTTATAGGAAAAATGCAAATTTAATTTCTGAAATAAAATTAAATATTTCTTAAAAACCATTTAAAATAGGTATAGGATATTTAAATATAAAAATCTAGGTAATTAGACTTTTACGTGTTACCTTAATAGGTAATAATATACAGGGTGTTTCATTCAAATTACCGAAGTTGACATCTCTTTCCGGTATAGCCGGTAGTGCCAAAACTGTCAAAATATTTTATTCGTCTATCATCCAACGAACTCACCACGTTTCTTTTTAAATGTTTTCTGAGCCTAGTACATCTTAATACATTTTATATTGATCTAGCATATTAGCTTATATTAGCTTCACTTGCTTAATTCTAGGAACCACAGAAGATAACGACCTTCTGGCAAAAATTTCGGGAGCAAAAAAGTTAAGCCCAAAAAAGGGAGAAGATGGCTGGAAAAATGAAAGATTTCTTGGCGAAAACTCCAGTTTCAATGCAGAAACAGAAGCTTTAGAGAGTCAATGTTCTGAAGCGGTCGCTGCTTCACCTGTTCCTGCACTTGAACCATCTACGAGTACATCAACTCTCAGTGAAAACGTAGAATCGGTCGAACCCACCGGCTCAACAATAGAGGCTACAAGTGAAGCTGAAACCGAAGCCTTGACTGGAATGGGCCCTGAGATGACAAGTGCCATTCTTCTATCAGAGGATCCTGGTCTGTGGCCTAGAACCATTAACAACGAGGAAGTCAGAAGGTTGGTTGACCGAGGATCTCCTTTGATAGGACGCAATTATCAATTTCCAACAAATCAAGACAAAAGAAAATTTTCAAGTACGTACTTTGTCAGAAAACTGGAGAATGGTGAAACAAAAGAGAGAATTTGGCTTATTTATTCAGTTTCAAAAAACTCTATATTTTGCTTTTGTTGTAAGGTTTTCAGTAAAACTATTAATACTTTTTCTGATTCAAATGGTTTTTCTGATTGGCAACACTTATCATTGGCTATAAAAAGACATGAAACATCAATTGTACATAATGTTCATATGAATACATGGATGAGTTTGAAAAAAATGTTAAAATGATCTACTACTGTAAACGATCATCATTTACGGGTTTTAGAAACCGAAAAAAAATATTGGCATGATGTTCTGGAAAGAATTGTTGCAGTCGTAAAATTTTTGTCCCGACAATGTCTAGCATTTCAGGGTTCTTCTAAAATACTTTTTCAACATGATAACGGAAATTTTCTTAAGGCTGTCGAGATGATTTCCTCATTTGACCCTGTGATGAGAGAACATCTTAGTAGAGTGCAAAACTCCCAGGAAAATTCTTTAAAAAAACTCATTATTTAGGCTATCAAATTCAAAACGAAATTGTAGAATTAATGTCTTCTAAAGTAAAAAATAATATTTTAAATATGGTACGCAGTTCCAAATATTATTCAATAATTATGACTGTACGCCACATACAAGTCACACAGAACAAATAAGCCTTGTTTTGCGTTATGTGGTGTTAAATCATGATTGTAAAAAGTTCAAATACAAGAGAGTTTTTAGCTTTAGCCCAATATTCGATTCTACAGGAGAGACTATTTAATTTTGTAGTTGAACTTTTACGAAATTTAAATTTAGATATTAAAGATGAGAGGTCAAGGGTATGATAACGGTGCCAATATGCGTGGAAAGCATATTGGCTTACAAAACGTATACTGGACGCTAATCCTCGAGCTTTTTTGTTCCATGCGCTGCACATAGCTTAAATTTAGCAGTAAATGAAATAGTAAACTTTTTAATATAGTACAAGAACTCTACGTTTTTTCTCTTCCTCCACATAAAGATGGGATATTATAAATAAAAAAATGTTCCTGAATTAAATCTAACACCCCTAAGTGATGATGGTCAAGTAGGGTAGATGCTATAAAGCCATTAAAATTTCATTTAATTAAAATTTGTGAGAGTCTTCTAGAAATAGCGGATAACGATACTTTTAACATAGAAAGTAGGCATAAAGCAAGTTCTTTACTATTAAATATCCAATCATTTAAGTTTATTTGTAGTGTAATTATTTGGTATGATGTTTTATTTCAGATTAATATTGTAAGCAAAATGATGCAAAGTGTAACAACTGACATTAAAGTATGTCAAAACTATTTAAAGAATTTAGTCGATCATTTCAAAAATTATAGAAATGATAATTTCTTTGAGGAAATAATTGCTCAAGCGGAAAAATTACCGCGATCTTGAGATAGAGCAAGATTTTCCCGCAATCAACACTACTAGACGAAAATATAAACCAAAGTTTTTTGATTATGAACATAGGGATGAAGCACCTCAAAATGCCAAAACCACGTTTGAAGTTAATTTTTTTTTAAGAATAATTCATCAAGTACTAAGTTGTTTAAATAGTAGATTTGATATGATCTCTAATTATGACAATGTTTTTGGTGTTTTTAGTAATATTTTTACATTATGTGACGATGATCTCCTAAAGAACTGCCAAGCTCTACAACAGATGCTTACTGATGCGGTAAAGGAGGCTGATATTGAGGCAGATGTTTTGTTTAATGAGATTAAAGCTTTAAAGTTATTTTCAACTTCTCATTCTTCAAATCCTCTGGATATATTGCAATATATATTTGAACACAATTTAACCTCATCTCTGCCAAATGTTACAATTTCCTTAAGAATACTCTTAACTTTACCAGTATCTGTGACTTCTGGGGAGAGGTCATTTTCAAAATTAAAAATAATAAAAAAATTTCTTCGATCAAGTATGCATCAAGAGAGACTATCTGGGCTAGCAATATTAGCTATAGAACAGGAGATGGTTGACAAAATCGATTTTGATGAAGTAATAAAAGAATTTTCTGCCGTTAAATCAAGAAAAACACTTATTTAACGTAATAAAAGTTGTTTTAAGTGACGGATTAAAGATGTTTTTTTTTTGTTATTAATTAATAATTTATTAATTATTATTTCCAATAAAAATTAAATTAAAAAAAATTTCTGTTGTTTTATTATAAAATAAAAAAAAATATTTCGTACATTAACCTTCCTAATACCGGGTGGGGTGTTACAGCACCCCAGAGGCACAATTTTGTTATTATTATTCATTGAGTATAATATTTTTATTCCGTACTTCGTTACATTGTTCCTTATGGCTTTAAGTATGGCATAAAAAATAAATGTAAAAAGTATTTAATACTGTCATATCATTTATTACCTTATTACTGCATGAAAGTGCGTTTGGAGTATTGAAACACCCCACCTGGTATTATTCGTTACTAATCTACTTGAAGTTTTTCATTAACACAATTATTTAGGTGATTATTAATTGCATGAGTAGTTCTCAATAATCATTAGAATTACGTGTAGATCTATTTCTAATTTAATTTTTATTGTCTACGTTTGAATCAACAAGATTTTCTAAAATATTATTGGCCATGAGATATTTTCGACCTGGTATTATTCGTTACTAATCTACTTGAACTTTTTCATCACCGTCACAATTATTTAAGTGATTATTAATAGCATGAGTAGTTGTCAATAATCATTACAATTACGTGTAGATCTATTTCTAATTTAATTTACATTGTCTATGTTTGAATCAACAAGATTTTCTAAAATATTATTGGCCATGAGATATTTCCTTACATACCGAAAATCCGAATTCGCACGATCGACGATCGTGTGGTTTTAGATTCAAACTCACTGAATATTTGTAGTTGTTACTACTGTGGGTTATTGCGTGAGTTGATACTATTGATACATTATGATGGAAGCTTCATCACGAACAAGAAGGATTTTCGAAATGGTTAGAAACGTTCATAATTCTGGTGAGTTTACGTATTACATACGATAATGATTATAACGTGTTTCATTTCTTTGTTTTCTAGGCGAAGAATATGAGAATTGCGTAGATCTAAGGTTGGATTTAGGTAGCGATCTTTCTGAAGCAGAAGATAATATAGACCAAGTAATTGAAGTCGATGACGAAATAAATTATTCCTCCGATTTAGAAGAAATGATGGAAACGAACTGGCATGACATGTGGTTCACCAAAGATGATACATTTTGGCTAAAAGAGCCTCTCATTAGAAAACGACGTCGTTCTAAGAATGTCATCAAAATTCCTGCGGGTGTTCCTTCAAAAATATCACGTTCCAGTAGTTTTACAGATTTATTCAAATTATTTATTTCTCCGGAAATTGTGAATTTTCTAGTTAAATTTACAAATCAAAAAGGTTTTTGGCAATTGAATCAGAGCACTCATGAAAACGTGTAATGGAAACCAGTAAATGAAAAGGAAATCTACGCTTACATAGGTTTATTGGTAACAGCCGGGGCGCTAAAAAGTAGCAGAGAACCAGTGCGGCGATGAGGGAAACCCTCTAGATGACATGGATATCGAACAGAGTTTGGACAATACAGTACAGCTCGGGGTAGCTTTTTTAAGGGCGATAGCTGGAATACCGCTATGGCAAAATGATTTCTGCTTCAAAAGGCCTATATTTCCTGCCACCATGCCTAGAACGCGATTTTCTCAAATTTCATGTTTGTTGAGATTTGATGATTACACCACAAGAACAGAACGACGGCAACATGATAAAATGGCACCACTTCGAGTCGTTACAGAGATTTTTATCAAAAACTGCCAGGAACACTATAATCCAGGGTCCCATTTAACGATTGACGAACAACTTGTAGCATTTCGTGGTAAATGCCCGTTTAGGGTGTACATGAAAAGCAAACCCGCCAAGTACGGAATTAAAATTGGGATGCTTTGTGATGCTGAAACGTCATATTGTAAAAACTTCCAAGTTTATTTGGGGAAGGAAGGTCACTTTCCAGAACGAAACCAAGGCAAAAGAGTTGTCTTAGATCTAGTTTCATGTTTGTGCTCTGGATACGGAATTACCACGGACAACTTTTTCACTTCTCTAGATTTAGCTGAGGAGTTACTAGATATAAAGCTAACCTTATGTGGAACATTGAGGAAAAACAAACCATATATCCCTATGAAGTTTCTTCCTTCTCCACAGAGACAAGTTTATTCGTCAGTCTTCGGATTCCAATCCGAGGTGGCACTTGTATCGTATGTCCCAAAAAAAAAAATAAAAGCGTGACACTGTATCATCAGAGCACAGGGATAAAAGTGTTGAGAACGATGAGGGAAGGAAACATCAAATAATCAATCACTACAACGCAACCAAAGGGGCCGTAGACACTTTGGATAAGATGGCGGCGGAATACACCTGTAATAGGCAATCCAAACGATGGCCTGCTGTGTTGTTCATGAACTTTATAGACATAGCAGCGATAAATGCTTTTGTACTTTTTAGGCAATTGTATCCAGAGTGGAATGCTGAGTATCTGGACCAAAGAAGAATGTTCCTCTTAGAATTAGGAAAGGAACTAGTGAAACCTCAAATTGAAAGCAGAATTTCCAACGCTGATATAAAAAATCGTCTTACAAGAGAAACCGTCAGCATTATAAACAAGGTATTAGAAGAAATTACCCCCATGCAACAAGAACATGCAACATCAAATCAAAAACAAGTACCGTATGGTAGATGCCACCTATGCAGCAGGCAAAAAGACCGAAAAGTCAAAAGTGTTTGTTCTATTTGCTAAAAATCCGTATGCCCCGAGCATAGTTGTACAACAAAAACTTGTAATACATGTAAAACATAACATTTTCTTAATTATTGACTTCTTTATATTTTTAAATTAATACTAACAAATTTCTATAATATATTGTCTCTTTTATTCATTTACTAAATCATGACGCCTTACCTTTAGGTAGATAATTGAAATACTAAAACTTACAGCAAAAAAAAAAGGTGGGGTGTGTTTCGAAATTCACCCAGTATTAAGAAGGTTAATAAAGGGCGCCAAAATAATGTCCCGCACGCGGGCACCGCTCACCCTGATTATGTAAGCGAGAATTATATTATTTTGAATATGTTTGCATTTTTAGTTGCGTTTGTGTTTATCTTGTATATGCGTTTGCGTTTTTTGTATTTGCTTTTGCGTTTGCGTTTGAATTTGCACTTGGGCCTGTGTTTTGCATTGGATTTGGGTTTACGTTGTTTGCACTTGCCTTTGCGTTTGACTTTGAGTTTGTGTTTGAATTGGTGTATAAATAATTTAATATTAATCAAGTTGCCTTGGTATGTGTGAATCCTTGCGAAACTGCAGGCTCACATTCCATTAATATAAGTAATTTGATTGTAATCTCGTTATATTTAGAATTAACATACAAAATTTACATCAATTGAGGCTTGAATCTCGATAGCGCAGTTGGTTAGCGCAGTACTCTAACAAAGTACAGGTCGTAGGTTCAAATCCTACTCGAGGTAAACTTTTTATTTATATATTTAATAAAATTAATAATAATTTTTGAAAATTATATTATTTTAATTATTTTTCCACTTCGGGTTGCGTTTATGTTTGTGTTTATATTTTACCATGATTGGGTATTCGACCTATTGATACTATTATTGTCATGGATAATAACCGACCTCCTAAAAAGCCGCTTACTGTAATTCTGAACTCGTAGACGTTGATTTCTGCCACAGTTTGACGGATGGAAATTTTGCCCGCGTCAACGTTATTAGGAAATACTCCTACACAGGCGCCTTGCTGGCTCGCTATGTTGGCACTGATAGCGTTCAACCACAAGCTCACTACAATACGCAAATAACAAAGATGTCGATTTGGAAAAAGTTCTGTAGGAGGTGGAAGCTAATCCTAGACGAAAGTCACGGCTAAGCTATCGCTTGAAATGCAGACAAAAGCCATGTACCATCGTCTCAGGGCAGTCTGATATATAATTTAAAGAAGTTCTACCTGATTACCTAGACGACTCGTTCCTTGATATACAAGATAACTATGGTTCTAGCACAACAATACCCCTGCTCACAATTTACAAGCTGTTTCCATCACTCAACGAATATTTCCTCAAAATATGGGTTGGTAAAGGTTGCTCAGTGCGTGGTCAACGAGATTTCCAGATCTTTGCGTTAAATGCTCTTTTGGAGCTTATATGTAAATGTATTGTACGTCAGCGCTCAGAAAACACACGCGGCTTAGCATCTAACTGACCGAGTTGTCGCAGATGAGGATATTCGTAATAGACCTGACGATTTGAAAAAACTGTAGATTAGTCCAGAAAATATACCCTTACAAAATGGCCAACGGTAATAAGATATTACCAATTTATTTGAAATAAGACTGAAAACTCTGGTTAAAAATAGGACACATGCTTCTTTCCTGCCTAAAGAACGCAAAATATCTCAACTATTAACTGTGTGAGTCACATTATAACAATTAGGTCTGGTAGGCTAGTCATCCCCATCGTGCCACTTTAAACAAATTCATGGGCAGTTCAAGGATTATTTTTTAGATTATTTCGTAACCGGCCAATCATATTTTGGTTATTGTAGATACTTCATAAATGCAGTTTATGGTTGTTTTCCATTATCCTAAATAAGCTCAGGTTTTGCTCCTAAAAATAGGTGTGCGATTTGGGGAGAGTTTCTTATAGTGAAGGGTGCTTGAACACGAAAACACATCGAAACGATGCATTAAAAATTTAAAGAGATCGATTAATAACTCTATGTGTAATCCATGCTGATTGACATTCAGGGAACTACTGACAAAAGCAAAACTGCAACTTTTTTTTAATGTTTGCACACATTAAACATCATGTCCTTACTGGAGATAAGCAACATCAAAAACTTTTCGAAAACAGTGTCATATTCTGGTTACTGATCTAATTTCATCAACAAACCTATTGAAGTTACTTAGCAGTTTATTGACAACATATTAATTCTCCGATTTTTGCTGCGACTCTTAAAAACTGCATAAAATCAGTAAAATATCAAATCAATAATCACTTGCAATTTGCATTCTAGGTTCTTTTCAAACGCTGTAACCTGCCACATTTATAAATAAATCTAAACGAATATATCACAACGAAAGTTTCACATTGTTAAATTATATTTAAATTAAACTTATAAAGTCTATTGTCTTCAATGGCAACTTTGTCCTAATGCATTTCATTTTGGACCTTGTTCAAGAAAATTTCACGCAAGCATCCTGTCTTTTTGTTTTAAATGGCTCTCTGCAAACGTCATAAAATTTCACAATAAACAGCTACATTAATCGTGGTCCTCAGCTGTTTATCCCAAAACACGGAAGCAATAACCTTTACGTTGTTGAAGGGTTGCTTGAATACTTTTGGTTGTTTAGTGAATGTGTGTGCACCTATTGTTATGATTGCCGTTTAGTTTCGGGTGTGTCACATTGAATTCTATTTTTGTTCAGCGACGTCTAGGAGACAAGTATAAACAGTGGTAGCATTAAAAGACACAAGGTTGACAAATGGCAAAGGAATTCCAGATGTTTGGTAATTTTTCGGTTTGGTTGATGTTGCGGCGTCCATAAACTCTTTCCACGCTGGAACTGATGATCCCTCAATCTTTTAACCGCAACATCCACAAGGTCTCGATGAGACGACCTTCTTCTGTAGTCCCTTTCCGGCACAGCCGTGCTAACTTCCTCATTGTAGATGCTAGCCGTCCCAGGCGCAATCGGTTTTCGATGCGGCGTTACAAAATATAGTCCCTCAACAGAAGCGTTCGGATGAGAAGTATTTTTCCTCAGTACAGGGGCATTCGTGTTGACAGATGATGCCGATGCAGCACCTGAAACCTCCCATTGAATAAAAAGTGCTGTCTCCATCTAAAGTTTTAACGTTGTAGTTAGCGTTATCATAAACAAACTGTACATAACCGTCGTCGTCGGTCACGGTCTACCAGCATTCAGTGTCAACGAAGTCTCAAAATGTATACTCTCTTTGTAGGTTGCGCACACTACTAACTTCAATAGTACATCGAACAGTACTTTTGATCCATAACATTATGAAGATGAACACCTAGACCTCCTTCCAAGGGCAATACGAACGAGCGACGGCGACGTGCAGCAATTATAGCACGGGAAACCAGCGTTGCTCTTCGTCCTTTCTACTTCTGTGTTGCCTTTTTCTCATTATACCACACAGAACGCTCGGCTTTCCTGAGAGCACTGTGATAATTCTTTCGCTGTAACGAACCTGCAGCTTTCTTTTCAGGCACTTCTCGCTGTAGACTTCTTCTGTGGAACCAGCTTTCTTTAAAAGGTCTATAAGTTCTTGAAATTTGTAATAACACTCATCCCTGTTCTCCAGATAATCGCAGAATATTTGGAAAGGTAAATGTTTCCCTGTGTCTTCTGATCTCCCCGAAAATGAAGTTATGCTAAAACTAGGAACAGACGAATCCGGTCAGTTTAAGTGTGAATAGCATAGACGATGATATTGCGTTTCGGCAGCCACGAGATCCATTTGCGTTTTAATTCCCATCATTACTTTTTCGCCCCAAAAGTCAGACTACTTTAAAGCCATATTACATACAGACTCGCTCAAATTGGGTGTGTTTACTATGCTGTACGCTGTTGTCGTTCTGGGTGTTTGGACTTCAATGTCACCTTCACAAAAAATGCACTGTTTTTTATAATCGAAGTCCGAAATAATTAACAACCCTCCGTTTCGGTGGTGGTACATCATTATTTTCAGATGCTTCAGGAATTCTCCTGGTATATTCCTTTCGACATTCACGTGTATATTTAAGGTTTCTTTACCCTCGAGTAAAGCTGTAACACCATCGTTCCTTGCCTAATTAAATCGTCGAACTGTATCTATCCCTCTACGTACTTCAACACCACTTTTGTCTTCACACAAAATGTACGACGCTGGATGAATCGTAAGAGATACAAAAATACGCTAACCACACTTGGATGTCCACTTCACTTCTTCACACCAAACGAACCAAGATTAAAAGAAAATGCACAAATCACCTCTACATGTTATCGTAACACTCAAAATAAATATTTCACTATACTTATCACCGTATTCAATATAAAACTAGCTACCACTCGAGTATTCAAAAGCAGCACCTCGATTGCCGAAGCATTAGAATAACAAATACGCGAGTAGAATAGTAAAAACAACACGAGTCGATCACAACGCGTAATGCCCTTCAAACTCGCTTCACGGCAGTTAGCTAGGGAGTACTGCAAACTAAAATTCCGATATTCAGCATTACGTATTGCTTTACACCACATGACAAATAACTGCAGTGTATTTATTCCAAATATGATTTATTGATGGAAGAGAGCTTAAAAGGTAATCTTACAAGTAGGTTCATTCAGGTGTCTGAAAATAATAAAGAAAGCCCAGACCGTGGAATCCGTCATTGGAAGCGTGGCAAATTCAATTTTCAAAAAAATATAATTAGAATAACTTTAATTATAGAAGCATTAATTCCACATAAGCAAAAATATCAGATGGCGATTTTTTTGGGACTTTGGTCAGATGTTTTTCCAAATGTCCGGGGTTTGGACGATTCTTTACTTAATTGCACTGGACTATAAAAATAATATGTCCCTTTTTTAATGTAGATACAGGGTGCTCAAAATGTATGGAATAATGGTTCTACAGCCATAACCGTACATGTTATCACAATATTTTCAAGACAAAAGTTGTTTGACGAAATAATGCGAACATTGTGCATATGTCACAGAAAATATTTTGGTTATCAATCTCATCGGCAGTTTTTTTAAATCGTTAACCCCATAATTTTATTTCACGCTTTTATTCATTACACAAGAAAACTTTTGGGAACAAAATTATTGAAAGTTGAAAAACATAAATTTTATTACCAAGAAAAACACATAAAAAATACAACTCAAATCAACTAGGTAACTAACTAAAATTGAAATTTCTAACAAAAACATTTCGTTTTTCACGTAACAAATGGTCAAAACGTTCACCATTAACAGCGGCGCAATGCCTTAATCTGTCATAAAAGTTACCAATAGAATTTCATAATGAATTAGACGGTAATAATTGTGCTTCGTCCGTCGATTATTCTTTTTTGTAGTGTTTCCAGATTATTGGTTCTGTTTCTGTACACCTTAGATATTAAAAGACCCCATAAAAGAAAATCCCATGCTGTAAGATCCGAATATCGTGGAGGTCATTCGACAGTCCCTCATCTACCTACCCAACGATTCGGAAAGACTTCATCGAAAAGACCCCATAAAAGAAAATCCCATGCTGTAAGATCCGAATATCGTGGAGGTCATTCGACAGTCCCTCATCTACCTACCCAACGATTCGGAAAGACTTCATCGAAATATCTCCGCACATGTAGGGAGTAGTGGAGTGGTGCTCCAACTTGTTGGAATCACAGATTAACATCTGAAAATTGTTTTTGACAAACTGAAATAATTTGCTCTTGCAATAATTGTAAATACCGGTTGTCAGTTAAATTTTCATTTATAAAAAATGCTATCACGGCAAATCCCTCTCCATACATTAATTTTTTGTGGTCTTTGAATATGCTGTTGAATCATCCAATAGGGATTTTCAGCCGACCAGTAACGGCAATTATCCATTTACCCTTCCATTTAAATAAAATGTGCCTCGTGAGAAAAGAGTATGTTGTCGAGGAAGTTTGGATGATTATTGATGCGCTCCATCATAAGCTCACAAAGTTCTACCAGTCGGTCATAATCTTCTTCTGGCAATTCTTGCAGTAAAACCGGTTTATATGGGTGCAGTTTTTCCCCTTGCAGTATGGAACCATTACTTAAGTCTTGGTTTAGAGCTAGCTAACGCGTTGAAATGTGTGGATTTTCTGTGGTCTCGAACAATACCTCTAATTTTCTATCTTCGTTTGTTTCCACGTTTGGTGGACCAGATTTTGGAAGATCCTTGAGATGACCTGTTTCCCTCAACCCCTTTACTACTCTGCTGACTACCGATTGAGTAATTGGTGCTCGATTTGGATAAACTTCATTAAAAAGCTCACAGACTTCTTGCTGACACTTCTCTGAATGTTACTTCCTTGATTTGAGTTGTGTTTTTAATGTGCTTTGTTGGTAATAAAATGTATGTTTTCCAACTGTCAATAATTTTTTCTCAAAAATTTTCTTATGCAAGATATAGAAAATTTTATACTGTCATTTTGACAATTGAAACGAAAAAGCGTGAAACAAAATTATGGGGTTACGACTAAAAAAAAACTGCAGAACCAAAATATTTTCTCTGGCATATGCACAATATTATTTCGTCAAACAACTTTTATTTTGAAAGTTTTGTGATCAAACGTACGATTACGGCTGCAGAACTATTATTCCATACATTTTGGGCACCCTGTATATTTGATTTAGATTTTTATTATTTTCTTTTATGCGTTATATAATTTCTTAATATAGGTTTTATTTGAGATAATACTTACAACAATAAAAAATAAACTCGCCCTTTTATTCTTTCACAATCAATTTTCTCACGTCAATCCAAATGTGCAAAGATTATGTAGGTCTAGAATAAGTATTTCAGACTGAAATTGAATTCACTTTATTGCGATTTAAAAAGTATGGAAGGATTTGTAATCAGATTGATGAAGTTATTGCGATAATTATTGTTATAAAGCAGCAAACCTATTTTTTTAGACTTTTTGAGAAAAAATAGCAGAAGATCAAGTACGGTATTACAATAATTATTGGCATAGATCAATAATTGAATGCAGCGTGCCTACAAGTTAGTCTGTGCTTTATTACAATTACATCTGAATTTGTAAAATTGTTTTATGAATTACATGCGAACTTTGATGTAAAAGAAATTAACATTAATCCCCAATTTTCATTTTTGAAATTGATCCCTGGAGGATTCATTTGCTGAGTATTTATTTGATGTAATTACCGTCACTGGCATCTTTCTATGTACTTTGATTAATAATAATTGTATTTTTTATTTTCGACATTTGGATTTTAATTCGTACGCAACTACCTAAATAAGACGCTGTATTTTGCCAGTATTTCGTGTCAAAAGTAGGTAATTTCGGGATTCTTCGGTGTCTCCACCGCAATTGCACAAAAAGTAATTTGACTTTCACTAAATATCAACTTCATATGAATGACGTTTATGGGATGTCACTACTTCAATAAATACGGTAATAAAATTTTCGCATGTTCATCACAAACGACGTTTTCAGTCATAAATAAGTATTGATATTTAATATAGTTTTAATTTTTACTTTGGTTTTAGGCAAGTGTAAGTTTATTTATATGTTTTGAGTGAGTATCTTCTATGAACAGATATCGACTTTTGCTGTCGCCGGTGGTACCATCTATCTTCACATTACTTCACTAACATCTGTCACATTTGAATTAAATTTATAGAGGCAAAATCCAATGAATATTATAAAAAACTACACGGTAATTTTTTTCCACTAAAAAGTAGATTAATACTCATTTTGTATAAAATAACTATTTTGACTATAATAAACTGCTCAAAATAATTAGAGGAACACATATTCACGTCTTCATAATTTTATTAATTTTAACAATATAGAAATCTAATAACGCTAGTTTAAAAGAATCGTGTTTTGTGCTAATATAAATAATGCAAAAACCTTTTACTAATCACTTTTATTATAACAAAACGATTACCAATTCCAAAAACTACAAGAACTACAATGGGGTAAGCAGTAAAAATTTTAATTTAGAAATGTAGTGTACTTTGGAATAGTAAACAATTCTGACAATTCATCATGGATTGTTAAGTTTGACGCTAGTTTTACAAAACGAGACATTTAAATGAGAAAGCAGTCATTCGTGTTGTTGTTTCTTTCGAAAATGGTACCAGTCTTGACAGATGGCAAGAAATTTTAACATCAGCCCTTCCGTCATCCATCGTGCTTGAAATCGATATGTAGAGACCGAAGAATATAAAAGACCCATAAGACAGTGTCGTAAAAGGAAAAGAAACCGAATTCAGGGTAGGTTTTTAGTCCTATCTTCTTTGTGTTCTCGCATATCGACAGCCAAAAATCTTCAAATCGGACTCATAATGTCGAAATATCCGACAAAACAGTTAGGAATAGACTAAGAGAAGCCAACCTGAGACCAAGAAGATCCATATGAAAACCTGTTTTAACTCTTAATCACATAAGGTTGCGTTTAAATTTTGCTCGTGAACATGTCGTTTGGCAACTTCGACAGTGGAGACCAATAGTGTTTACGGATGAATCACGCTTGTGTTTAACTCTTTGTGATGGTCGAATACGTATATACCGACGTCCACATGAACGCTATTCTTCAGCAACCACACAAGAAGTTGAAAAATTTGGTAGTGGATCTGTGATGCTTTGGGCTGGAATTAGTCTTGATGAAAGAACAGATCTTGTAGTAGTTCCAGGAAGATTAAATGCTCAACGGTACATCGATCTCATTCTGGAGGATCATGTTACACCGGCAGCTTATGGTACAGGCCCGAATTTTATTTTTATGCAAGATAACGCAAGGGAATGTACTGCGGCAATCACCATAAACTTCCTTCAACACTACGGGGTTCAAACCATGGAATGACCACCTGATCTAAACCCCATTGGGCATCTTTGGGATGTGTTAAAAATATGTGTCAGGAGGTGCCCAGATCCACCTCAGACTCTTCAACCACTAAAAAAAGCTCTAATCGAGGAATGGGATAATATACCCAACAAGATATCCGTAGGCTTATACGCAGCATGCCATGGAGATGTTAAGCACTAATTCGTGCTGGTGGGAGCCATACACATTATTAGGAACCAAATTTTCTTCATAACTTTATGTTAGAGGGGTAGGATGCTTGCTTATTCCACTTTATTTCTTGTAATTTTTTCGAGTTGGTATGGTTATCTTAAAAGTAATATATAGAATTTGTTTTGTTGTTGCAAGTATATTTGAACAAAATTTATAACAAGCGTTATTAGATTTCTATATCGTTAAAATTAATAAAGTTATTAAAACATCAATATGTGTTGCTCCTATTATTTTAAGCAGTGTATTTAGGCTTCATGAGAACATCAGCTGATTACACCTACGAGCGTTATTATACGAGAATGTATTGATATCTAGTTAGCCTAGACCGGTTCCTTGAATAAAGATAATACTGTGTTACCATAGCAACGAAGAATAACTTATTAGAAGTGTCAGTGTAAAGTTTCACGTCAAAAAGTCAAACCAGAGTTGCACAATAAAATCAAAAGAAAGGATGTCGACCGAAATTGTGAAAATTGAACAATTGGAGTATTGAGTCATCATCAAGTGTACGTATTTGAAGGGGTTAAGAGGTAAGCAGATTTACGAAGATATGCTTAAGGTCCTTAGCGATCAATGTGTTTCGTATGCGACCGTGAAAAATTGGATTGCCAGCTTCAAAAGAGATAAATTTTCCATTGAAAACGAAAACCGATCGGGAAGGCCAGTTTCTGTTTCCACCCCCGTAAATATCGATGAGGTTGATGACAGGATTTTATCAGACCGCCCAATTAAAATGGACCCCCAAATGTCTGAACGTTGACCAGAAGTGTGCAAGGGTAGAAGCATCGCGTTCGATCTGTGCTCAGTTTGAAAAAGGTGCAAACCTCTTAAGCCGTGTTGTTACTATGGATGAAACTTGGGTACATTCCAGAAACAAAGCAGCAATCGTTGGAATGGAGACACTCTGGTTCTCCAAGGACTAAGAAATTTCGTGTTCAAAAATCTGCTAAGAAAATTCTTGCTTCAGTTTTTTAGGATCACCAAGGATTAGTCATAATTGATTCTCTGGATAATGGTAGAACGATAACTGGGAATTACTATTTGACGTTAGTGATCATTCTACGAGAAAAGATATGGAGAGACGACGCAAAAAAGTTGTCTAAAGGTATTTTATTTTGCAGGAAAATGTCCCTGCACGTAAATCGCATGTTGCCATACAAATAATTCGTGATCTAGAGCTCGATTTACTCGAACATCCCCCTTATCCAGCATATCTGACTCCGTCCGACCATCATGTCTTTCCTCAAGTGAAAAAAGTCTAAAAGCTCGTAAATTTTCTTCCACAGAAGAGATGATAGAAGCAGAGGAGTCTTGGTTTGCAGAGCAAGATAAAATATTTTTTTGAAAGGTCTAGAGGCGTTGCAGGTTCGTTGTAATAAGTGTATCCAATTAAGAGGAGAATACGTTGAATAATAAAATACTTTGACTTTGAAATTCTGTTTGCTTCTATAGTACGCTCACAATTTTTCAATACATCCCCGTATGTTGCCGAATTACCTTCAAACGTTAGACAAGTTCATAACTCTGTTATTTGTTTATTAATCCATTGATACGTACTGATTTATTACGTGCATATTTTAACATTGATTAAATTAGAACGATGTAATGTTATTGCTAAGATAATCCCTGCCAATGGAATAAAATGTTAATAAAGTTTATATTTTTGTGTTCAAAATGTTTTAATTTATTTATGTATGTTATAAATAACAATAGGCACACTCTAGATTTACCCTTCAACTAATGTGGCTTGATCTCGTTTTACACGAGAAGTGATTTTTATAAATTCGTTTTGCTTAAAATGAAGGATTAAGGACAATTAATATTGGACCTTTTTAGAAAACTTTTTGATTTGGTCAAGCTTTCGACAAAATTTATTCTCATCATCAGGCAGCTATAAATAAAATGATACAATTATGTAACACTTACCTAACGTTAAACTTACTATCGTGAGGATTATAAACAGTACGGAAACAATCAAAGACGAATACTAAATTTAATAATCATTTCAAAACTTCAAATTAAAATTGACAATATAACGACAGAAAGTAATGTGATTTAGAATAATTAATACTAATCTAACTACTAATATTTCCTACATATCATTGCTATTTATCCCTTAATTGCCGCAATCAATGCACCATGTACTTTAAGAAAACTGCACTATTCACTGTTAAATGACAATTATTTCTTCGTAACTGTGAAGTAGTATGTAGAACAAATATTGACACAATCTAACAATCGTTCCATACAAAAGGTTTGTTTCAATATTAATTCTAATATGTAGATTTACAATGTACAATAGAAACAAATTTGTCCATGGATCATCAACCGGACCGCTTTTGTTACAATTTAAACAGCCCACGCGATGAAATCAAGACTTGAGAAAAAAGTTGTAGTTTTTAATCTTGTAATACAAAAGACAAGTCTTCAAGATATAAACTGTACAAAACGCATATAAAACAAAACAACAGAGAAATAATTGGAGTAGGTATACTCGTTTGGTTTCTAAACAAAAAAAATAAGATTGAGAGTACTATGTGCCGTAAAACAAAGCGTAATTAAAGCCTCCAGGTATTCATGCACTCATAACTCACCGACATCATTTTAAAAGAGATAAAAACTGCAGGAAGAAGTAAAAACTTACTTTTGTCTAAATCTTCGTGCATCTCCACAAGCACATCACCTAATAAGTCTTTTATTAAGAAAGATTTATGCTCTTGCATAATTTTAAAAAAATCAGACATTAAATTTGAGTAACTCTCATTACGATTAAAAACTTTTTTTTCTTCTTTATTGATGATAATTATGAGCACGTGTTATGAGTTTTAATGTTTTAACTTCAGTTTATGAACTTAACTGATACGGTTGTCAACATTAACCGTAAATATAAAATGTGGGGGGGGATGAAAACGGTATTGAATAAAGCAACATCCAGCATCCCTCTAATAGAAACTGCCCTTATGGAAACGCCTTTCAGTTATACTATGCTCCACCCAAACTGACATTTTGTACACAAAGAGTTAATGTTTGATTTTTGCAACGTTTTACATAACATAACTTTTAATGGTGTAAAGATATCAAATTAAGCTTATAAATTTGAACTTTTGCAAAGTTTCGTTAAGTATTTAACGCGTCCAGAACTTGGCTAGTTTCGTGTGCAATCAATTATCGCAGAAAATTCAAAATACATCCCAAAACGATACTCTTTTAAGTTTTAACGAGATCAAATCATGTATTAGGAGACTAAACATTTCAAATACATTTCTTCAGTTTTTACAGCTTCAATTTATGCATATTAATACCTACTCACATTATTATTGAAAGCGTTTCAATATATAGGCGCCTTGTGTAGGATTACAAATTATATTTGCACGTGCTCGTTATCATCGTGATTGGTTTGCATATTTACTAATTTTAGATGCACTTGTTTTCACTAAATCACTCACAGTAATTTAAAATTGCGATTAAGTAAGGATTCGTGCCAATAGTCACCGCTATCTTCGTTCTGTCTTTACTATCTACTATCTCTTAAAAAGAGTTACATAAAGTGTAAGTGATACACTAATTGTTGAGATACTGAATATCAATAGTATTTAAAATAATGTAATTTGAACTTTTCTTAATTAATTCCTTAAAAGACACCTTAAATATATATCTGCATTAGTAGAATCCTACCTAAACCTTTTTCTTTGTAGGATTTAATTGCAATTTACCCATTTGTTGAAATCTTTATGAACTTGCAATTTAAAGAGTTCTTAGCATTTCCTATAGTAGATTATGTATTTTGAGAATTTCACAATGTCATGTATGAGTCATTGCTTTTCCCAAACCGATTGTGTAATTTAGGAATTCTCCAAGATTGGAATTTTGCGTACTTCCTCCTCCAGATTGAAATAATAAAATTTAAATCTCAAGATTACTTTTTCTAAATGTTTTTAGAATCAAGAAAACTACTTTGAAATTACTTACCTTGTATATAAAAATTAACGTATCAATGTTAACAATAACAGCAGGGTTAATTTTAGCTGTCGACTTTCTGACATCACTTAACAAGTAGTGATTTACGCGTATTTTTTTGCTTTAATAAAGTACTGAATTACGCTAAGTTAAAAGAAGATGGTAATTTTCTTTACTAATATACTAACAATCTTATTCTATATAGGTATCGGCATTCGTAACCTATTCGAACATAGTTGATATATTTTAAAATTAGTGGAAGTTTCGGTATTTGGGTAATCGTCTAGCTTCACATTGTAAAAGGTAGATGAAGTTTCCTGTATTTGGGTCTCTGCCCATGTCATCATCTACTGGTATATTTCAAAAACGCGTAAAGCTAGCTTGTATTTAAACCATCAATTGATATAGGGGACCAACCAGAAACTTGATACCTGAAATCGCGTTATATTATTGGCCGTGGTTTCATTTTGTGTGTTTGAACTAAAATAGATGATCGTTCATATTCGACGATCAAATCAATTATATAATGTAAGTAGAAGACAAGCACTATCCTCTCCACTTTTTTTACGTTACAAGCCCCGCCCCCTGGGACACCTTTCCCGCCACTTTTTGTACTCGCCCACATGGGAGGCGTATATTTCGAAGGTGGGGTCGGCTTCTTTTCGGGGACCATTTTCAACCCGTGGGCGGAGTTGAGCCTCTAATTTGGTTGTACTAAGAGCCTTTTTGGCTGTAAACCCCTTGGAGGTTAGGCAATTGCGCCTTGGAGGGTGTAAGGTTAGGCCACGCCCCACTTTTAGCTGATTGGTCCTGCTTGCACCCTCCTCCCTGGCTTCTGACTGATCCTTAGTCCCACTACTCAGCCGCTGTGCTCTGGTTCTTGTAAGACAGGTGTAGGAACTATCACTGGGACCTGGTCCTGCGCGGGAAATTTGAAATTGTTTTTAATAATAAAGAGGTTCTTGTAAGACAAGTATAGGAACAACTATGTAGGTCTTCAAAACTTGTTTTCGGGCCTTCGCCCCTGTCGCGGCCCCCCTGGTTGGTAATGGTATGGGGCCCTAACCTTATACATAGGTGCAGAAACCAGCTCTTGGGCCTTGGTCCCTATCGTGGCCCCCTTGGTGCAATTCTATGTGGGTTCTAACCTAATCTTACAGTTGTAGACCTTCGCCCCCGTTATAAAAAAATTGTAACCTAATAAGGTGACCCTAGCCTTGTAAGACAGGACTTGTATCAGAGTCTGCGCCCTGGCCCCCTTTGAGTTAAAATTGATTTTTAACGCCATCTAGTGGCGTATAGACTAATGAACATTTTCTGTAATAGAAGTTGATCATGCACGTCTCTCTCCTCTCTCGTTTATCAGTTTCTCTATCTCTCTTTCGGCTCTTTCTCACACAGAAACAAATCAATTAATTAATCAATCAATCTCAAACAAATCATACTCGATCCAATCAATCAGAGCAATCACAGTCAATCAACCAAAATCAATAAGCCATGTCTTATAGTTTGGGGAAACCAGCTTACAGTTCAAAACTGAATACATTAAAGTCTAAATTAAGTAATACGTGAAATAATAAATAATTTCAACCCTAATGCAATGGTGCTTTTCATATAGGCAGATTCTCTTTCTAAACAGTCACCACCTATACATTCGAAAAATTATGTCTGATTTATTTGCATGTTCAATTACATGCACACAAAATTGTTTTATAGAAACGCGTTCATTAACAGTTATAAAAACCTCATTAAAAGGACTGGAAAGTAATAATTACTACATTTAAAAATCTTTATCGCCATTTTTGTTTGCAATATCAAGTAAAACATATATTAAAAAATAATACGGATACCTTCAAATGTGTTTTTCTTTCAACTGTTCTAATAATAACCATATGTTGAACTGAAATATCTTTTTTATACAACGCATCCACATGTAGCCTCACTAAACATGTTTTCTACTTATGAATGGTTGGATATAAACTGGCTATTGCGTTCCCATCACTATCTAACTTAGAAAGTAATACAAAAAACCTGATTACTGCAACTCGTATTTAGCATTTATATTGTACTTATAAATATACATTCAAAAACGATGGTTATTTACAACATACATTAAAAGTTTTCACCTATATAATAAAACTGCTTTTATATAATGCATTTTGTTATTTAACAGACATACAACTTCATTATGATTGGAAAGTTGCGACGTGTTAATTAATGTGTTTACAAATTATTTAAAAAATTTGCTGTAAAAAAACATTAAGGTCCAGTATTAGGTGAAATAAGAATCATTTTCTTCATCCGCTTCATCTTGAGCGATTATAGCTTATTAACTAGTAAAAACATCTAATACCCTAATGCTGCTTCAATGTTCAACCGTTAGTAATTTACTTTAAATACACGCAAGGGCAAATGTCTAATATTTTGTTTTACCATTAGTATTACACAGATATGGGGTTTATTGTTAAAAAAAATGAGCTACCTTGCCCCTGAAGCTGTGCCGCATACATTTTTCTTTATCCAACTCCGGATCAGTAGCATGTTTTTTAATACACACAAGACAGCATCTTCAATATAGTGGTGTATACACCGGAAAAATGGCTTGCGCCTTCTTCTTCTTTAAGCTCGATTTTGACTCTATACAGCATACAGGCTCTATCTTAGATGAATTACCTCTGTCAAAGAAAAGGGTTGTGATCAAGTTAAGTATAGCGGCCTCTCTTAATCTTTGAATTTTTACCGATAAGGGCTTGCCATGCTATCACATAATACGACTTTACATACAGGTTATGTATCGGATGAACTGTCGAAAAAGGGTTTTCAGACTTATAAACAAGCCCCTAGGGAAGATATTAGATTTGTGTGTTTGTGTGCTTGTGTGTTTGCGTGTTTGTGTGTTTGTGGGTTTGTGTTTTTGTGTATTCGTGAGTTTGCGTGTTTGTGTGTTTGTGTGTCTGTGTGTTCGTGAGTTTGTGTATTTGTGTGATTGTGTGTTTGTGTGTTTGTGTGTGTGTGTGCTTGTGTGTCTGTGTGTTTGTGTGTTTGTGTGTTTGTGTGTTTGTGTGTTTGTGTGTTTGTGTGTTTGTGTGTTTGTGTGTTTGTGTGTTTGTGTGTTTGTGTGTTTGTGTGTGTGTTTGTGTGTTTGTGTTGTGTTTGTGTGTTTGTGTGTTTGTGTGTTTGTGTGTTGTGTGTTTGTGTTTGTGTGTTTGTGTGTTTGTGTTTGTGTGTTGTTTGTGTGTTTGTGTGTTGTGTGTTTGTGTGTTTGTGTTGTGTGTTGTTTGTGTGTTGTGATGTTGTTTGTTTGTGTGTTGTGTGTGTTGTGTGTTTTGTGTTTGTGTTTTGTGTTTGTTGTTGTGTGTTTGTGTGTTTTGTGTTTGTGTGTTGTGTGTTTGTGTGTTTGTTGTTGTGTGTTTGTTTGTGTGTTTTGTGTTGTTTTGTGTTTTGTTGTGTGTTTGTGTGTGTGTGTTGTGTGTTTGTGTTTGTGTGTTTGTGTGTTGTTTGTGTGTTTGTGTGTTTGTGTGTTTGTGTGTTTGTTGTTTTGTTGTGTTTGTGTTTGTGTGTTTGTGTGTTTTGTGTTTGTGTTTGTGTGTTGTGTGTTTGTGTTTGTTGTGTGTTGTTTGTGTGTTGTGTGTTTGTGTGTTTGTGTGTTTTTGTGTGTTGTGTGTATGTTTGTGTTTTGTTTTATGTTTGTACGTGTTGCTGTTGTTGCCTTGTTTTTAGGTGATTGTGGATTTGTGACTTTTAAGATTCTTTCTTCATGACAGTGAAAAATTAGCGTTGTTGTTTTGTCGGTGGAATTAAATGTCTAAGAATTGTTTGTTCGTGAAAAATGTATGAGCGTTTAGTTTGCTATTTGGCAGATGCGTACTTATGAGTATCAGTTTGGTTTGTAATGTTTTGTTTTTTTTTTTCATGTGAATGTGTTCGTTTAATATTTAAGAATTTCTTATGCATCTTGCTCTTGTTGTGTCGTGGAAATTAAGAGTGAGAGTTGTGTTATGAAATTTCAGTTCGTTGCTGCTATTTGTAAAGCAGATCTTACATCGCCGATGACGTGTTGAAATTATGGTGCAAGTTGGTTATCGGTTTCAGCGTTCTTTGTTTGGGTACATGAGTTGAAGTGTTAATGTGTGAGTTGTATGCATTTTTTTATTGGATCGGGAAGAGGAGAGGTTTTTTTTCGTGATTGTTCAGTAGATGTATAGATCTTGAGAGTCGAAGTTTAAATTGTGAGAGTAAAAGTTATAAAAATGTAGTTGATAAGTAGAGGGCTGTAGGTCTAAAGGCCGAGAGTTAGTATAGTGTGGAGTGAGATGGATACAGATCATGGTGTTGACTGTAAGTTGTTGCGGCTTTATTTAAAGTGCTTAGCAATATGCGAATTTTTTATTATTTACGTCTTCAACAACGATTTATTATTGTAGAGTATGAAGAACCTAGTGTATTGTTGAAATAGCAGAGTGTACAGTCCTTTATATTCGGCCCAGCCTTTTTGTATAGTTTTGTATCATAATTAGTAATTGAACTATGGAAATCTCCGATCTTGAATGCAGATTGTGTACATCTTATTTTATGACGGAAGAAGTAAATAACGTTTTGCAGGCCTGAATTTGAAGTGAGCACAAATATCGATCAAGTTTACAAAGCCGTAACTTTTTTTATTTGCTGATGGATTTTAGTGATTTTTGAAATTTTTTTCTGAATTATTCAGATTCAAGTGTCAGTTTAAAAATACATTTTCTACATACGCTGCCTCCACAAGGTGATAATGTTTTCAACTCCACTATAATAAATAGACTTAAGGAGGGAAATTTATCCTCCAAACACCCCGCTCGACATCCAAAATGGACTGCGGCACATAAAAGAAATCGTCTACAACTTGCCCGTGACCACCAACACTGGAACGATGTCGACTGGTCAAACTGTCTATTTACAGATGAATCGCGTTTTTGATTACATCCAGACAGTAATCGTAAACGCATGTGGAGACGGCAGAATGAAAGGTATGACCAGATTTGTACTGTAGACACCGTTCCTTTTGGTGGATTCTGTAATAGTTTGGGGAGGCATAGCGGAAAACCAAATTGGTCATATTTATTTACTCAACGGTGAATACTCGAAATTATCTACATTGGATACTGGAACCAATCGTTCTGCCATATACACAGGATCAGGGTTCAGCATTTGTTATATATGGATGACAATGCCGGCCTCACCGCGCTGTTATTGTCATCAATTTATAAAAATAAGTGGTGAAAATGGTGTAATAAATTTAATAAAAAATAAATGTAAGTAATAATGAACTAAAGAGTAAATAGTTCTCCAAAACACAAATCGTTAAAACTAAACGGAGATACACCATTCACCACAAATAGTGCCTTTGACTCTAGTCGGTAGATTAAATATAGGGCCAGCCTTTTGATTTGCTTGATCACCACTAAATCTACTGTGTTATTTTCACATAACATAAATAATAAAAAATAAAATGTAATACTAATAAAATGATCTCGGGCCCCAAGTTGTTTTTGTAATAATGTCGGAACAACTAAACCGAGTTTTATCAAAATGTAAAA
Source organism: Vesta saturnalis (assembly GCA_036346205.1). Taxonomy (NCBI): domain Eukaryota; kingdom Metazoa; phylum Arthropoda; class Insecta; order Coleoptera; family Lampyridae; genus Vesta; species Vesta saturnalis. Next base: position 2,519,649 of record JARFJB010000307.1, read on the forward strand.
AAATAAAAATATACAATTATGTTTATTGACAGTTAATATAAGATATGATTAAATAAAATAGATCTTAAAACTGTCCTTAAATTAAAAAAATCATTACATAAATACCTGTTACTAAATATATACAAAATCTTCTTGAGGATCCCTGGTATTATAAAAAAATTATGCAGAATGTAAACCAAGATGACGTAATCCTTATGTAATGTTGCGCAATTTATTGCAATAACAATGCTCTTATGTTATCAGCCATACCCATCACTGGAATTATCTTTTAAAAATTTTCTTCTTAAAAATTGAAGAAACTGTTTAATGCATTCTTTGAAATTTTCCAATAAATTTAGCAATCATAAAATGAAAGCGTACGCAACAGTAAAATTAGATGCGTACTTAAAATGTAATTAAATTGTAAATCGCAGTTTAAAAAATGCAGTAAAAAAAGTGCCTGAAAAGAGCAAATGTTTTAATTTTTGTATAACGAGTTAAGAGATATCTTACCATAAAATTAATGGCACTATCACATCAATTTTAGGGGAAAAACCACAACAAAGCTTCCTGCTGTAATGTGCATCAGGAAGTGACCAAAATGGATGCTTTGGAAGTTAGATCATGTACTCGTGCGCCAAAGGGATTTGCGCAAGGAATTAAGTGAATGATGACGTATTGCGCAAACGTATTTGAGCAAAAAAATAATTTATGGGAATATAAACCTTTAAAAAGATATGCAAATTAAGTTGCCTACCACATACCTATATTTCAATAATTAAAAGCTTTTTCCTTATATTTAAAACTAAATAAATGATAGACCTTAAATTAAGGTATATTTTAATACAACTCAAAAAAGGGTTGTTACAAATTTTTTTTGAAGAGCATGGTATTACACAAGTGGTATGGCCTGCATTGTCTCCAGATCTCAATCTTGAGGTGCATGTTGGTCTATAAAAGATAGAGCTAAAATTCAAAAACTGGTATGATGATGACAAATATAGGTAGCTATTATACCATACAGTAAATATACAGGATGTTCAATAATGCCGAGACATTCCATTGAAAAAAGTTAAAAAAACTTACTCACGTGACGGCAGCGTATGTAGAAAATGTAAGTATTTTTAAACTGACATTTGAATCTGTATAATTTAAACAAACATAATTCAAAAATCACTAAAATCCATCAGTCAATAATAAAAGTTACGGCGTTGTAAACTTAATCGATATTTAGGGTGGCTCACTTCAAATCCGGGTCTGTATATATTTAAACGTAGTGATAATACCTAAAAGGAAAATTCACAATCATGCCGTGCTGGAGTTTTGTACAATATAAGACTTTTGTTGAATTTTAAGCATAAGGTGTAAGTTGAAGATTAAAGTGTAATAACATTTTTAAAGAAAAAAAGTGCGCGTCTTGTTGGAACATGAAGATTAAATAATTGAAAAATTCCTTTCAACATTGACTCAGTCCTATGGAATTTTCCGTTAACGAACGGAGCACGTAAAGTAAGAACTGTTTTACTGTTTAACTTTTATTTCCGCTGTGTTGACAGGAAATATGTAAATAATTATTTTTTTGATTTTGTATATTTTAATGTGTAATTAATTCCCTAGAGGTATTCATTTGTAGTTTAAATTCGTTTACTGGTTTTTTCCTTTCGTCGCTTTTAAAGTTAAACTTAGGGTAAACAGAGGAGAGATGGACCAGTAGGATAGACGGTCCAACGGGGATATTTTAAATACAATGGCAACAATGTTACTTTAACGGGTGTACAGATATGCACAGTCATGTCCCTTCGTCGGGGAAGTTAATCAGTCGTGTTTTGGAATGTTTATGTTAAAGTTATAAATAAAAATTAATTTTTAATTTGATGTTAGGCTAAGTTTTAACCGTAGCTAAGAACATTAGGGATCAGATAAATGGTTTGGTTAGATCATAGTCTAAAAAGCGGAATGTTTTAACGTTTGCAATGTATTTTATAGCCTGGTCCATCTCTCCTCTCATTTGAGGACAGACGGACCATCTAGTGGGAGGAGAAATGGACCTGTATTTTTTGTTGCAGAAAATGCCGAACATTTATATTCGGAAGCAAAATGTAGCGCCTAGGGGCTCTTGGACCGCGGAAAATTTACATAATGCAATAACTGCAGTTACATCCCAACAAATGGGTATAAATTAGGCCTCAAATACTTTTAATATACCTAAGTCAACCCTTAAAAGAAGAATAATAAGCAATAATCACCAAAAACTAGATCGGCTTGATCCTGACTCCATGCTTGGAGCAAATGCTGAAGAGAAACTAGCAAAACACATTAAAATACTTGGCTTTGCCCCTACCAGAATTGAAGTTCGCGAAATGGCATTTAATTTAGCAAACCGCCTTGGAATTAAACACAAATTTAAAAATGGTAACTTTATCAGATTTTACACTTAATACTTGTAGGTAACTTGTTTACTTTTTGTTTCAAATAAAGCAGGAGAAAAGTGCTTGCAGTCTTTCTTGCGTCGAAGGCGCGATATTACAGTACGAAAGGCAGAAAATACTTCAGTTGCCCGAACCTTAGGAATGTCGAAAGACACCGTAGAAAAATACTTCGCAGAACTTGATAAAATTTTATCAGAGCACAACTTATTCGATAAACCTGGAAATGTTTATAACACAGATGAAACTGGGCTCCAACTAAACACCAGAGCCGGGCTAGTCCTCGCAGAAAAGGGTTCAAAAGTTGTTCCCAGCATTAGCCCTGCCGAAAAAGGGGAAACTATTTCCATAATTGTATGTTGTAATGCAGAAGGTGTGTATTTACCGCCTTACTGCATATTTAAAGGTAAAAATGAGAAAGAAGAGTGGCATGACGGAATGCCACCTGGATCAAAAATTGAAATGTCAGAAAAGTCGGCGTATGTAAATTCTAGCATATTTTTGGACTGGTTACAAGTACATTTTATTCCAAGAAAGTCACCTGGTAAGACTTAATAGTAGATGGTCGCACATCCCATACTACAAACATTGAACTGCTGCAGCTAGCAAACAGAATGATATAATTTATTCATAATGTATTTATGTATTGTATTCATACATTTTTGTTTTAATGTAGGTTATTTTAATAATTTTGCCTTTGTGCGTCCGAAATTAGAGCACGTTCAGTTGTTCAGATTTAAAACCATGATTGGCAGAGTAGTAATTTGTAATTATTAAGTAAATGATATGATTTTTTTTGAGCTTAAATAATAAGACCTTATTTCATTTTAATATAGTTTTATAGAGATTTGAAACTAAATTAAGGTTTCTGAAGTTGAGATTTTTAGGCAAGTTCAACTTTATTTACTTGAAATTTTCTAATTTTCGATAATTAACCAAAGGTTTCCAGAGATCAATATCAATTAAATTTTAACGGAGAATTTTGTAGTCAATGTACAGATGAGCCAAAAATTAAGGTGAATGTTGCGATGCTCGAGTACTGGATGTGGGGAGCTTTTGGAGATTGTGTAAGTTTGTCGAATTTTGAGTGCACAGTTCGCGTTCCTGAGTTATGCGGATGTTGAGATCTAGTTCATCACGTGATTGATTTAAAAATTGAAAGTCAGGTCGTGCCTTTGTTACATTTTATTACTGACTGTAACTTTGTAGAGTTGTAACGAGTAATGTTTTTATAGATTTAATGAGAACCGCAACCCTATCACTGAGCTATGTCGGTAACATGCACTTTACCTTTACGTCTGATGTTCTAGGGAGTGTCACGCCCGTAACAATGCGTACATATATATATATATATATATATATATATATATATATATATATATATATATATATATATAGGGTGATTCACGTTGATGGTGCCTTAGACGTTTACGGAAAACGAGACATGGGATCTTTTTGAAAATTTGGTCACTTGCATGGCTGGCTCGGATCAATCGATCTAAAATATTTTTAGCATTGCGTCGTAATTGCTTATGTGAAAAAGTGGCGTCACCTTTGATATTTTTGATGAGACGCTCTGTATATTATTACATTTTTGAGTTCGCTATTACTTTTAAATTATTTTTGCCTCACACATTCCTATGCCTATCTTCAACCGTTTTTGAGTAATTAATTAATTTCCTTATTTTTTAGCCAAAACATGGTTCCAATCGAATGTTCATTATTGTGGTGTTTGAATTTTTAGAAAGTTGAAATTCTGGATGCACTCTATGAATAAGCTGTTCACCAGTTCTGCGTAACAAATTGGTTCTATATTGTACAGGGTCGTTCGAAATTCGTTACGTTTCCGCAAGGTACAAAAATGCAGTAAAGTTTATTATTTCACATGGAAGTCTATAACGGACACAGGTAAAAACAATTTTTGTGTTTTATGTATATATATATATATATATATATATATATATATATATATTTCATTGATGTATATTATTAATAATAATAAGTGTATTGGTTTAATCGTCATATAAAAGAGATTAATTATATAGTTAAATAATTGTCAAAAATAATTAAAAAAATCTGGCCTGAAGATAGTTTCACCCGAAATTGAACTATAGGCAATTTTATACTATAATTAATCTCTTTTATTTGACGATTAAACCAATATACCAATATCCAGAAATCTGTACAAAAATCACCAAATTAATTATTTTAATTTATCCGTTTATGTTATAGAAAAATGCTCCTATGTAGTTTAATAATTAATTTTATCCGCAAACGTCACAAAAGTGACACTTTTATGACTAAATTTCAATGGTAAAAGCTTCTCTTCTCGGACGTGGAGTAAAAGTTTCACTTTTGCGCTTAGGCATTTTTATGTTTACCAATTTGCTTATTTAATGAGCGTTGTTATGGTTTCATTACTTGCAAAACGTCCTGATTATTTTATTCTTTTACCTGCTAATTAGTTTTTCTCTTTCCTTTCGATCTTTACCACTTATTTTTAATTTATCTGATTACATTTGCGGATAAAATAGTATATGTTATTCAGAGTAAAAGTGAGTTTATGTGGCTCAACTGAATAATAATTTACCTCACTTCGTTCGGCAAAATAAACATTCATCTTCGCCACATAAAATATCACTTTTACTCCTAATAAGCGCACCTCCATTCTCTCGTCCAATCACGTTAAAGCGCTGGCTATATAAGCAGAACCGCGACGCGAGATTAACCACGGCAGTCAAAGCACTCTCGAGTACCTCCTCGCACGCGGTGTCGTCATGTTCGAGCGACACTATCCCTCAACTCCCTTATCCCTCAACCTCTCCCCATGTATTGTTCCACCTGCACGGAGGTGGGGCATACCATTGAGGACTGTCCTACCCGTGCTATCCGTTGTCTCAACTGTGGCGAAAGTCACAGATCCTCTTCCTGCAAATCCTCGGCTAACCCAAGGTGTAACAACTGCGGGGAAGCTCACCCTTCCTATTCCTTCAAGTGCCGGAAGCGGCAGGAACCCCCCAGTTCTCCGTCGAAGATGTCATCCCTTAAACCTATCCTGTCTTCCGAAAAGTCTGACTCGGAAGACATAGCCCACATTAAACCCTTTCCCGACAACAAATTCTATCCATCAAAGACTTCCTACAAATCCTCGCCCACTCCCTCTTCCAGATGTTCCCCAACCGTCGAGGTAGGGTGGTCCGCACACTAGACTCGCAATCCCAAAACATCTGTGTATCCCGTACGCGGATGAAGGTCGCCGTAATCCACCACCACCTCCAAATGGATATCCTAGCAGGGACTGTTAATGCCAGGAGCGTTCGTCGGAAACGCCCCTTACTTAAACACTTTTTACACACACTCAATATACACATCCTTTCCATCACAAAAACAAAACTCACGCCCAGATGCATACTTAATTTCAACACATTTCACACCTATGTAAGCAATAGCCAACACGGAATTAAAAATTGCTTCCCATCCACTCCTTTTCAACTTACTACATCTCGAATCCGTTGCAACGGTGCACTTTCTCACTCTTATATTATTTATTTCATACTACAACCCGCCCGGCCACAACACCCTATCCGATGACCTTTTAATGTGCGCCTCTAGCCTCCGTAATGCAGTTATCCTAGGTGATTTTAATGCCCGCCACATCCAATTCGGTGACACCTCAACTAATGGCAATGGTAACAGGCTATCATCCGCTCTGTTGCAGTTGCCGCTCTTGCGAATCGCCAACACACAGACTACATACTTCGAACATTTAGGTGCCTCAATAGTAGATCATATCATAGTTTCCGAACCCATAGCTCACTATTTCGATCGTGAGCGCTTTCTAGGCACCACGATCACATCAGATCACATACCACTACTGGTCAAAACTTTATTTTGTCCAGTTCCCCCAACACCTCGTCAACAGACAGTTATTAAAGATTTCAAACGACCCAAGATCTCGAGAGAGCCATTAGAGACCTAACTTCCGTAATTACGGAAGCGGTCGATACCTCTGTACCATTAAAAAACATCGACATTTCCCTCAAACCGGCCCCACAACACACTATGCACTGGATCAAAGAGAAAAAACGAAACTATCGTCAATTCTTGCGATCCAGGGATCCGGCTCTCAAGACCGAATACTATCGCCTTAACGACTTAATCAGGAGAGAAGCAAACAAACACGCCGAAGACTCCTGGTCCAAAGCCACCTCCCAGTTAGATTATAGAAATGGTAAACTCTTCTGGCAACAGTTCGATAGACTGACCTGAAGAAAAGCAGGCGTACCGCAAGGTTCTGCCTTAGCCCCTATCCTTTACACCATCTGGGCGAACCGGTGGATAGTCTCCGTCAATCCTTCCAAAACCCAAAAAATCCTCTTCCGACATCCTAACTACACCAAAGATAGGTTCCCAAAACTTGCCTCCAGAAATGTTTCCCTCGCCCTAAACCAAGAAAGACTCACACTACAAGATGAAGTCACCTACCTAGGAATCCTCTTCAATAGAACCCTCAATTGGCTCCCCGATGTAAAAAGAGCACTCAATAGGATTGGAAACCGCTCAAACCTACTAGACGCCTTCCGGGGTAGAATCAGAGGTTGCTACCCTAAAACACTTCAGCACACCTACAAAACATACATCCACCCTGTTATGGATTTCCGAGCACTCATATACACCAATACAAACCCCAATCACATTTTTTCTATCGCCTCTGAATTTTTAGATACAGGTTACCCCTCAGGTACCCTAGTGACGTCACAACGCAAACATACCACTAATCACACACAGGATCCAGACACTTCAGAAAAACTCCGAGCATAAAAGAATTTTTGGCGATACTATCCCAACCAAAGAAATCCTTACCACTCCACAACTACCGCTTTCGCCAATTCCCACGAAGAAAACCTAAATTAAAATTCAAGCATCCCCGCGATCGTTTCACAACTCCTTGGCGACCTCCCCGAGGAGGTAGAAGAATCCCATATGCTCTCCGCATCTCCCCGTCTATTCGATGACGACCTGGCATGATACAGGACAACGAATCGGATTAACCACACTAAGCACGCTACACCCCACTAAACAACACGCACACTTAAACCAATTAACACATTATTCAATTAAATTCAGTTCAATTCGCGAGATTAATTGTCTTGTTGACTTCTGGCCTGAAGTCTTCACCTAACTTGCTGCTTCCGTCCTGAGGTCTTCACCGACCTACTTAGCCGCCGAATTTATTTTACTTCATCATATTTTTCCTACCAGTTTACAGAGATTTCTTTTCTGCCTTTGGTAGATTATAAATCGATCTTTTCTGTAAAACATCGCAATACCTGTACACTGACACTTATCTAGAGTGTAAGCTCGCGTAACCAAACCTATCCTATTATAGAAAATCCTCCTTTTTGCTTTTAGACGTATGCCTGAAAAGTACTGAGATTTCCTAAGGGACTTATCCCCTAAGGCGTATGCCTCTAGAGGTATTTCTCTTTACCTTGCTTGTCCGAAATGCGTATGCTTGTTCGGACCAGTTTCCGTCTAATTAACCAATGGAGCGCACGTTCGTTTGGCTAATTAATCCTTTCCTAACACATATACCTAACATAAACACTGCTGAACTGGGATGCCAATAAGGTTTACAGACAATATATTGCCAAATAATCTCCAGAAACCCGCTTCCTGTCAGTTTATCCTGACTAAGACCGTTATCATCCTGTATTCCAGTCATTAAAACACGAGATATCCTACGTTTCGTGCCCAGATACAGTATTAAATCCAGCCCCGGTCCTTAATACGAACAGCATGTAGTTTAGTTAGCTTCCAGAATATTGGTTAAAGTATTAAAATCGGCTTCCCGAAAGAATAAATCAATTCTTTAAAAAATTAAAAAGTCTTACTATAACGTAGAAATTCCGATTTCATACTCCCGTTCCAGTATAGTTTCTGAGAAGCGATAATAATTAATCACATACAGTTTTCAAATCTACTTCCTGAAGGAGAAATTAGAGTCCTTAAATTTATGCGTATTTTACTATGAAGTAAAGAATCTTGATCAAGTTTCTCAAAATAGAATCCCGTTTCGTATAATATTTTATTTCTGTTAAGCGATAAAAATAATTAATCGCATAGGATGTACAATATAAACTTCTGTAATCTATTTTAATAAATACGCAAGCAAAAAATTTCGTAAAATTACTAAATAAGTAAGACAACATTCGTAATTCATTTCAAACAAGCAGATATCAATAACACCTGCTGACCCAGTGACCGACATGTAAAGTCATTGTACTGATAAAACCGTGTTAGCAGTCCTTTGTTAAATTCCCGGAATACATTGATAGAAATATTCTTTTATACGAGCACATGGATTCGTAGAATATAAAGTAAACCAAAGGCATTGATTTTTTGTGAGTAAACTTTTTATTAATTTGCGTATGATTTTGATTATTTAAAATTACCTAACGTCACCCAGAAGAATTGCTTTCTTAAAGCACGTTCTGTATAATAATCGTCTAACCCACAGACATCCAGGATATCCAGAGAACTGACCGCCGCCACCGATACTTCCGATCCCTTGGACGACTACCTGGTGCTCTCGATTTTCCTTTAGAGGTAGGTTTTTTAGAGTTATTATTTGTGTTATAATTAGCGTCAGTGAAATATTTTAGATTTACGTCAAATATTTAGATTTGTAACAAATAGGAAATAAAAGAAGGGGCTTACTACATCTTTAACAGATTTCTGTATTTAAAGGTACTTATAAAATATCTCGGTTCTATCAAATTCTGCTTCTCTTGGTATAGAGCCCCCTAACAAAGAATGAGTGACTGAGCTAGTGAGTTAGTGATTGTGCGTGTTCGTGTGCGTGTCTGTGTGCTTGTGCGTGTGCATGTGTGCGTGTGTGCGTGTGTGCGTGTGTGCGTGTGTGCGTGTGTGCGTGTGTGCGTGTGTGCGTGTGTGCGTGTGTGTGTGCGTGTGTGCGTGTGTGCGTGTGTGCGTGTGTGCTGTGTGCGTGTGTGCGTGTGTGCGTGTGTGCGTGTGTGCGTGTGTGCGTGTGTGCGTGTGTGTGCTTTGTGTGTGTGTGTGTGTGTGTGTGTGTGTGTGTATGTGCGTGTGTGCGTGTGTGCGTGTGTGCGTGTATGCGTGTGTGCGTGTGCGTGTGTGCGTGTGTGCGCGTGTGCGCACATAACCACAAGATAATTGATTTTCTTGTTCACACTTGCAAATTAAGAGTTCTATAAATATTTCAAAAAAAATAGGTATAGGGAACATTATAGAAACTTTACTTTGTTTTATCCGTATAATCAAAAAACACCGTCAAATACAGGGTGTTCCCTTCAAAAAAACATAATTTTGATATAACTTCTTATTTTTGGGTCATCCTGTATAACCAGAATTTTATATATATATATATATATATATATATATATATGATTCTTTGAAATAGTCGAGGATTATTGAGATAGGTTGTCACATTGTCTACTAGATGGTACTAATAAAGGTCTGTTCAGTTAGCTTATCTATACAGGGTGGCCAACTAAGAATGCGAGGTACTGTATCTGGGAAACTATCCATCGTAGAAGCATGCGCAAAAAAAAGTTATTACTAAAACGGCCAATACAAAAACCTGAAAAATATTTTCAAGTTTCTGAAATGGCCGCTAGGGGGCATCACTGCAATCTTGAATCTAAAAAAGTGATGTTTCTGTGAATTCTGCTATATTAACCTAATAAAAAAATAACTGATCTTTGAATTCGAGGATAATCTGAACTTTTTTTGTTTGGCACTTTTTGACGTAAGTCTAAAAAATTAAGTGGGGGTATTCAAAGGTTTCCTTAAATAACCCCCCTGTATCTTCGAAACGGCTAGGCCGATTTTAACAAACTTGGGCGTGTTGAAATCAGCTATTCTTGGGCTACAAATGTTATAATATTTGAAGTTTTGTTATTTTCACATGTCATCGCTAGAGGGCTTTGTTCGACATTCTGACAGAAACGGTTAATTTTCGCAAAAAAATTAAATGCATTTTTTTAAACTATATTTTAACTATATTTTTCTGGAATTGTTTCTATTATGTAAGTTGTCGCCCTAAAAAGGACCGATTTAAAGGAGGAAGGTTTTTAATGCCCCCGTAAATGCTCGAAATGCTGACCCTCACTCTGTGCTTTGCTGAGGCCTCTTATGGGTAGACAAAACTGCATCTTCAATTTCGGCTATGAATAGAAATTGCGAATTTAACTGTTTGTAAATTTATTCACCAGAATACAATCACCCTTTTTGAAATTACTACGGGCAAGTAAGCAATGCTAAAAGTTATACGAAAGGCGTATTTTTTGTTTGTTTAAATGCATATTCACTATGGATATATACGAAAAATACAATTAATAGAAGCAGGCAAATGGAAACGGATGCCCAAACAAAACATACATAATCATCAAATTGTCAATAGTTAATACATTCGCGTTACTTTGAGCAATTTTTGTGCTTTCAAAATGCGTTTTACGAATAATGAAGCTGTTGATATGCTTGCGGTTTATTTTGAATGTCTTCAGAATGCCGCAGTAGCTAAAACAGTTTACACGGCGTCCTTGCGATGTCAGAGTTTTTCCCCGATTAGTGGCAAGCTTACGAGCCAATGATAGTTTTCGGCCTACGTTTCAACGGCAAATAATTGGAAGAATACAAGAAAATATTAACCGTGTACTGGGCTATATTGAAAGAAATCCTCATGTTAGCACAAGAGCATTATCCACTGAGTTGGGCATATCACAGACAACGGTTCAAAATATTTTGAAGGACCATAGGTAAGTTATAATGGCCATCAAAATATATAGGTATTCGTTTAAACTTTTTTTAATTACTTTAAGAATGCACCCATATCATGCCGTTTTGCATCAGGCCTTGAAAGAGGAAGATTTTGATCGAAGGTTAGACTATTGCCATTGGATGTTAGGCATGATACGCGAAAATAGAGAATTTTTATTTCAAATTTTTGGACCGATGAAACCACCTTCAGTAGTGAAGGGAGAGTCAATCTGCATAATATGCATTGTTGGTCTGCAGAAAATCCCCATTGGTTGTGTGAAGTTCAGCGCCAAGGACGTTGGAGTTTAAATGTATGGTGTAGCATACTGGGAGGCAGATTTATTGGGCCATATTTTTTTGAGCAACCCTAAATGGCAATGTATTTCTTGACTTTTTGGCCAATCAATTACCGTTGTTGTTGGAAGATGTGCCTCTGGAAACAAGGCAAACAATGTTTTTGCAGTTGGATGGTTGCCCAGCACATTTTGCTATTAATGTGCAAGAGCATATTAATGCAGTATTTCAACAGCGGTGGATTGGAAGAGGAAGTCTGTTTCCATTGCCTCCGCGATCGCCATACTTAACTTACCTCGATTTTTATTTATGGGGGCGCTTAAAGGACATCGTGTTTCGGACTCAACCTACTACTAGAGAAGATATGAAAAACCGGATTCGTAACGCAATACGTAACATACCGAGAGCCGAAATTGAAGCTGCAGTTTTGTCTAGTCATGAGAGGCTTCAGAAATGCATAGAGCGTGATGGTTAGCATTTCGAGCATTCACGGGGGCATTTAAAACCTTCCTCCTTTAAATCGGTTCTTTTTAGGGTCACAACTTACATGATAGAAACAATTCCAGAAAAACAGCTAAAAAAATAATTTAAGGGATTTTCGTATAAAGTTTTCTTTTGCCGATATTTTAGGTTAGGAACAAGATTTCGAGATGCGGTTTTCGCGAGCTTGTTTAGGCATAATTTAGCTACTTGTTCATAAAAAAAGTTATACCAATACATTTAATTTTTTTGCGAAAATTAAGCGTTTCTGTAGGAATGTCGAACAAAGCCCTCTAGCGACGACATGTGAAACTAACAAAACTTCAATTATTTTAACACCTGTAGCTCAAGAATAGCTCATTTCAACGCGCCCAAGTTTGTTAAAAGCCGTTTCGAAGATACAAGGAGTTATTTAAGGAAACCGTTGAATACCCCCCACCACTTTATTTTTAGACAAACGTCAAAAAGTGCCAAACAAAAAAAGTTCAGATTATCCTCGACTTCAAAGATCGGTTATTTTTTATTAGGTTAATACAGCAGAATTCACAGAAACATCACTTTATTAGATTCAAGATGGCTGTTACGCCCCCTAGCGGCCATTCAGAAACTTGAAAATATTTTCCAGGTTTTTGTATTGGCCGTTTTAGTAACTTTTTTTTGCGCAAGCCTCTACCATGGATAGTTTCCCAGATACAGTACCTCGCATTCTTAGTTGGCCACCCTGTACAATTAAACTTGCCCTACCGCTATCCGACCCATAAGCCCCTAGTAAAGATCCAGGACTCTCGTTGTTCTGCAACAAACCTGATTTTTTAATATCTGGAACATTGGATCTGTGGCAGGACCTGTAACAAACAAAATACACTACCCAACTAGTTCTTCGGCCACTGATGATGATACCTTAGCTATTGAAAAGGGTTCGGTGTTTTTATTTTTGTGTGGTACGAGGGTGTATTTTGTTTGATACAACAAATCTGTTTGTTATTATAAGTGATCGTCATATATAGTCGTATTACGTGTGGCCGCCGAGAACCAAGTAGGGCACCGTGGCCAACTATGGACAGGAAGTTTAACTTAATAGTTATGTGGAATTTTATTTCTATACACCATCGCTGATCTTACAATTAATGTAGTTTAAGCATTGAATAAATTTTACTCAATGGTTTAAGTCATGCCGGGCCTTTTTTACCTGCAATAGGAACAAGGTACCCTTAAAAAATAAAAAAATAAATTTATATTCTTTAACCTTACTTCATGGAATTCTATATTTAATATCGCTAATGTATTAACATAATAATAAATATAAGATGATTTTTTTCAATTTATCAAAACCCAACTTCAATAAGTCGTTAGTTAAATCTTTGGCATTAAATAAACAATTAAGAACATTGATATCAGTTTTGAAAGCTATTTTGTACTTCTTATTTGTTTTCTATCGGTTCTGTGTTAACTGTGTAAAAGATAGATCTTGCCTTTTAACTGTTTTAAGTGTCGATTATATTTGTTGTTTTATAATTGATATTTCTTTATTGAAATTTGTTTGGTTTAATGGTAATGACATTTCTCTGTGTGCTAATGATCTATATGCAGCTAACTTATGTGTATTTTGGTGACATGATTCGTTTGGAATTGTAATGTCTATATGTCAACTAAGAACGATCGTCGGCCATATCTCAGGAATGGATTATAGCACAGGTTCGGGAAAAAAAAATTTATAACGAAAGTGGCCTCGAGAAACGCCTGGAAATTATTTTCAGAGGGCGTATGTGACATTTAAAATTTTGAAAAGCAAAATTTTTCAAAATTTACTCAATTAAGGGGAATATTAAGTATTATAATCAGATTCCTCGACAAATTCTGCATATTTTTTATTTGACAAGTTTTAGTCTATCTCTTCAAATAAGGGGTGGGGGAGAGTGGGAACCTTGTTACGAAAAAACACCTTTAATTCAGGTTATGCTTGACCGATTTTAATAAACTTGATGTTGTTTGAAAGAGCTTTTGTTAAACAATAGAGAATTTGTAAATTTGAAGCAATGTGATTAATAACATAAATGCTAGAGGGCGCTGTTCAATATTTTTTAATATTGTGCTTTCTCTTTACAATTTTAAATGGAAGCATAAAAATTTAAGTAGGTCTTTAAAAAGTAGACTAGACGAGTAATAAAACAGTGAAAACTGCAAGTCGATATCTTTTTCCTATCCTGATGTATCGTAAGAAATAGTTAAATGGCGGGAATTGTTCTTCCAACGTCTAGTAGGCTAGTTCGCGTTAACGGAAGTTATTAAATTTAGCCTGGATGAAAAGATCTTACATTGGTCTGCAGTAATTTAAACCGTTATAATACTAATGTTATGGTTGCCGCTAGATTACCTAAATGTAATGCTGCCGCTACTAACAATGAGAACAAATTATAAAATAATAATGTGATAAATCTAACATTTTTTTAATTATATAAGAATGTTATATTTGTTTTCAAGCGATGTGTTAGTAAATCAAATCATAAAATATCAATAAAAACCGCTATTTGCCCAGCAACAACAAATACAGTGTAAAATATGAATTACGATTTACTGATGACAACAAAATTAGTAAAGAGGGCCATGTAAGATATAAAATAAATTCCCTGTTGAAAACAAGCAAGCTATGATTTTCACGCATATGTCAAAAATTATTCATCGTGTTGCATTTAATAGACTTTCTTTATCTTTTCGTACCAAAATGATACTTACAAATGAAGAAGCATTTGATATGTTGGCAGTTTATTTTGAATGTATGAGAAATGCAACCGTTGCTGCTAGAGTGTATGCAATGCAGTTCCCAAACAGACGACATCACAGCAGAAGAGTTTTTCTCCGACTCGCACACCGTGTGCGTACTATTGGAAATGTGAATCTTCTTGTGTACCGAAGACAACGCAGAAGTAGAACAGAGGAAAATGTTATTGATGTTTTAGCTTATGTAAATGTTAACCCTCATTCAAGCACCAGAACTATAGCTAGAGACTTGGGTATATGTCGAACCACCGTCCAAAATATTTTAAGAGAACACAGGTGACTACTTATTTATTAATGCATGTTTTATTCGGTGTTATAATGATAAAAATGTTTTGATTTTTTTCGTTTGTCGGTATATGTTTCTCATTTTTATCATACCGAAAATGTCATTACATCAAAGTTAACTTGTGACATGACTAATGTATTTGCCGCCATTTTATATCCAGTTTCAATAAAACACCAAATTATTTAATGAAATATCTTATGCTATGTGAATAGATTTTAACTAACAACATGATAATTAAGTGAGGCAAAGTAAAGTAAAAAGGTACCAATAATAAAAAATAATGAGAGGCAGGGCGAAAAAAATTCGTAATAACATTACGAGAGTTAATGCATTTAAAGTCCTTTTTCGTTTACTAACAACGAAGGACTTCAATGTGTCTTATTGATCTGATTACTTTATAATATATACTATTTTAGATTGCACCCATATCACATGGTCCTACACCATAGTTTGAATGCTCAAGATTTCGATACCAGGTTGGATTTTTGCAACTGGCTCTCAAATATGATACACGACGATCCTGAAATACTTTCACGAATTATGTGGACAGATGAGGCTACTTTTCATAGTGATGGTAGTGTAAATCGACATAATATGCACTACTGGTATGAAACGAATCCCCACTGGATGCAGGAGGTCCAACCTCAGGGTCGTTGGTTTGTAAATGTATGGTGCGGGATTCTAGGTGGAAAAAAATTTTTTTTTTTAGACTTAATGGAGAAAGATATTTAGATTTTTTAAGCAACGAATTGCCACTTCTTTTAAAAGACCTACTCTTGGCCATTCGTCGTGACATGTTCTTGCAACATGATGGGTGTCCGGCACATTATTATAGAGATGTTCGGAATTTCTTAGATCAATCATACCCTGAAAGGTGGATAGGACGTGGCAGTTTACTTATTTGACCACCAAGGTCTCCAGACCTAACTTATTTAGATTTTTATTTGTGGGGGCAAATAAAAGATCTCGTTTATGCCGATAGACCCACAACAAGAGCTGACATGATTGAAAGAATACCACAGACAATGCGAAGTATTTCAAGGGCAGTAAATTGAAACTGCTGTTCTCTCCACCCGTCAGCGATTGATTTCATGCATTGAAAATGATGGACGACATTTAGAACATCTAGGGCGACACTAATTACATAGTTATTTATTTAAGGTTTTAATTGTTAGATTTATCACATTATTATTTTATAATTTGTTCTCATTGTTAGTAGCGACAGCATTACATTTAGGTAATCTAGCGGCAACCATAACAATAGTATGATAACAGTTTAAATTACTGCAGACCAATGTAAGATCTTTTCATCCAGGCTAAATTTAATAATTACCGTTAACGCGAACTAGCCTACTAGACGTTGGAAGAACAATTCCCGCCATTTACCTGTTTCTTACGATATATCAGGATATGAAAAAGATATCGACTTGCAGTTTTCACTGTTTTATTACTAGTTTAGTCTACTTTTTAAAGACCTACTTAAATTTTTATGCTTCCATTTAAAATTATATAGAGAAAACACAATATTACAAAAATATTAAACAGCGCCCTCTAGCATTTATGTTATTAATCAGATTGCTTCAAATTATTGTTTAACAAAAGCTCTTTCAAACAACATCAAGTTTATTAAAATCGGTCAAGCAGAACCTGAATTAAAGGCGTTTTTTCGTAACACTCTCCCCCACACCTTATTTGAAGAGAGAGACTAAAACTTGTTAAATAAAAAATATGCAGAATTTGTCGAGGAATCTGATTATAATATTTAATATGCCCCTTAATTGAGTAAATTTTGAAAAATCTTGCTTTCTAAAATTTTAACTGTCAAATACGCCCTCTACCGGTGGACCTACAATTCTGAAAATAATTTCCAGGCGTTTCTCGAGGCCACTTTTGTTATAAAATTTTTTTTTCCGAACCTGTGCTATAATCCATTCCTGAGATATGGCCGACGGCCGTTCTTAGTTGGCCACCCGGTACATGTTTTCTAAATATCAAACTTATTTTGTTTTTTTAATTTTTATGTTTACTTCTAGAAAATTAATGGCTCTATTTTGTTCTTTCTCTAGTGTGACTTTTATGTTAGAATATAAATTGTTAATATCAGTTAAAAGCTCGTCAATGAAATCTGTTGAACCGTCAAAACAGGCTAAAATATCATCAAGGCAACGATACCAAAATACAATCTTATCAGAATCACTAAAGCAACAAACAAGTAGTCATGGTAACTACTTGTTTGTTATTTTACTGACTTTACTCTTGATAATGACACATGTTGTATTGAAACGCGTAGAGAAATAAATAATTATAAAAAAAACTGTGGAATTATATTCTATTTAAAACATTAATGCTGTTAAGTACAAAGTAGCTTTCAAAACTAATACCAATGTTCTTAAATGTTTATTTAATGACAAAGATTCAACTAACGACATTTTGAAGTCGGGTATTTACGAATTGAACTGCACATTCTGTAATTCTGTTTGTATTGAACAAACACTTAGGAACTTTGATATTAGATACAAAGAACACATTAGAAGTTACAAATGTAAACATACAGATAAATGACAAACAATTAATGGTAAATAATCACCTTATGACTTCACTAAACACATTAAATTTTTATATTTTTGTATAAAAAAAAACAAATTAGATGTTTTGGAAGCATTACCTTTAATGAACGAACAAGTTGATCTTATACACTCACCTTTAAGTTTAAATATAGAATTCAAGTTTGATCTTTTACCTTAATAATTTGTTACCATAACTACTTGTTTGTTATTTTACTTACATATTTTCTGTTGATAATGATACATTTTGCATTGAAACGCCTAGAGAAATAAATTCATATATAAAAGAAATTGTGGAATTACATCGTATTTGTAACATTAGTGCCATTAAAAAAATATATTTTTCCTTATTTTGCCTCCCAAGGTCCGGTCCGGTCTTCCCCCCTTGTGTCAGATCTATAAGAAGTATCCGCTAGTTTATTATACGCGTGCGTGCTTGGATATGGAGAAAAACGATTTTATATGTATGCTTTTTTCCTCATTTTCCTCAAGTTTTTTAATAAAAATCTCGTTATTTTTTGTAGCAACCCTGTTCAGGATAATGGTACTTTTTTTCAAACAAAAAAAAACTTCAAAACATCTACGTTAATACATAAATTTGATGTCAGTTCCATTCAAGATACAGTCGTTTAAATATCAGGCAGCCCTAGAAACTACGCCACTGGAGTATTATTGAGATATGACATTTTAATCAAAATTTTGTTTTCATCGTGATATCTGTTTTCTGAGTCGTATCGTTATATGAAAAATTTGGAACACTGGAAATGTGGCAGGACTTATACCAAACACGCGTTTCAATAGAATGCAAAATTGCAATCATACAATGAAAGTGTACGTAAAATAGAATTATATGTGCAAAAAAATAAAATCAAAGTGTAAATCAAAGTGCCTGCAAAAAGCAAATGTTATAATTTTAATATAAAACCAGTTAAATATTTCTTACCATTAAATCAATGGCACTTTTCACAAAATTTAGGTGGAAACCCAAAAATGGCTTCCTGCACCAGACAGCATACCACAAGAAGTGAAAAAATGGACGCTCAGGAAGTTGTATGATGACGCGTTGCGCGAAAATATGAGCAGAAAAAAAATAATTTAAAGAAGTGGGAGTATAAACTCTTAAGAAGATATGCACTTAAGTTACAACAAAATGCAAATTAAGTTGCCTACCACATACTTATAATTCAATAATTAAAAACTTTTTTCTTATATTTACAACTAAATGAACGAAGTACATAAATTACGGTATATTTTAATACAACTCAAAATGGGTTGTTACAAGCTATCATCATTAGCGGTCGAATAGGACGAACTAAAAATAATGCGCAATTCTTTATTATAATTTTGAACTGAAGGAAGACAATTAAGCAATCTATGAATCAAAAAATTAAAAGCGGCGAATTAATACTGCTTACAGTTATTAGAGTCATCGGTTATGATTTCCAGAGTATCAAGAAACGGGAGACTGCCATTTGTCTCTATCTGATAGTGAAATTTGACTGTCGGAAATGTACAATCTAAAGTTTCTACAAAGTTCTAACGCTACAAATTTTAATATTAACACGTTAAGCGCCATGAAAATTTTGGAGGAAATCTTGACGGGCCATCAATATTATGTGATGGTTTTTAATGAAATAGTTCATAAAAATTAGTTTTTAAGATGTTTTTTTTATTATTGTCAAAATATAAGCCTAATAATCGAAAAAATTTCACCGGTCCTTAGGGACCTCTGTGGCCCTAGGCGATAATGTTGCCGCTAGGGCCGGCGGTCCTGTTCAGCGGTCCGACCAACAAGTCGGTGCCTGTTTATCACCTATGTCTAGTACGCTAGTTGCCTGCGTTTATTGCAGTAGTTCTTGTGTTAGTTCGTGTTACACTGTTGAGCTATCATCATTATAAGTGTTCTTAGTGCTTCAAAATGAGTGACCGTACTAAACGAATCTTAGAGATGGCGAAGGTTATTGTAGCAGATGAAGGTATAAAATAATTTTCTACGGTAATTACCTATTATTTTGTTAAAATAAGAAAGCATTTCGAGCGATGGTGACATCAATTTTTCCGAAAAACGACACGCTAGTACTAGTTCTTTAGCTACACTTTCTTCAATTCATCGTAATATATCTGAAGAACCTAGATTTTCTCAAGACTCACTCGAAAATAATCAATCCGCCATTTCTGTTCCAATTGTGAATAACTTGTACCATAACAAACCCCAAACTAGCGGCAGTTCTAATAACCAAGCTAACATTCGTGAAGAAGATTATTTTGATGATGTTCCTGTGGTCGAAGTTTATAATGTGGATTGGAAAGATACACAAGGCAATCATTTACAATTTGACTATAATGGTAATGATGGAGTGAATCCCGAAATTGCAGCTCTTCTAGTTGGTAAAAGTTCTAAATTTAATGGTAGATCAAACCAATCTTTACGCAACCCAACTTGTTACATCTTCCACTGATGTTTCGGTGTTCTCAAGATTACCTGCATGGCAACCCACAGATAAAACCGAAATGAAAAAATTTTTAGGTATTCTAGGATATATGGGAATGGTTATAATGCCAAGTGTGCGCTATTATTGGTGCAAAAGAAAGCTTTTCAAGGAGAATAATCATATCTACCATAATGAGAATTGTCCTGATGGCGATGGTTTATTCAAAGTAGAACCGCTTGTAAACTTGTTGCTTGAAAAATTCCAAAATGCGTATAAACCTGGTCGGGTATATTGTATTGACGAATCTCTAATCCCATTTGGAAGTCGTCTAATCATGAAACAGTATATGCCATTAAAAGCTCATAAATATGGTATAAAAGTATTCAAGCTTTGTTGACACAGGGTTTACCTGGAATATGAAAATATACGCCGGGAAGGAACGAGATGCAGGTGGTTCGGTACCTACAAATGTGGTAATGAAGTTATCTCACAAACTTCTCAATAGTGGTAGAACAGCCATAACTGATAACTATTATACTAGCTTAGAGCTAGCGAATAAACTATTAGCCCAAAAAACACACCTACGTTACGGTCAAACAAACGTGGAAATCCCAAAGAAGTGATTTCTAAAAGGTTAAAAGTTGGAGAAATAATTGTCAAAGAAAACAAACGCGGCATTTGTGTAATGAAGTGGAAAGATCGACGCGATGTTTTGCTGCTCTCCACGAGACATACAGATCAAATAGTGTCTGTCAACAGACGTTTAGGTCCAATTGAAAAGCCACTTGCCATAATCGAGTATAACAAAGGAAAAAGCTCTATCGACATATCCGATCAAATGGCAAGTTACAATACTTCTTTGAGGAAAACCCTCAAATGGTATCGAAAAAATGCCATTGAAGTTATATTCGGTACAGCAATGGTCAACGCTCATTTCCTTTTCAAAAAAATAAATGATTAATCTATGCCAATCACTGAATTTAAAGAAAAAGTAATCGAAGAGCTAGCATTTCCCGAAGAAGACATAATCGAAGACGAAATGGTTCCAAAACCATCGACCTCTAGGAAACGAAACGTTCTGAATACGCACGCATATAAAAAGAAAGAAGGTCCTCTTCACAAGGTACGAAAGTATTGTAAAGGCTGCTACCAAAAAAAATTAAATGGAGAAATTTCTAGAAACACAGTAAAAAAAGTTGCAACATATTGTGAAGATTGTGAAGAACAACCCCATTTTTATTTGCCATGTTTTGCAATGTACCACAATAATTAATTTCTTCTAATCTTTGTTACAATTAATTAATATAATAAGTATACATTTTGCAACATCTTTCATGAGAATTTCTTGCAGCAAAATAGTAAAAATACCTTTTTAAGAAATGTATATTTCATGAATTCAATAAATTAAAATTTTTCCATACTCGCATATGCAAAATGTTCTAAAGTGCCATAACGGTCCTTGGCAGCAAGAAAACCATATCATGCAGCGGTCCACTGGCCTGTAGAGATTGTAAACTAAAAACGTTACCCGGAGGTCCCTGGGGACCGCTGTGGTCCTAAAAAAATTTCATTCAGCGGTCCGCAGGGACCTCCATGGCGCCTAACCTGTTAAGGACGGCAAACACATTATCCGCGTATCTAATCCAAACTCCAGGAAAATAAGGCAAGTAGCGTTTTAAGTCTCAAATTTACCCATCGTTGGCCATAAACGGAGATAAGCTTATGCCCATTGTCGTACCACGTTCTTGCTTGAAAAATTGGTAGTTAATTTCGAAAAAGGTTTGTTTAGTACACATCTCTGTTAATTTAAGAAATCCTCCTACTTCTGCATTGTCCAAATGGTTTTGTTTTAAAACATCTTCTATATAAACTAAGCTTTGGTCTATTGGAACACTCGGAAACAATGGACATACGTCGAATGAGATTAAAATTTCATCTTCTGTAAGTTCAATGTTTTAATTTTATCGATAAATTCATAGGAATTTGAAACACTAACGTTGGGAGAGGTTATGAAGTTTATTAGATAACCATTTGGACAGCAAATAAGTGGGTGCATTAATACCACAAACAGTTGTTTGCATAGCAATATTTGGTTTATGAATCTTAGGCAAACAATATTTTCTAGGTAGCACCGGATTGGATACCGTTAGTCCTAAGAAAGCCATCCACAACTCTTTTACATTCTAATAAAACCTTCGTAGTTGAAGTAACCTTTAGGAAGACGATGAATGACTGAATAAGAACCTGAATCTACATAATCAAAATAATCCTCTCTGTTTAAAATGATTGCCTTTATCTGCTTTGAAATAAAAACAATTTTTACTTTTGAGACTTTTAAAAATTCGAAGTTCTGAATTTTACTGTACTGTACTTTTTGCAATGTTTATCCACTGGTTTAATCAAACTTTCTATGCCAACTATGATCTTATCCAACAGTGGTTTGTTAAAATTAAGATTATATTTCAAACCTGTATTTAACAAATCTATTTCTTCTTTGTTACAAACCTTAGAAGATTTATTAATAACAATATTTTCGTTTGACGAATTACCCTTTTGCTTGACTTTTTGTTGCATCTACATCATTTTTACAATTTCTTTTGATGAATTAATCTTTTAATAGTAACTTTATGACCAATGACCTCATCCAAATGATACAAAAAAGAAATCCACTCATAAAATACATTAGCATCTAAACCTTTTACCAGTTTTAAATGTAAGTCATAAGCCTCTAATTTTTGCTTTGTTAGTTTTGAATAATAACATTTAATTTCTAAATCTAGCCATTTCGGATTGGCAAATTCAAGCGACTTTTTACCTGCACATGAATCTGAATTATTAGCAACATTAGTATGATTTGGAAAAACATCTAACCTACGGTAACCTTTTGAAAATTTTTTATGTCAGTATTAATTAAAAATATCTTACTCTTAATACCTGCTCCTCGACCTCGACCGCGAACCATTTTCACTTGAAAAATCTGGAACACTGGAACTGGGGCAGGACCTGTAACCAACAAAATACATCCCCGTATCATACAAAACATTAAAAACCGAACGCGTTTCAATAGCTAAGCCATCAGCATCAGCGGTCGACTAGGATGAACTAAAGAAACTTTTAAAGTGTATACCATCAGCGAGTAACACTTCTTGCTAATCTGGTGAAAGTGAAAGTTATGAAAGTTTAATGAGGTTTAAGTAGCCTAAAGGGCCTTGATCGCTATTATTTATTAGAGTTCGTTTATTTTTAAAGAATTCTAAACTGTCATAGCAATCAAGTTCGTACTTATTACAAACATGTTGGATTAAGGATACCTTGACTACCACATGATTTTTATCAAACATACGTAAGGCTACGGGAGACTTGGCCCAATGCTTTAAAAAAAACATTTAGCTCATATCAAATACAAATATTGGGACAAGTCTGTCGCGACCCTAATATGCTTGATGAAAACCATGTAGTAGATAAAATATCATTAGTCAAACATGTTAGTAAAAACCGCGAACTCGGAACTCATTAAACTTTTATAACTTTCACTTTCACTTTCACCAGATTACCAACGAAGCATTACTCGCTGGCGGTATATGTATTAGAAATACCTTTAGTTTGTCAAAGTCGAACGCTGAACATTATACAGTAATTTTAAATTTTAAAACTTTATTCATAAATGCAAAAATTTTAAACAAAATTATTGGAATATTGAACATATTTTAACAGGACTTTACGTGCTTTGTTTTTTGAAAATTGTTGTATTAACCTGGCAATGTCTAACTCTTGAATTAAAGTAGACGTCATCCCGACACCCTACTAGATCAGAGGCAAGCGGATCTGATCTTGAACAAACTGGGGGAGGTGGTAGACGAGACACTCCACCAGTGAGACCCCTCCACAATTTGATGGAAGTAGGTACACGGGAGGAATAATATAGATCACGTGTGCCAACCAAAATACCAAAAACTGGCTAAAGTAGTCAGTGAAAAATATGGAGGAATTTTGGAAGGGGTTAGGCTTGACTGTCGTCGATGCTAAAGACCTCGCGAAACGACCCAAGGCACTGATGTGGACACCAAGCACGTTAGAGGAAGGAGTTATCAAGATCTACTTAAGCGTCAAAACCCAGGCCTAAAGACAGGAGACTGGTACAAACAGCGCTAAGATGGAGAGCATGGAGTCGTCCTGGCCTTCTCAATAAATGGGGCATCTTATAGGTTTCTTGAACAGAGCCGGTCCAAGTCCTATTATGGGCTAAGAACAGTGATGTTCAAGCCTATGCAGAGCGTCCCAGAAGGAAAAAAGGGTAGTACAGCTGAACCTCCAGCACAGCGAGGCAGCTTCAGCTGCCTTATGTAAATTGACGTAGGGCTATTATGTAGCCGTTATACAAGAACCCTGAATAAACAGAGGTAAGATATTAGGTCTTGGAGCATCCGGTGGTAAACTAACTTATAATAGGGACATTGATAGGCTTGGGATCTGTATATTAACCAAAAAAGAAATACACATATTACCGCTAATGAATTTCTGTTCACAGGATCTAGTAGCGGTAAAGATGACCTCAAATGGAGGGGACCCGAGGGAGTTAATACTCGTATCGGCGTACCTCCATTACGATGACCCGAAGACAACACCCGTTGATGAAGTGGAGAAACTGGTCAGTAGCTGCAGAGGCAATGGATCGCAACTACTAATCGGTTGTGACGCAAACTCGCATCATATGGTATGGGAAGTACCAACACTAACCCCACAATTCACTATGGCATATAATGTAGACATATTGAATAGAAGAACAAACCTTCCTTCGTAACAAGGCGAAGGACGGTAGTAATTGATGTAACATTAGGCACTTCTCATGTAAGTAAGTTTGTTAAAAACTGGCATGTATCTGATGAGGTGAGGTGTTCGGATCACAGACACATATGTTTTGAAATCACCGGAATAAACCGTGTCATAGAAAGTTATCGAAACCCCAGCAAAACGAACTAGGAGTACTATAAGGAGGAATTAGAACGTAAATTGGCGGGACTTCAGTTTTCGATAAATAATAATGCAGATATAGAGATAACAGTGGGGCAACTAACAGACACGATTATCTCTACATATAAGGAAAACTGCTCCCCAACCGTGAGGGTCTCTAACAAGTCCCTGGTGGATTCAATAACTCACGGAAGTGAGGGTATACACTAGGGCAAAAGCATCAGGTAACTGGGACGAATATAAAACATCCCTAACTGAGTACAACAAAGCACTGAGAAGAGCTAAAAGGGTGGCATGAGAAGGCACTGTGAAGAAATAGAAACGACTCCAGAATATGGCCAGGATCCACAAGATACTCTCTAAGGAAACTCAGTTTTCAATAAATAATCTGATAAAAAACACCAGACATTATACGAAGATCGGAAAGGATACCATGACTGAATTATTTCGAATACACTTTCCGAGCTCGAAAGTATTAAATCAATCACCGATTGACTGGCAAAACCAATGGTCCGATGACCCTGGAAACAGAGCATCAGGGGCAGATTGGGTAATAAGTCACAGGAAACGAATGAAATTATTCCAGTCATGCTGCAAAGAGGACCAAACCTTCTGCTCAGAAGAATCTGCAAGATTCTAAGAACCAGCTGGGTTATAAAGTACCTTCCGAGAAAATGGAGACTAACCAGTGTGGTTTTTATACCCAAGCCCGGGTGGTCTAGTTATTCTCAGGCAAAGGCGTATAAGCTAACTGGTCTTATTGTCTTTATACCTAAGACAATAGAAAAACTGCTCGATAGGCATATCAGGGATGGTGTGCTGGTAACCCGACTGTTCCACCGCCAACAATTTGCCTTCAGAGCAGGCTCATCAACAGAAACAGTGCTCCACCGCCTGATCAGGAGAGTGGAAAAAACGCTGGAAAACAAGGTGATTCTTCTGGGGGCATTCCTGGACATAGAAGGAGCTTTCCATAATACATTATTCAACTCTATTTCCACAGCCACGAGAAATCTAGGCCTGGAGGAAACGTGCTGCAGGTGGATAGACTGCATGTTAAGAGGTAGGGTGGTGTACACTACGCTGCTGAACGAAACTCACCCCTAGGATACGCGGATGAGTTAGTCATCCTAGTAGAAGCGGGATTTTCCAGTATACTCAGAGAGCGCATACATACCCTTCACGCAAAGGAGAAACCTAGAGGGTTCAGAACCTCTCGTTCTTGGCGGTAAAGTAATACATATGTCGGGAGAGGTAAAGTATTTGGGAGTTATTCTAGACTTCAAACTTTTCTGGAACCAACACATTGAGAGAATTATCAGAAAAGCGGAAATTTTTCTTGTGGTAGTTAGACGCACTTTTGGCAAAACATGAGGTCTGAGACCAAGTATGGTGCACTGGCTAATATGCAGGGTAGTCCGACAATAACCTATGTGGCTTTGGCGTGGTGGCCAAAGGTGAAGCAGGAAACCGCCAAACTAAAGCTAGGCAAGATACAAAGACTTGCCTGTTTAGGCATTACAGTGGCAATGAGAACCATGCCTACCGCTGCAATGGAGACACTACTAAACCTCCCTCCCCTTGATCTGGTGATTAGGGGTGAGGCCAGATTGGGGCTATACAGATTGCAGAATTCACAGTACAATTTATGTACAGACACAGAGCATACGATGTTAATTGACAGCATTGGAGGCCCCGCACTTGATATGAGAACAGACCATATGACGCCACACTCTCCGTGGTAATAATTCAGGATCGAACAGAGTGGAATGAACCGGGATACAAATTCCCACCTGGCAGTCTAGTCTGGTACACGGACGGTTCAAAAACCCAGACGGGTGCTGGAGCGGGCATTCACGACGTGAAGCCAAGGCAAGACATCATTATCCCTCTTGGCAGGCACACCACCGTTTTCCAAACGGAATTATACGCGATATTTCAATGCACGCGGGAAAACAACAGAAGGTCCTACAAAGGAAAGCGTATCTATATCTTATCTGACAGCCAGGTGGTCCTAACAGCACTACCAACCTTTAAGGTCTCGTCTAAACTGGTCTGAGAATGTTACGAAGAACTCAACGGCCTGGCAGAGAGAAACAAGGTAACTCTGTTATGGACCCCTGGCCATTGTGGGATCGAAGGAAACCAAAAGGTAGATAAACTCGCAAGGCAGGGATCAGCGGGCCCCTTTTATGGCCCAGAGCCTGAAGTGGGAGTAACAAGAAACGCAATCCTTAACTAGATCAGCGAATGGATTCGCGACCAACACTAAGCACACTGGATAAGCAGACCAGGGCTAACATACAGCAAGGTGTACATAAATGGACCTACCGAACAAGAACCACAGAACTGCTCACGCTAAGCAGGACACAACTTAGGATCCTTACCGGGCTCCTCAGAGGACATGCGCCTGTTAAGAACCATTTAAGGAAGATCAAGTAATTTAATGGTGACCCCACATGTAAATTTTGCTGTGAGGAACCAGAAACAGCTACACACATCACATGTGACTGTGACTCGCTGGCTCTGAAAAGATAGCGGATTTTCGGGTACTCAAAAATAGAACGGAAGACTTAAACACACAGTCCTCGAGAGGCCTGTGCGCTCTGCTACAGGGCGTTAAGATCACGGACTGGGTGTAACAAAATACTAGGGAGAATACAATAAACTCTATACGCTGCTGTGTCTCCGGAACCAGCTAGGTAGACGGACCCGAGGGAAGGAAAAAAAGCGATTATTATGAATAAAGAATGATTTATCTATATTTTTTATTAATTTTTTAATAAAGTCCAGTTCTGTTAAAATATGTTCAATGTTCCAATAAGTTTGTTTAAAATTTTTCCATTTATAAATAAAATTTCTAAATTTTAAAATTACTGTATAATGTTATTTTAAAAATAATTGTATCCATTACCTAACATCCCATGTTAATTCATTTCTATTAATAGCTTTGATCATTTCGCTATGCATTCGTATAACTTTAAGTTGAAAAATTCTAAACTGAATGTGTGCAAGATAGAAGTTAAAACAAAAAAAATCTACTTTTTTACAATAAGGTTTGTTAATTTTTTGTATAGAGGCGTACTTTTTGTTTTAGCACGACGGCGCTCGACAAAGTTGGCGCACCACTGCGGCTGATGATGATAGCTTAGCTATTGAAACGGGTTCGGTGTTTTTATTTTTTGTGTGATACATGAATGTATTTTGTTTGTTACGTATTGTTGTATCTTCTTCTATTAGCGGATTATCGCAAAAAAATTTTTTTCTCGAATAAAACACCCTGTATCTCTGAAATGAAAGGAGCCATGTTTATATGAACTTTTCTTCTTATTTTCATACAATCGTCTACCGCAGTTATAGTTATACCAAAGAGTATTACAGATACTCTTTAGTTACACCTATTCCGGGACACCCTGCATCTATAATACATGTCTTGAAATTATAATTCTTTCTTTATTTGGCTATCCTTCTTAAGAAAATTCTGGTTACGCCGCGTTATATCTTTATTAATGTGTGTATGCATGGAACTGTATAATACAGTTTAATGTGACATGTTATTTAGAAAAAAATTAAATAAAACCGTTTTGCTTAGTACGCTATCTTTTTGTTAATTCGTATACTACTGAAACTGAAAAAGTAAATTTCTTTTGTTAGTTACATTTTGGTGGATAGGTGGCGCAAGTAGCGGTAAATTAATGTTTATATATTGATCCAAATTTTGTAAGTACAAAATTTTCAATATATCCCGATTGATTAAAAATTCGGCTTATTATAATGAATTATAATCATAAAGTAAAATTTAATAATAAAATATACAGTTAGAAGACAATTAAAAGTAGGTACTTCCTACTTACTTGCGGATTAATTTTTTTTTGCGGGTAAATGTAATAGTTATTTATAAAGGTGAGTCATTGATGTTATTGTTTTTTTTACCTCTGTTCCTTTCTACCTGTTCTAATTTGCAATGTTCTTTATCGTAACAATTTTTATTTATTTATTTAGGTATAAGCTCGATCATTTATGTTTAGTAACGTACAAAACGGCATGCGGTATTTGCAACAATCACCATGACAACGAGTTGCGTGTTTCAAAATTTTGATAGAATAGTTTTTTATCAACTTTTCTTTCAACATACGGAAGTCCGGTAGCTATGTTTCCTTCTATAGACGATAATGGCTCATGTGATTAAAAAGTATTTATGTAAATTAACATCCAGCAAGTTTTAACCATTTAATATAGTGTGTTTTCCACAATTCTGAATCCAAGTTACGCACGTGTAAGTAGACTATTCTATGCTTGTCTTTTAAACCCAGTAATGAAAGGCTTAATTGTGAAATAATAGGTTATTTTTAAAAATCTCGCCTCAAAAAGGAAAGAAATGGCGCGGTCTTATAATCTTTGGCTAGGTCATATGCAATGTTTTTTCTGTTTATATGTTCTGTGTACAAACACACATGAATATTCAATCAACAATTAAAATACCTTACCTTAAATTAGGTAATCTCAATTTAATTTACATAAATCTGCTCCAGAAATCACTAGGTAAGTGTAGGCAGTTAATTAAAATTTTGCACAACCTTATATGTAGTACTTTCTAGGTGTTGGTAGATTTGTGGGATTTTAGTACAAGTTTTTTTTTGCATTATATGTAGGCATAAACTTCTTTTCCTTTTGTAACACATGTTTTCTACAATGGCTAGATTTTTATGCTTTTTTTGCGGCATTCAAACATTGCCTTAATTAATAAAGGAAGTTACAAAATTTGCAAATTTTTTTGAAAAAAATTGTGCCCATTTCTTAAAAACCTAGTTATTTTCATAAAATTCATTTAGTACTTTATTACTATAAAGCCTCAAGACCACAGCATTACCTAATCGCTCCTAAGTAAGGAGTTGTGTAAGTGATATTTATGGAAATTGGTAACAAAAACGTTCAATGAGGTAGGCTCAGGTGTAGTGATTACGTTTATGCTTTTACAGGTATGGAGATTCGACTACAGACTATTGACACATTTAATCCGAAATGTAAATAGGCCAATCCACATGTCGGATCTTCCACAGAATGGCGTCATTGGACCCTTTACAAGGTAGATAGTTCGACTTAATAAAAATCTTGTGACATCTTAATATATAAATAATTGTTTATTACTTTATATGAGACAGCCGCTAATTAAGTTAGTGTCAGTTTAAGTAGATGATTGAATCAAAAGGTCATTCATTCATGTTGTGGGAACTCGGTTAATAAACAGAGATGACGATATCGTTCAATTGCAACACAATAGTATTACAATTTATAAGTTAAAGGTTTTTAAATTTATACTTAAACAAGTGAAAATCTTCCACTTAATCTATAATAAATAACATACAAAGACATTTTTTAGTTCACTTTGTGCTAATAAATTCAACCTTTATAATTCAAGAAAATTAATGCGTAGTTCAATTATATTTACCTCGTTATTAGATAATGTTTAATTCATCATCGTCGTAAATAAGGATGCGTTCAATTAATTGCTTTTCTTTAATGTGGTGGCGACATTATCGTTTGTGTGGTTTTTGGATGTGTTTTATTTTTTAAATACGGTAGTCTTTTATCTTATAAATATTTATCATACCGACTTTTTACTATTGTTTCTATTTATACGGATTACTGCTTTATCAGTGATAATTATTTTTAATTAAAATATAGAATACTTTGCACACGTGCCCATTGTTAATTATATTACTCTACTTTGTTTCCCATATGTTCATATATACAGGATTATTCACGATATACTACACTGAATATTATGGCTAAACTATAAGATTTAAACATTTTTGTTTTTGGGATGGATATGGACTTATTTATTAGAGGTACACTTTAAAATTATTTTCATAATGTACAGGGTGGATAGACAAAAAGTAATATGGGGTCCTTGTGCTCGATTTTGGTGTTAATTAACATCCAATAGTCATAATCAAGATATCTCTGACCGTTATTGCGCAATTAGTCAAAATTGAAAAAATGGCGATTTTGAAAAACTTGCAAACTTTTTAATGTATTAACAAACTGTGAAAACATTTTTAAGGCAAGAATCCGTTAGTACATTCATATTTTTAATACCTACCTCCTTAATTTAAAAAGATATCACATAAAGTTGTATTTTTTTTATATGGAAACCATAGTTGGCTATGACATTTTTTTTGAGCTTTTTAAGAATATACAACGTGTCCCAGATAACATTTCCAACGTGGGGATCTCGCTTATTATAAAAGATACAGATTTGGTTAAATTAGATGAATTACTCTTAAGGATTAGTGAAATTATAGGACACTCTCCAATTTCCAAATTTCCATGTATTTTAAGACTTATGGCAAGAAAAAGAAAATGTCAAATTTCTTTTCTTGTAATATCTTTTGTTATATTAGACATATAAATTTTATTTGCACTTTCTTAAGATATTTTTTATGCAGAATTTAAATATCAATTTGGATTTTTTTGCACTTTCTATTTTTAGTTTCAACCCTAAATTAAATTTTTCTTATGGAACGACAAGTCGGCTTTGAAATAATTGATCGTGTTTTTTATCCTCTTTACAATGATATAGCACATGTACTATCTATTTTTAAAAACAATAAAGATAATTTAAAAAAATGTATTTTATTAAAGA
The DNA here is from genome assembly GCA_036346205.1 of Vesta saturnalis. NCBI lineage: Eukaryota > Metazoa > Arthropoda > Insecta > Coleoptera > Lampyridae > Vesta > Vesta saturnalis. The sequence goes on from JARFJB010000307.1 coordinate 2,551,307, forward strand.
CTCTAACATTAAGTAGGCCGTGAAACATGAGAAAACGACAAATAATAGATAACAACAAGAGTTAAGCAGGTAATAGTATTGGAGATAATTATCCAATTATAAAAGATGTTTAAACAATTGACCATTCCGTTCTAAACATAATTGTGCCCTGCGTGGTGTCGACGTAATTGCTCTGCGTAGTTTTTGGCGTTTAATGCTACCAAATGCTGCAAGAAGATCTTCGGCATTCTCAAATGTTTGCACGTACACTCGATTTTTTACGTAGCCCCAAAGGAAAAAGTCCAAGGGCGTTAAGTCTGGAGATCTGGGTGGCCATAAAATCGGCCCTCGATTACCAATCCATGAATTTGAAAACCGATTATTAAGATATTCGCTGATGGTGTTTGAATTGTGGGGTGGGGCGCCGTCTTGTTGGAAGCAGATATTAATATTTTCAATCAGTGGTAATTCATCAAGTTTATTTTCTAAATCAGTTTGTAGTAAATTCAAATACCTTTCACTATTTAATGTTTCGTTAAAAAATATGGGCCCAATAAGTTTAGCGCCTAAAATGCCACACCAGACGTTAAAACCAAATTTTCACGGCCCCAAAAGTGAACATTCTGTCGATTGAAAAGGCCATTATTTGTAAATCTGCTTTCGTCAGACCTCAAAATCGTAGCTGGAAAATTATCGTTATTCTCACATTGATTAACATACCATTGGGAAAATTGTAATCTTCTCCCCTGATCTCCATCTCTAAGTCCCTGCAGAATGGTGTACTTATATGGATGATACCTGTGACGTTTTAAAATTCTTTGTGATGTAGTTTTCGAAATACCAGTGTTATGTTCAATTTCTCTAACAGATGTTGATGGATTTTCAATAACTGATTGTAATACATTTAGTTCTGCATCTTCATTCCGTAATTTCGGATTTCTAGTAGGTTTTGAAAATGAAGCATATTCTTTTAAATTAATTACCAAATTTCTGTACGTAGGAGCACTGGGCTGCCTTCTTTCAGGATACATCCTCAAGTACATCCGTTCACCTTCTAAACTGTTTTTATGAGACAAGATGTAAAAACTCAACATATCAAACTTTTCAGTGTTAGTAAATAAAGCCATGTTTGACACAAAAATATTCTGAAACGAATAATTTTTAAGTGACATTAAATTCGATTGTGTTTTTATGTTTCACGGCCTGCCTATTGTTAGTCTTTAATAAAATACATTTTTTTAAATTTTCTTTGTTGTTTTTAAAAATAGATAGTACATGTGCTATATCATTGTAAAGAGGATAAAAACACGATCAATTATTTCAAAGCCGACTTGTCGTTCCATAAGAAAAATTTAATTTAGGGGTTGAAACTAAAAATAGAAAGTGCAAAAAAATCCAAATTGATATTTAAATTCTGCATAAAAATATCTTAAGAAAGTGCAAATAAAATTTATATGTCTAATATAACAAAAAAGATATTACAAGAAAAAGAAATTTGACATTTTTCTTTTTCTTGCCATAAGTCTTAAAATACATGGAAATTTGGAAATTGGAGAGTGTCCTATAATTTCACTAATCCTTAAGAGTAATTCATCTAATTTAACCAAATCTGTATCTTTTATAATAAGCGAGATCCCCATGCTGGAAATGTTACCTGGGACACGTTGTATAACACTTCTATGCTATTTTAATCATTTTTCTTAAGTTTTTCTTAATTGGTATATTTATTAAGGATAACAGTTGACTTAGAAAAGCAGATATGAAATTCAATGAAGATATTCTACTCAAAAAAGAAATTTCACTTCCAGTAAAATATTTTAGAGACATTTTGTAATTCAAATAAGTTTAATTGTAATGTTGGACTTGTGGAATGGTAACAAATTATAAAATCTAAAGATTGAATATAAAATTATCAAAAAATCTCAAATGCAAATTGAAATGAAATGAAAATAAACAATATAACATCATCAGAAATTATGAAAAACTAACAAACAGCAAATCAATTTCTATACGTATAAAAACATCTAATTCTATAAACGAACAAAAATGTGAACAAAAAATATCAATATCAAAAACACACTAAAACTACAAATATTTTTCAAACTGTGGGCCCTCTTTTTGGATACAGACTTCGCATCGTCTTCTAATTGAATTTATAGAGTTATATATAGATAATGGTGTTAATTGTGTAAAAGCAACACGAACACTTTCTTTTAACTCATTCACAGTATTATTATTTCTTCTGTATATGTTTTTCTAAAAACCCTATAAAAAGACATCTAGAGGCAAAGGATCGGGTGAACGAGCAGGCCACAAAATTGGTGCTGTCGTTCCCATCCAGCTATTAGGAAAACGTAAATTTAAGTAGTCACTAACTGCACGGAAATTATGTGCGGGAGCTCCGTCTTGCTGATGTATGACATTTCAATATTGTGCTAAAGGAAGACTCTCTAGAAATCCCTCCAAATGAATTCGTAGAATATCGAGATATTTCATTGAGTTTAATGTTCCTTCATACATGTGATAATAAACGTCCGTTTTTAATGCAGCCCCACACATTTATTCCAAATTTCCCTTGCCTCCTGGGGACAACACTGACATGAGCGTTAGCATCTACCAAGTAAGGTAAATTGTGATTATTAAAAATACCATCACTACTAAAATGTGCCTTGTCTGACAATGCAATCGAGTTTGAAAAATTAAGTATATTTTGGCACTGACTTATATACCAGTTACAAAACTCATTACGCCGCCTTCTGTCGTCTGTGATCAAAAAATGTTCTTTCCGAAATCTATAGCAATGGTATTTGTGTTTCTTTAAATTTCGGAGGGCTTTGCTTCGAGACACGCCTAGATTAACCATTTGTCTAGATGAAATTGTTGGCTCTGCTTCGACTTGTGCTAAGGCGGCCATTGAATTTTCTTCAGAATTTCGTTTAAAGTAAGTTTTTGGCCTGGGATTTTTAAAAGAACCGAATTCAATTAAATTTTTCTGTAACCTAAAATTAATTAAGATATTGTTTTGCACTAGCAAAAATTTTAATGTCTGTTAACTATACCGTTCAAAGATATTTTTATTTGGCTGCTGCCTTTCAAGAAAATTTTGTAAATATAATTCCGATGCCACATTCTTATCACCATCGGGTAATATAAAACACTTTAACATATAAAATTTTTCTGAAGATCACTTTGTTGCACACTTATTATTTGACATATAGGTATCATTTGTTTTTACTTAAATAAATCTCAGCCTCCTATGCCTACTGTGTATTCTTAATATAAAACGGATTCTACTTAAACAAGTGCCTTAAGAATGTTTTTACAGTTTGTCGATACAAGTTTTTCAAAATCACCATTTTTTCAATTTTGGCTAATTGCGCAATAACGGTCAGAGATATCTTGATTATGACTATTGGATCTTAATTAACACCATAATCGAGCACCAGGACCCCATATTACTTTTTGTCTATCTGTAATAGAAAGGGTACTTCCCATAAGAAAACATCGAAAATGAACCATCCTGTACAGGCTGTTCCAGTAAGTGTGTAGTAGGTTAAGTGCAGTCTAAACTGCGCCCACTATAAAAGTAAAAGGCAATAAAAAATATTCACGCTATGTTTTTAAATGGAACGTCTTGTATATTATTTGACTTTAGGCTTCTATGACCAAAATAATAGTAAGTTTCATTAGTTTACCCCATCTAAGGGTTTCTTTTAAGGTTCACGGATTATTTTGTTTTGTGAAACTGCAGGAAAAATGGTAATGATGTATTTCTTAACAAGTATGTTTTTTACCATATGTATAGTAGAGATTTTTTTAATTTTAATAGGCCAGTCTCTATTTTATGAAACCGATAAATCTAAAATTTAATTGTCGTTCGAACTGTATTCGGTTTTCCTATACATAAGTCCATATTTTCGTGAAAAATGCCAATTTTTAAAATTTAGCCTCAATACTCAAATAGTAACCTGTTGTAGTTAGCTGTTAGCCCACAGCACTACAAGGGCCAACCAGTATTTAACGGTCCTAAACGATAATAAAATTTTATTAACAATATCTAATTTCTTACCTAGTTTCTACCTTAATAACGATGTATATTGCAATGGGCGTAATATTCTTGGATATCACTTTTGTTAGTTTAACCCGCTCCAAAGAATAAGATTTGAGTTCTTTTAAACTTTTTATAATTTCAACATTATTGAAGAAAATTTAATATTGTTATTGTGAAACTTTTTTTATTACGTTTTATTAAAACTGAATGGTTTCAATTTATAAAGGTATCATTTACTAGTTAAATTTTACTTCGCTTGCTAATTAGTTTTAAGATTTAAGTTTACGAATTCCTTTCTTAAATGATTGCGACGACTAGCTCAAAGTTAAAATAAAGAAATGATTACTGTTATCATTGACCAAAATTATGCTCATTTCGATTTATTTATTTATCTGGATTCCTATTGGGTTGACTTCTTCTTTATATATTCAATATTTGTATAAGCTTTTAATATTAATAATCTTTAGCAATAAAAAAAAATCAAACGTTATACTCATTTAATTAAATTCCAAATCTGAACGAAAATGCATCAATGCGTTGTTTACAAACATATATAAAATCAAACCTACAATGTAAAACAATATTCTTAAAACTAAATATAAAATCTTTATCAGAATTAAACGTTTGTTTTTCGTTTAATTGTGATAGTCAAATGTAAAGGTTCGAGAAAATTAAACAGAAAAAAAGTTTTATTTATTAACACAAACAAAAAGGATTATTACTTATTTTTGTTGAAAAACTGATGATGTAATGCTTGCGTTCCTTTGACCGGTGACGAGGCCTCACTAGGTTATAGACTGCTTTTCCGATTATGTCACTTTGCCGACACTCTGGAACCGTTCTCCTTTGTTGTCCTTATCTTTTCTTATACCTTTGTTATAGCCGAATATGCTTCTAATTTTCTTTCCCACAATTTATTGACCTTTTGTAAATTATTGCTCGGTACATTTACACTATCTAGTTTTACTTAATTCTTCACTTTTAATTACACACGGCGTGCGCAACAAACTGCAAGCGAGTTACGCAAGACCATACTTTCAGTATTAATGTTTTTTTACTTGGAACACTTTCAACACGCACTTAAGCGGTATTGTAAACTATTACGCAATCTTTTTATTATCGCCAAATTGACAATATTTGCACTTTTTATTATTTTAATAAGGAAGGTAATTTTCTACTTCTTCCCTATTATACCGCTAATCAATTCTTATTTGTAATTTTTATACTTTATAGGGCCGCGCGACTATACAATGTCACTTATGCTGCGGCGTCAATTGGCCGACGACTATCAACTCTGATCGCTTATTTGATACGACCCTTCTTGATCGCTTTCTTAATGCGACTGTTTTTAAAAACTGCACATCATTATTATAACAGCGTCTCATCCTTCCAACACATCAATGCACTTACAAATGCCGCGTATTTAAATATTTTCAAATTGAATATGTAGATAACCTATTGAAATAAACTCAAGCCTTTGATTTTAATATTAGTTACATTCAAATACAAATAAACGATAACCATTTCTTTATCCAGAAAAATAATATATAAATGTCTAATCTAGTATAATTTAGCGCGAACTCTTGATTTTTTTAAAGCTCCCGTTACAACATAATAAAAACTAACAGAATGGTCATTAAAACATAGTTAAGATTAATGTTAAAAATGTCTGTAAACACAAACAAAGCCTCTTTCGAAAATGTTCAGCAACATTGGACAACATTCGTGGTTTTACGTTTCCGAGGTCTTCTCTGATACGTTCCTTCATATTGTCTGGTGATGCCGAAGGTGACTTATAAACAATTCCCTTGACGTAACCCCACAGAAAAAAATCGGCACCGTCAAATTTGCAGGCCACTCCGTAAGACCACATCTTCCTATCCACCTCTTCTGAAAATGAACATTTAATAATTCTCGGACCCCCTGGTTGAAATGTGGCGGAGCTCCGTCCATTTGAAGCCATATAGTACTTATCTCTAAGGGAATATCTTCTAATGAAATTGGAAATTATTAACTAAAAAGTCTAGAAACATTATCCTATTCACATTTTCCTCGAAGAGATAACCATTACTTCGCCATACCATTATTTCGCGCCATACATTTACATTTACTGACCATCTGTACTGATTGTTTATTATTCAAAACTGGTGGTGATTAGAATCGGAATAGTAATCGAAATTACGCCTATTGAAGGATCCATTATTAAAAGAGGTACATTCATCACTAAACAGTAAACAATTACAAAGGTTTCAATTTTCTATTACTTTATTCAACACCCATATATAGCGTGATCCAGATTGATTGTAGCTTTGTAACTCCGCTATGGCTATATTGTAATCAAAAATGTATTCTAACACTGGAAAGTGTAAGTTGTTTATCAAAACTTTCATCCGCTGGGGTCATGAGCGTGCGTAAATAGGTATGTATAAACTGTCATAATTTGCTTCCTTCTGTTCTTGTCGTTTTATTTGGCTTCTTATTATTCCTGTAATTCACGTAAAATCTATCTTTTTCAAGACAAAAACTGCACATACTTGATTGATTTATCTGGTAAGTAAATAAATACAGACCTCTGTTTAGAATAAAAATAAAATGCGAATAATCTTTAGGTTATAATTGTTAGAGTCATGTTTTCGGATAAACACAAAAGTTTATCTTGGCGGCTTATTTTCGGTCTGGGCAACGAGATAAAGATGGTATCTCGAAATATTAGCAAGTTTATTGCTTCGAGGAATTCCAACATCGGTTCGCCAACATTGACGTTACCTACGAAACATTCACAGCATGTTCGTCGAATTGTTGAACGTTTTCGTGACACCGGCTTCGTATCCAAAAATAAATTTCCTGATAGAAGACCTGTACTACGAAGAAGATTTTCGGGGGCGATTGGAAGCTAGTCCCAATAGATCGTTAAGACGATATTGCAGGCTCACATTCCATTAATATAAGTAATTTGACCGTTATCTCATTATATTTAGAATTTACATCAGTTCTACATACATAAAGACAAAATGTACATCGATTGGGGCATGAATCTCGATGGCGCAGTTGGTTAGCGCGGTACTTTAGCAAAGTACAGGTCGTATGTTCAAATCCTACTCGAGGTAAACTTTTTATTTATGTATTTAATAAAATTAACAATTATTCGTTCATAACGAAACTTATAAAAGCTTTAAGACGATTGTCTGCTCAAAGTGGTAATTGAGTAAAATTTTGTTTTTATTACTAAATGTTGATTATTTATTAATTGTAATTGTAAGGGTTTCGTATTGGCATCAGAGGCTTATAACGAAAATGCAACATACATAATGCTATTAGATCTTAATTAACACCAATCGAGCACAGGACCCCTATTACTTTTTGTCTATCTGTAAAAAGGTACTTCCAATAAAAAACATTCGAAAATGAACCATCCTTGTACAGGCTGTTCCAGTAAGTGTGTAGTAAGTTAAGTGCATCAAACTAGCCCAAAATAACAATTATAAAAAATATTCACATCAGTTTTTAAATGGAACGGTTGAATAATTGGACATTTGTTATAAACTCAAAATTAATGTAAGCTTTATTGACCCAAGGGTTTCTTTTAAGGTTCAAAATTTTATGTCGCAAACTGCAGGAAAAATGGTAATGATGTATTTCTTAACAAGTATATTTTTCACATATTTGTAGAAGATTTTTTAATTTTAATAGGCCAGTCTCTATTTTATGAAACCGATAAATCTAAAATTTTTTGGTCGAACTAAAGGTTTTCCTATACATATTCCATAGGTTTCGTGAAAATGCCAATTTGAAACTTTCTCAATACTCAAATAGTAACCTGTTGTAGTTAGCTGTTAACAACTACAAGGGCCAACCAGTTATTTAACGGTCCTAAACGATAATGAAATTTTATTACTATATCATAATTTAAATTTAATAATAAACGATGTCCATTTACTAATGGGCATAATTACCTTAGATAAATCAATTGGTTTCAACCAATCCAAAGAATAAGATTTGAGTTCTTTAAACTTTTTATAATTTCAACAATTATTGAAAAAATTGAATATTGTTATTGTGAACAGTTTTTTTTTTTATTAAAACTGAATGGTTTCAATTAATAAAGGTACCCTGTACTAGTTAAATTTTACTATTGAAATGTTTTGGGAAAGATTTAAGTTTACGAATTCCTTTCGGAAATAATTGCGACGACTAAAGTTAAAATAACAAATGATTTGGTATTTATTATTATGTAAATTGGCTTTGCTCTATGAGGATTTTCCTGATGAAGCAATTGGGATCTTTCGGTTTTTTGTAAAACTATTCATTTATTGTCAACAATTTTTAAAAAGCTTATTTGGAATTTGTAGCATGAAATTTTAGCCTAAATGCAACTCTAGTATGCTTTTCAATTATAAAAAATATGTTAATTTGCATTGTTAGGCATAGCATATATAAATAAGTTCATAAAAATTTTGTTTAGAAAATTAGTTTTGTGAAAAGTTAGCTATAGGAAAACCTAATACAATTCGAAAAACAATCAAATTTTACATTTATCGGTGACATAAAATACGGAAAGTACTATTTAAATTAAACGTGGTATTTCCAGTTAAAACCCGTAATTTTGAACGCCCAAAACACTTGAGAAATTGATTAAAATAATTCCTGCAATTTTACCATCTGCTTAGCATTCGGGAGGTAATGGGTTCAATTCCCGTTACTGTCTACCTTGTATGAGGTTTTGTCAGGGAGTTTTCCTCACACATGTCGCGGCATGGTCACTGCCTATATGCACACCATGTGCGGCTGCTTAGGCGTATGCTGGGGGTATTTTCCCCTCAGAACCCTAACTCCGTTCATTCCGATCCTATCCTGACCATACCATCCTTAATCCCACCATGCATATATACTTAATGTATGTATGTATGCTGGGAATCCATGATTGTGTCTGAAGGAGCTCGGGAAGCTCGAGCCCGCCCTCCCCTTGGGGAGGGAATGAAACATGTGGACTTTTCCTTTTTTTCTGCTATTTTATAAAATACAAAATTATTCGAAAACCTTAAAGTTAAGGTGGGGTGAACTCTAATTAAAGTTATCATTATATCATTTACTACGTAGAAACCAAACGTCAAATCCCAAAGGAACAATTACCATTTCACATTTTACAGTCTGATCACTTTGGTCCCTTTCCACAATATGTACCTTCGACATTATATTTTTGAACTCTTGATGGCTTTACAAAATTCGTTCGATTGTTTTACAAATAGTGTGTAATAAACTAAAGAGAATTTTTACAGGGACGGCCTGCCTGCGCGTTGGGCCACTATGTTTGTGCAGCACGATTAACTTACTAAAATTGTTCTTACACTACTATTTAAATAAAAGAAATATGTCAATAAAAGAAAGCACAACGCAAGTAATATATTAAAATAAAGAGTAAATATACATAAGATTAACCTAACCTATATATATATATATATATATATATATATATATATACATATATATATGTGTGTGTGTGTGTGTGTGTGTGTGTTTTATATATATATATATATATATATATATATATATATATATATATATATATATATATATATATATATATAAATAACTTACCGATGTTGCCACTTGTACATATTTACATGTAGGCACAAAATATGAACTACTTAAGTCTCCTTCAATCTAGTTTCAACATTTCTAACGAAACCAAAGCAATTGAGATGAGGTTGAAAAGTCGCATGTTCTTTGAGACTATTAAGTAAATACTTTACACTTAAACATTAAATGATAATACCTCAAACATCGAAGTTTATTGTAATTGCGAATTTATGACATGGTTCGATTACTACTCGTTAGAAGAAACTTACGAGAGCTACAAACAAGAGCATTAACATTTACATTGATAGTATAACTCAAGTTTAGATTTAACTTTAGCATTATAATTCTTATTGAAAAACCAACTATTTTTAAAAATGAACAGAATACACTGTTTCCAAAACTCTACTTTATAAGATTTTCGAAAAGACCTCCACCTAAAGATTTTCGAAAAGACCTCCACCTGCCCAAAGCAGTAACCCGATTGGTGATAAAATTCAGTTCGGGTGTTTTCTAGCATTTCTTGGGTGATGCTGTTTAAAGAGTCTATAATTCTGACACGAAGTTCGTCCAAATTGTTAGCACGTACATGCCTGTGCCCATAAATTTGCTGGGATACGTATCCCCAAACAAAAAAGTCGTTCGGCGCTGTATCAAGTGAGCGAGGAGGACATTTAATAGTACCTTTTCCACTAATAATACGGTTAGGGAACGTAGTTTCCAAAAACTGTTGAGCCTTTATTGCAGTATGAGCAGGCCAGCCAACTTCTTGATACCAAATGTCATCAAAATTTATATTCAGGCGTTGAACAGCTGGAACTCTCTGGTTTCTCAGCAGTTCTAAATATTTGTCAGCATTCAAGTTTCCGTTGATGAAAAATGGACCAATTATGGAATTGCCTAAAATTCCTACCAACACATTACCTTTTTTGTCCGGTAAGGAATACTAATGTGTTCGTTTTCCCGAGAGTAACCAACAGCTACAGACAGATTGTGATGGTCATGTAAGTTAAAAGAACACTCGTCGATAAACAAAATATTTTCAATAAATCTTTCGTTTTCATAAGCCCGATTCATCATATCTTCACAAAATTGCATACGCTTTTGATGATCTTCTGGAAAAATTTCTTGTGTAGTTTGCAACTTATAGCAACGGTATTTATTCCTTTTCAAGATATTACGAACTGTTCTTGGTTCAATATTCATTTCTTCAGCAATTTTTGTACTATTGCACGAGAAATTACTTTCTGCTAAACTACACACTGCAATTTCTTGGAGTTCGCGCTCTTCGTTTAAGTTACGACCAGGATGCTCACCATCATTACCATCAATGAGTTGGCCTGTTTTCAAAGGAAAAAGCAAACCTGCTCATTATTTCTTGTGCAGTGCTTCCTGAATAATACCACTTAATAATCTGTATTTTTCTTCAGTGGAATACATTGTGTCAGACGATTTTCAATTCTCGCTGACAATACCAATTAAATGTGTCATTGATACTAGCCTACTCAAAAGACGCATGTATGGCATCAGCGCTTTTAGTTTGTTGTGTATTCTATCTCACTTAGCACATGAACTGATTGTACTGTCTTGGTTTTACTTATTATAAGTCAGACATCAGTCATAAGTCAGACCGCGACAATATTTTTCCATACCTGTATATATATATATATATATATATATATATATATATATATATATATATATATATATATATATATATATATATATATATATTTCAGTGATATTGGGCCAAAATTAAAGGGGCAGTTCCTCTCTTAAATATAAACTGAAAAAATAAAGTTTAAAGAAATATAACAGTTTTTGATTATAACTCGTGTAAATTTAAACAGATTTTGATGAAACCTAGCATGAACAATAAACAAAGAGCTTATTTACAGAGATATTTTAGATGTATTTCATTTTGTTAACGGTCCATGGATATTGCAATTTATAAATAAATTAACAGTTGTAATTTTTTTATTACAGATCAAAGATTAAAGATAAGAACAATACCATTTTTTAAATAACATTTTTTAATAATAAATTGCATATTGTATCCAAAACTAAATTTATTATTTTTTATAATAAATGTTCAAATTGTCGCCCTTCCGCATCTATACAGGCTTGACATCGTCTTGACATTGAATTGAGAACTCTGCCGAAGATTTCTGGCATTTCTCGTAATTCATGGAAGTCGGCAAAAACTCTGTTTACCAAGCCATCGCGATCGTCAACAGGAGTGTCATAAGCTTTAGGTTTGAGAAAGGAAAAAATCAATGGGCGTTAAATAAGGTGATCATGAGGCCCAGGGGAAGGAACCACCACGTCCAATTCAACGATTTGGATATGTGTTATTTAAGTAATTTCGGACTTGGGCCGAGAAATGAGGCGGTGCTCCATCATGCTGGAATATCATCCTATTCCGAATATCTAGGGGCATATCCTCCACCAATTCCAAAAGAAAATTCGTTGTGAATTCAAGATAAACTTGACCGGTAACGTTGGGAGGTAAAATAAATGGTCCAATCAAAAAGTGTTGCGTAATCACTCTCCAGACATTAACTGAGAACCGTTGTTGATGGGGTTCCTGTGACTCCAGGTATGGCTGTTGCGTGTGTTGAACATACCATCCCTTGTGAAATATGCCTCATCCGAAAACCATCACATCCGAAGCAAAAGAAGGCACAATTGCGGATCTCTCCAAAAACCAGCGACAAAATTCTGTTCTACGCGCAAAGTCTGCTTGATCTAACGACTGAACTTTCTGCTTTTTAAACGGATGTTGTCAGTCTTCATGTAAAACTCTCCAAACCGATATGTGAGAAACACCCATATCGTTAGCCACGGCACGAGTGCTTGTGGATGGATTTCTGTTACACGCTCTAAAACCTCCTCTTAAAAACGCAATGTTCGCCTGAGCCTCATTTGTCCAAGGGGTGTAGGACGCTTGAGAACTCCAGTCTCTCTTAAACAACCATGAATGCGTTGGAAAATGTTAATTCAGCAGGTGTGTAGTTTTCTACAATAATAAAAAAACACGAAACTGATGAACAACAATATTCAATTTTCATTGACTGTTAAACTACATTATTTTAAATAATTCAAATGAAAGACTGTAAAGTATCTAAAATATCTCTGTAAATACGCTTCTAATTAAAATTTTTCGAGAGCCATTTCTTTTTCTAAATTAAATTTAAAATTAAAAAAGAGTTTTAGATTTGAAAAATAGAGTTGCGTAAAAGATAGGAAGGGAAAATGGGGATCAACCCTGAATATCTACGCCACTGGAAGACATCACAAAACCTGAAATAGCCAAATTAAAGATCTTTGTTTGTTTATTGTTCATGCCAAGTTTTATCAAAATCGGTGTGACAGAATAAACAATGCGGTAATGTCCGATCGCTTTTTGTTTTCAACAGCCTGTTGAGTTTTTTTTTATGATTTTGATTTTTTACATTCCTTACGATTGTAAAGAGACAATTGAACCAAAATTAGTGCACAGAATACCTTTGCACTATTCTGTGTCAGAATATGAAGCTCATTTTGCATCGAGTGGCAAAGAGGATTTACGCCGTTAAACCGAAAAAGCAACATTGTTTTACCCTGTAGTGTTATTTATTTGTTATTACTGCTACGGAAATTTATTTTTATGCAAAAACTACAACTCCTTGGTAACTGTCAAAATAATTTGTTTAAAGTCCTAATTTCCAACGTATTTAATATTAAAGTTTGTCGTGTTCCTAATTTTCTAGGTATTTAGTTTTAAAGTTTGTCGTGTTCATGATTTCCGACGCGTTAAATTGCCGTTGTTTAAAATTGTTTTCAAACATGGTTCGCTATACTTCTGCAAAATACATGGACATGATTATGTGTTACGGCGAAGCTCGATCAAATTCTTCCGAAGCTCAACGTTCCTAATCTTAGAACTTTTATTGACGTAGATAGGCGTTTGGGAGAAGATGACTGCTTTAAAAAGCAAAATTTGATACTGGTCCTCACAGAACTCGTAGCACTGTTGCAAACGAAGAAGCTGTATGGCTAATAGTAGAAAATAATCCAAAAATACGCAGCCAAAGAATAAGTACAGCTGTACCGAATGCTAATGGTGAGTCAGTTAGAACAACTTCTTCGCCCATTTAATTTTCAAAAAATTTGGACAGACGGACAGACGAACAGACGGTCAGACGGACAGACGTACAGACGAACAGACGAACAGACGTACAGACGGACAGACGGACAGACGGACAGACGGACAGACGGACAGACGGACAGACGGGCAGACGGACAGACGGACAGACAGACAGACGGACGGACGGACGGGCGAACGGACTGACAGACGGACAGACGGGCAGACGAACAAACGGACGGACGGACGGACGAGCGGGCGGACAGGCGGACAGAGGGACAGACGAATAGACGAGCAGATGGACACTCACATACGCAGTCGCAGATATAGGGACACGTAAACACACGGGCACATTTCATCACTTTTTTCTACACTCATTATTGTCTATAATTATAGTAAATATAGTCAAACAAAGGTATCCCGGTTAATATAGGTGAAATGCTCTTGTTCACTGTTTTTTTATTTACTGGGATCACAAAAAATGAGGATTTGGTATCACTTCTACCTTACGCATAAAGTCACAGAAACGGCGCATATGTTTTAGATATTATAATTTTCTTTTTCATTTTTTTCAAGGTCATTTAAGATATTGAAATATTCCAAAAATTAAGAATTGATTTTTATTATTTCGAACGTTACAGTTACAGATTTAATTGTTAGGTGCTACGACAAATAAAATTATATTGCATTTAATACTAGGCCTTTAAAGCGTATGATTATTGTAGCAGGCTTATCCCGTGCGTTTTCATGTTTCATAAATTGTGAATCATTTTAACGCGTTGTTTACTGACGACGATAGCTGCAATTGCTGTTGAAACACGTAAAGTTTGTAGAATGTGCATTTAAACACTTGGTCTAAAGGTAAGTAGTTTTAATTAGAAATGAAAATGGAGAAATTTTCATTTTCATACAATTTTTGGTGTTTTACTTAATTTTTTTTGTTTTGCCTCATTTTAAGCTTGGTTGATTTGATTTTTATTAAGGCAATTCATATAAAATTTATTTATCATTATTTATATAATAAATCGTACATAAAAATATATAAACAAAAAAATATCCACTATCACGGTTGATAAGACTAATTATTTTTTTAGTGTTCGTAAACCCCTTAAGAATTATCTGACCCTAACAGAACGTGAGAGAAAGTCGCTTAAAGTTGGTTATTGAGTTTTTGCACAAGATAAGTACTTCGTCATAATTGTAGAATGTTTAAAATAGGTGAAAATCACTAGCAACGTAACGTGAAAGTACGGGTAGCGCTTCGTGAATGCCTCTGAGGGTTTGCAGCTTGAACCAGCTTGAAAGGCTGTTTTCAAGAAAAGGACGTCTATTGTATAATGCTTGCTACCCTTATTGAAAGTACTATCGACGTAATCGATGCGGATTGTTAGTGTTTCCTTGGTGCTTCTTAGTGCTTTTTAGATACTGCAAGCACGACCGGTCGTTTTCAAGAAAACGACGCCCACCTACGCAGCACTGGATTCCTACAATTATCGGAGGCGCTAACGATAAAACTGGTGTATATCGTTAGTGTTTCGTTAGTGCCTTTTATTTCTTTGTAGCTTACGCCAGCACGATCGGTGATTTTCAAGGAAATGATAAAACTTGCTCCGTATCCTTATTGAAACGTGACCTGCACGGATTCTTACTGCTAGATTTAACTAGCAGACGACACTGTCATTAGTACTTTTGCTTTTTGGTCGAATCAGTAGCAAGTGACACTCTTTTATGCTTGTAGCCATTATTAGAAGCAGTAACGATAGAGCGTATTTGTTGCTGGCACCGGCTCGACCAACAAGTTCTAAGAAAATGCCGCTCAGGGATAGTTGCACTTTGCTAGTGTTTCGTTAATGTCTCTTAGCAGCACGGTCGTTCGTTTTCGAGAATACCACGCTCCCGTTTTAGTTGTAATGGTGCCTAGTCCTATTGGTAATCTTCTGATAAACATCATTAGTTCTAGTAAGTGCTTTTAGTTTCTTACGGCATAAATTACCAAGACCACCTGTTAGTATTTCCAATAAGAGTGTTGGATCTTCCAGTGCTGGCTATTCTAAGATATACACCACATCAACGAAAAGTGTAATTTCCTTTCCTTACGTAACCTGTCTATTTTAATAGAAGTCTATTTTCACAACAACTAAAGATTTTATAACGTCAGTATTTTAAATGGATGATGCTTATTTTAATACCTCTCAATATACGTGGGCTTTTAATAATCTTAAAATAAAGATTTAAAGTTATTTTTCTTAAATTTAATAGCTCAAATAATGGTACACTCGTTTGCTTGTCCATCGTAAATTGAATATTTCGACGAATACGATATATAAAGTCTACAAATTTATTTAGTTTTTTTTCTACGTATTTCCAAAGAAGAAAGGTGTGATCCACTGAAAATAAATAGTAGCAAGACACTTCCGACATAGAAATGCCAATATTTTTCGGAACAATTTGATGCATACCTTCAATTCTTTATTTTCAAATGGAACTTTTATAAAAGAGAAGACAAACTCATCGCTAACGATAATTTCGCCTACCTGAATTTTAAAATAACGCATTTCTTTAATGAGCTACGTATATAACAGTGCACCAATACTAAACAAACTAAAATATGAAATAAAATTAAAGTTTGACGTTTAATGTTTATGAGGGGCCAAATTATTGAAAATTACACAATGAACAAATAAGCAAATTCAAACGTGATTTAATTTCTTTTAGAAGTTGTTAATAATAATAATAATGGATAACAACGCACACTCTAAGAACTATTCGAAGTGGTCGCCAGCATTATCGTGGCAGGCAAATGCACTTCACGTATTGTTAAACCGCTCAATTGCGCAATGAATATTGCGGCATATAGTATTCTAATCCTCATCATGGTTAGGATATATTTCTCGAAAATCTCCACAAAGAAACGGATCAAGTACATCCTGACTGGTCTTCATTTCCATTACGGAAGAAGGATTGCAAAAGCATGTAGCGTCCCCCACGTACCCTATCTTGAAAAGTGTAATTTGAACTTATTTACAAAAATGCAATCGCCAAGTGATTTGTCTTAACTTGACTGACAGTAATATTACTATTACTCAAATTAATTACTTACCTTACTTTGACTTGCCTGTCAATAATTAAAACATTAGCATTTATTTACAAGGGGATATTTAATTACTCGCAAACCTCAAATCTAATCAAACGAAGTGGTCGTCTAGTGGTAAGTACGTTGTGCTATTTGACTGAAATAGGGTGAACGAGGTTAAGTGTTGCATCATGTGGGGCAGGTAAACAATCAAACTACTCAAATTAAAATTTTACAAAAAAAAACAATGAAAGGGTTAAATATATAACAAAATATAAAACAAATATATAACAAAATATAAAATATATATTTTATCAGATTTCAGCACACCATTAAATTAGGTTAAAGTGCGTCCAAAATTATAACATTAAGAGAAAAATAAATAAAAAGCAGTTGAGTTACACAAAACACAATAAAAAAAAACATGTAGTCACACCCACAATTGTATTACAAATAATCAGAATAAAAATCGTAATACTAAACATGTGGCCCTTTAACACCAATCATGCCGGTCTTTAAGTAAATAAGCATATAAAACAATAAGGCAAATTATGGTACATATAAAATACAACAACAGTGAAATTGCACAGGTGATAATAAGGTAAAGGCAAAGACAAAAGAGAATAGACAAGGAATTTACATGCACACAATTGTTTAGTGAAGCACAAAATAAATACGTAAAATTACAATAAATTACATATAAAGAAAAATTAGTTCGCAGACAAACTGACAAAAAAAAACTCATTAAACAAAGCCTTACAAGGGTAAGTTATAAATAGATCATAACATCGTGACCGATATATAAGTTTGAGTACGTTAGAAAAATACAGCGCCCCTTTCTCAGGTTACACATTCATCTATACAACAATAAAAACAGTAAAAATAACATTCGAGGTGTTTAATAGTCATTTGTAACCTGGAGTACGTAATCCATTACAATTAGTAACCAAGTATTATCCTGTGCCCGTTTTCCAGGCCCACCTCTACACAAATATAAATATAAAGAACAAACAACAATGCTAATTCACACAAATACAAGAGTGAGGGAGCCCTGTACTGTCTTTTATTTTATCAGATTTCAGCTTAATGAGCCCGCGTGCGAATGAGATACCTTTGCAAGGTAATGCTCGATTTTTAATACGTTAAATAGGCATGTAGAATTATTTGCAGCCAGCCTTAATTTATATAAAAATACTTAATTACACTTGAATTCCTTTAATTGACCACAGACACAAATCGTTAACCTACGCGGTTTAACTTCAAAAATGGTGACTGTTATTTATACATTAATATTTGAAAAACACATTAAAAGTAACACCCGAAAGAAAAGTCAAATTAGCGTTGGCTAATTCAAAAGAAAATGTACACGCGAGAATTATTTGAAAGACAAACTGTTTACAATCAACCAACAAAAAATTATTATGTTGGAACAGTTCCATATTAATTATTGAACGTCATCTTAAAAAATATTCATTCGTTCGTAACAAACGCTAGATTTAGGTCTCAAGTTTCAATGTTCCAGACAAAGATGTCTTTGACTGCAGTGTATACCGACGTAATTACTTACTAAACTAGTGACATTTTTACATCAAGAATGGGCCTAAGAATTTCCAATAATTCGTTACGCCCCTTCAGTAAAGCAGTTTTTAAGCATACACCTGCTAGTTAGACCTCAAACACATGTTTTTCAGCCCTTAGCCAAATATTAGTTCCTGAAAACCATGCTCAAATAACAACTTAATATTTAATGAAATATGTTAAATCCCATTAATTAACTTTTCTATCGCGGTAACAATTGCGATTTAAAAAATGTTTGTTGCAATAATAAAATTTTCGCGGTCCGTTACCTACAATTCAACGTTTCAGGAACGTTCTTTGTTCCCTTTGTCAAGAATTTAAATTCACAAGTACAGAATATGAAAAAAGGCAACTAATTTAAATTCAATCTGGACGATCGTGTTAGACTTCGCGTAGGTGGTTCAGTATATGATGTAATAGGTATAGAAGCGGGGACGTCAGGAATAGTTGTAACATAAGCGGTTGGAATGTCTGCAGGATTTGGAGTTGATTGTAATCTCGAATCAACTTGTTTAATGATATTCTTCCAAATTTGGGGCACCCTGGAAGTGTCATCCCGTTTATTGAGCGGGTTGGGTCTTCTTTCAATTTCAACTGCTTCTATAATAACTCGTTCGTGTAAGGTATGTAGAGGTGCAATTAAACGGATATTGCTTGGGTTAATTTAGTGTCCTGAGTCTAAATGATGTGCAGCTAAAAACGATGAAGGATTGTGCTGTTTAATTGCTAGTCTGTGTTCATCGGCTTTCACATATAATTTTCCATTAGTTTGTCCGATATAAGTTCTTGGACAGTTGTTGCACGGTATCTCATACACTCCTTGGCTTCCATTTGGAATTGTGTCTTTTGGGTTCTTAACAGTTGAGACTGAGTGTGGTTTGGATACCAGTCTAAAGTCGTTTTTGGAAAATTTGCTTGCTATTCTGTCTATAATTTTATATAAGGTATAATAACAGGAATGTTGTGTTCATTGTTTGACAAGTTATTTATTATTTCTGAGTCTTTTTACTTCGTTGGTAATTTTCGATATTTCTTGAACTTTGTATCCATTTTGAAATAATATTATAGTATAATAGCGGTATATCAAAGATTTCATAACGCTACGTAATTGACCAGAATGGTGGTGCGAAAGAGGGTTCAGGTAACTATTCGTATGTGTTGGTTTTCGATTAACTGTGTGTGTGTGTGTGGGGGGATATGGGTGTGGTTGTGGGTGTGGGCGTGGGCGTACGCGTGCGCGCGCGTGCGAGTGATTGAGTGGGTGAGTGGGTGAGTGGGTGAGTGGATGAGTGGAGAGTGGGTGAGTGGGTGTAGTGAGTTGGTGAGTGGTGAGTGGGTGAGTGCGTGAGTGCTTGAGTGCGCGCGCGCGTGCGTGCGTGCGTCCGAGCGTGCGTGAGTGTGTGTGTGTGTAAATTTACCATTAGGAAGTCTTGTTATCAGGGTGTCCAAAAAAAAAGAGTGAATTATTTTCTTCAACTTCCATAATAAATTTGATGTTGTCGGGAAACTATTCAAGTTTTCTTTTCTATAGGGCCAAACTACAAATGTGTCGTCAACATAACGAACGCAACATTTAGGTTTTAAATCTGCAGAATTTAAAGTAGTGATTTCAAAATGTTCCATATATACATTCGCAACAGCTGGAGAGAGTGGCAAACCCATAGGTGCTCCTTGGATTTGTTTGTAGAATTGTCATTTGTATATAAAATAGGTTGAGTGCACACAGTGGTTTATCAATTTGAGCATGAGTTGGTTCTTTGAGTGTTTGTCTTCTAGAATTATTATCGTGCCTTCAATAGGGATTTTGCTAAAAAAAGTGCCGTTACGTCGAAACTAACTAAAGTGTCATTTGGATCCAAGGATACATTTTTGAGTTTGTGTAGAAAATCATAAGAGTTTTTGACGTAGGATGCAGCATTTTCATAAATCGGTTGAAGAATTTTTGCTAGATAACGAGCAAGGTCATGAGTCGAGGAATTGAATGCACTAACAGTAAGACGTAATTGCCAATTTTCTTTAAGTATTTTTGGGAGTCTGTATATTTTATAGATTCTTGAACTCTTCTCTCCTGGAATTAGTTTCTGTTTTGCAGCTTTGTCTAATTTTGTAGAAATAATAAATTCTACGGCATATACTGAACCAACTAACCGAAGTCGAACACGCTCCTCCAGATTGAATTAAAATTAGTTGTCTTGTTTCATGTTCTGTACTTGTCAACATAAATCCTTAACAAAATTAACACAGAACGTTCCCGAAACGTTCAATTAATTTTTCCGTTTATTTAACACAAGTCTTATTTGAAATATACTCGGGGAAATCTAAATAGCAGAGGTGAAAAAATTTAACTTTAACGGCTCATAACGGGTGCAAGAAGCGGTTAAAATTTGTGTAGGTGCAAATAAACAGTGAAAAAATTTGAGGTTATTTTGAGTATGGGTGCACTGTCATATACGTAGCGGCCAATGGTTTCATAAGAGCGGTGCATCCACTGATTGTTGATCACATTGTATCTTTTATTATGTATTATTATGTCAAACATTATTAACATAATGGTTGTCGCTCAATACCATCTGTACGTTTCAATTTGTGAATTATTAAAGTGGGAGTATATTTGCATATAAAATTTGTAAAAGTTGGTCATTTAATTTGAGAAATCGAGACTTCTGATTACAGTTTAGAACAAATTAAAAGAACTCTAAGGAATATAAATTATTTTTGGTACAAAACAAATTAGTGACTTAAACAATATATTACGTCCTTGAATAGTTAATAAATAAAAAGTATTTTTCGGTAAATGTATTTTTGCAGAAGGTAACGGCTGCGTGAAGTTAGCCGTGTCGATGTGTTATTGCAATAACTATTTTATTATAGAGGCACAAAATTGAACTTTAACTGCATAAACAGCGCATAGTACGCACTTAATAACTGTGTAAGAAGAAATGATTTATTCAGAAATTCGTGTAATCGATGTAATTTTTGCAACAACTTGTTTCCTATTGAGGCACAAAATTTAACTTTAACAGTGCATACAGAGCATGATGGCCACCTAATTACTTAATAAGAAAAAATGACTTATTCCGAAGGTTGTAGTAGTGAATTTAACGGTATCGATGTAGTGTTTACAATAAAAGGCATAATAGGTGCCTAATTATCGTGCAAAAAAAGATTCATTTATTCATAGGGCTATGAAGTTTATTTTAGCGACGCAAAACGGCGCATATTTGACACCTAATTGCTACATAAAAAAAATTGATATATGCAAATATCACGGCTGAGAAATTAGCCATTCAATGTAATTTTACAGTAACTTCTTTCCTATAAGTGCCCAAAATTTTATTTTAACGGAGCAAAATGGTGCATGTTTAGTAGCTAATTATTGCATAAGAAAAACGTATTTATGCTTAATTATCGCACAAGGAAAGACTACTTTAGTTAACCTTGTCGATGTAATTTCTGCAATAAGTTAACGCAAAACTTTATTTTAGCGGCGCGTAATTACTGCATAAGAAATTTGATTTACATAGAAGTTGACGGCTGTGAAGTTAGTCGTGTCCGTGTAATTTAACAGTACACTTATTTCGCATAAGTGCTCAAAATTTTATTTTAACTGCGCCAAATTTCTTCTAATCGGCGCCTAATAACTTAATAAGAAAATAATAATTTATTCAAAAGTTTGCGGCTTCGTGAAGTTAGCCGTGTTTATAGAATGTTTACCACAAGTTATTACCTAATGGGGGTTAATTAAATCACCAGTAAAAAAAGACCCGGCTATCTTCACACACCTAGACGTCAACGAGTCCTCAATAATCACTTTATACGTATTGCATTATTTACGTGCATCTTTACTCTTATTCATAATTACTATTCTTTTCACTGTTACTGTTCAATTTATTTCGTGTATTTTTAATTACTGTTTAGCATCGTCTATGGTATCTGCACTCATAACTACAGCAGTATCGGCAGTGTATATGAAAGTAGCTCCATTAAGAATGGCATGAAGATATCATTGATATAATGTAAAAAGAGAATAGGTTCTACGTTGTTGCACTGGGACGTACCTATATCCATTGTAAACACAGCTGATAACGTGTTTTTGTATTTGACCCAATATTTGCTATTGGACAAAAATGGTAATAGAAGTCACGAGTTTAGTTTCTGAAGCCTGCAATTTTTTCCTGTTTCCATTCTTGGACTGATCAACGCGTCGTACAGATATGGTACTAAAGGATGTTCGCTCTAGGATTTTTGCCCTGAATAGGTACTATTTGCAACTCAACAATAGAATCAGTAAGTCATGTGCTTGTCACATTCTTTCAAAACACATTCAGCAATCGTGGTTTACTATAAAGAAGACGATTTGTGCAAATTGGACGACCGGAAAATTTTGAGAATCACTTAGAAAGGTGGATCGCCATTAAAGAGCATGATTACACCGTAAGTGCGTTTGAGCACCATAGCCATACCAGATATAGCGTGCGATAAATTGTCGCAATATTAGGTTACACCAAATGTGTGTTTTTAAAGTAGCCGTTTTCACACACAGACGATACCATTACGGCTATGGTAACGCCGACGCTATATTACTGAAATCGCGTAATTTTTATCGCCACCATTCCTGTCACCAGTGCAAGTTTATGCATGTTTTCACACGATTCACCATAATTGGTCGCAATTTGTTCAGTATCATTCAAGCAGCGTTGCAGGTCAGTAGTAAGATGGCCAAGAAAGTGGCAAGGAATGCATACGACCCTTTAACTCTGACTGAACCAAGACCGTGCATTTGGGACAAAACAATAGAAGATTACAAAGGTAGATTGAAGAAAAAAAAAACGTGGAAGGAAATTTATCAGTTTCTGATCGAAGATTGTGAAAACTTGGAGCAAGAGGAAAAGTGGAAGCAGGTAAGTCATCTTGTGTCATACTTGTGAGACATATTTATTTATATAAAAGTAATAATAATTTGTACATGATAAATACAAAAACTATATGTTCGTCATTTGCCAAGGCAAAGAGCCCGCTGGACTTATAAAATAATTTACAAAATCATCTCCTAGCCCATTAGTATGTCGTCCACCTCTGACGGATCTACCTTGAGGTAGGTTTTGTAATTAGTGATATGTATGCAGCAACATACATATCACTAAAACGAAAGCCATCTCTTTGACGAACCATCTTATGTAAAATTATGGCAGCTTTTACAATATCTTTTGCAAATGGTTTAGAAACATTAAAAGCTCTATGGAAAATTCTCCATTTGTTGCTCAATATACCAAAAGTACATTCTACAAACTTTCGTCCCCGATAATTGGAGACCCCTTTTGTCACTCTAGGATTTTGTCCTCCAAATGGTCGGAACAGATTTTCACTTAAAGCAAATGCCTCATCTCCAACAAATACAAATGGCAAGTTTATATCTGTTTCTCATAAAACAGTTGTATCAGGAATATTCAGCGTACCATCTTTCATTTTTGTCCAAAATAGTTTCTTGAAAACTGTGGGCTCCTATGTCTACATAAATAAACTTATAACCAGAATCTGCCACTGCCATCAGAAGTATAGAAAAATAGTCAAGTTCTTAGTGCCACTGTGCCGAAATTTTTGAACCCTTATATGTTTACCATCTACAGCTCCAAACAATGTGGAAAATGGACATTCTTTGGAAATTTTCTGCAATATTCAGCCAATCTTCTTGGGAAGTAGTGGGCAGATATTCTTCTCTTAAATGATTCCATAACTGTCGACAGACCTTTCGAACACTTTCACTTATAGTTGAGATACCTAACCTATAGGTATCATGTAGCTACGTGAATGCATTCCCACTACCGAGGTATCTGTAAATAATAAAGTATTGTTTTTACATTATTATCCTTCACATATAATAATATTTTGTGTATATTTGCACAATAAAAAATACATAATTTGCAGGAAAAGCCGTCAATGACAAATGGAAACATATTCGAGACGCTTTTGCAACTTCCCTTAAAAAGAAAAGTAGCGATAAACGAGGCATAAAGTACATATACTTTTATCAGCTTCAATTTTTGTTGAAGATTTTAGAGAAAGATGATACTGAATCCAGTATTTGCGACAATACGGAAAGTCCACAAAGTGAAGAGGACGAATCATCCGTATCATCATAAGCTTGTAACATTAAAACAGTATATAAATACTAAAACTGGGCCAACTTATAATGTTAAAACAAATGCGACGATGTAATAAATTGATCAAATAATTTTAATTAATAAAAATAATTACCAAATGATTTTCTCTACTGCCGTCGGCTCATCGGTTGATTAAGATGGGAGGGTTCAATTAACGCACCTGGAATACTGCATGCTTTTCATCAGCTTAATTATTTTCACTTATCCTTAATTCAAAACAAATGTTATCTAAAAATTATGAAAAAATGATAAATTCTCGAGCGCCATGTTGTCTTTCTTTTTTTTGTATATCTATCTAGGAACAACAAAACCTAGTTATTGAATACTATAAACAAATTAACACAAATGAAAATAAAATAACAAGTTATACATAAGTTTATTTAATATATGTTTGAAAACGAGAAAAATTCAGAAGTCATAAACTATACTGAATTATAAAAACTTTACCTTTTAACGGATCTGTACATACACTGTGACAGGTACTATGAAGCAGAATGGTTCATATGGTGAGGTCAATGTCTTGCTTAGTTATCCTTAAAATATGGAATTTCTTGAAGTTTAATTCGCCAAATTTATTTGTAAAAGTATGTAGAACTTGCGTTGTAAAGGTAACTCAAGTAAAACTTGCCATTTAAAATAATAGTATAGTAAAATATTGACTTATACGTGCCATTAAAGATTATTAGTCAAATAGGAGTGCAAATAAGTGCAATCTAAGTGTACAAATTAAGTGATTAAAAGGCAATTAAAAGTAAGTACTTAAAAAGAACTTGAAAAAAAAGTGCCTAAAAAAAAGCAAAGGCTTTAGTTCTAAATATAATGAGAAAAAAAATAACTTACCACCAAAATTCTGATGGCACCAAAATATAAAAATTAAGTAAAATCATGCTTATTGCTGTTAACAGTCAGCATTAAGTGAATTAAAAAAAAAGCTTTCAGAATAACTCAAGTGTATTTCCCCTAAAAATCTTCACGCTTGCGCGGATGCAATAATATAAATCCAATTTTTTTAAGAAAGGGAACTAAAACTATTTATGTAATATTACACCCAAAATATTTGTTCTACGAAAAGCAATTTAAGTTGCCTTTGTCAATTTTACATGTAAATAATTAAAAACTCCTCTAATTTTACGCCAAATAAATTAATGATCTTAGATTAACGTATTTTTTAATACAACCACAAAAAAAGGTTGTTACAAGCTAGAAATTCACCACCGGGGCCAAGTTCCACTTGTGCTCGAAAACGAACGATATTATTAGAAATAGACGAAACAGACAGGGCGATTTTAAAAACGTTAGAACCCACTTCCCAACCCCCACCGCCACCACCAGAAATAGATGAAGACACGGAATTTTTTACATCCGTAACACCTACCGTTCAAAAGTTTGATGAAGATGAAAAACTGAAGTTTCGCATGGGAGTACTGACATTAATTAAACAAAGTAAAGAAAAAAGATACGCGCGAATACTAAGACCTCTATCGATGAGCTTCTATCACCATGCGACCTCCTATTATTATTTTCTACAATACTCCAAGCGTTATGTGTTGTTATGTTACTATTGTTATTTATTGTTAATTTTTAGTTATTAGTAATAGAATAAATAAACTTCACTTACCTTAAAGTAACCGCTAACATTTCTTGAGGCGGAATACTTAATCTCATTGTTGTGTTTTCTTTGCGTACAGATTCTGATAAACGCTCTACCAACAAATTAAAAGTATCTTGGCTCATTCGGAAGTAATTGAAGAATTTTTTTCGTGTCGAAGTAATTTTTCAAAGGCACCATCTACGTAGCTTGCCTGTACGAAGGGATGAATCCAGAAACGCCGATTTTTGCGTCGAGCCTCTCTTTGTTTAACTCTTCTTCTTCGATTAAGAACTAGCGCCAATAGTAGATTTCTACGTCTTACCTCCATGACACTTCATAACATCCTGAGGCACTACGGCAACACCGAATAATTATTTTACTTCGCGAAATTCAAGGTATCCAACTATCGTTGTGTGTGAAAAGTGAAACCATATTGCGACCATTTATAGCGCGCTATAAATGGTATCGTTATGGTGTCGTGTGTAAACAGAGCCTTGTTGACAACACGAAACCAAAATGGAAGAAAATTTGCATTATCATGTAATTATAAGTATGCATTAACTTGATCATGTACAATGGGAACCACTGAAATACGTATACAATAAAAATGTATTTTTGGAAATAATAATTCTGCTAATGGCACTCTTAGTGTTCTTCTTACAAAGGTATTTTTATACGGTTAATCATCATTAAATTAATTTGTTTCTCAATAAGTTTAAGTACACAGAAATATGATTAAAATTCTAACAATTTTACGTCATGAGACCCTCGAGCTTTGTTTTTACAGATCAATATCAATAATATCATGTGATGGTTAGCTGTCCTAAAGATCGCCAATGAAAGTAATCTCGTTTTGTCGCATTTATTAATTCAATGTAAAATTTTAACCTCCAGTTTAGTGAACACCGCGTACGTGTTTACGTGTGTATGTGTTGTGGTCGAGCATTTAAATTACCATCGTTATTCATAATTAACGGAAGGGTAGTTGTGCTAATCGGTGGTCATTTTTTATATTCAGTTTAAAAGGTATGTTATTTGGTCCGGAAATGTTTTAAATATTTTTTTAATGACATGTATTTACTGAAGGACACGCAATATTATGGTTGTATATAATGCAATGTATATGTATACTAAACAGAATAGTTGTAATTTCGACTTTCTACCTAAAATTACTCAGGCATAGGATTGCGGCAGCTAAAAATAATTATGACAGCATTTATTAATGTCTGCTTTGGCGTTTTTTTTTTCAGGTAATTGCATTTTACTTTTTTTACAATTCATAATTATATGTCGTGGTTCTTTTGCATCCTACAAAATATGCTTAAATAAACAAATTATCATAATCATCATTTTTGCATCATTGTCATTAAACTTACATCAAACGAATGTTTGACGTGAAACCTTAATTTAAAAAAAAAATGCAATGACTAAACATACGTATTCTAAAAACTCGGTAAGTAAGCCTTAATTTTGTTATATAGGTTTATTGCAAAAACATTCTTCAAATGAAGGTACACAATAATAATTGTGCTGCTTTGTGTGATTTCTTATGCTTCAAAATAAGGTCTCGCGCAAAAAAAAGCACCATTTAAATTTGGACCATGAAGCGGTTAATTGAAAGTGTACATTTTTATACAAACCAAATAGAGTAATCATTAAAATAAGGTTGAGTAGTTTCTGCAAAAGTAAAGGTTGACTGGTTCTACTGCGATCAAGGATTAACGCTAAACCCGGAAAGCTTTTCTTTCTTCAAAATGAAAAACTCTGTTCTTTTTACAATTTCTAAATATACAATAGATGTAATGATTTCTTAGAAATATTTTACTTTCTATTAACGCAGTCCGTCATTCAACTAACAACAATTACGAAGATCATGGATTATAATAACAGTTCATGTTTAAATGTGGGATAAAATAGAAAATCAGTAATAAAAACAAATTGAGAATGCTCTCCTAGCACTGCCAGACCAAACAAAATTACAGTGTCAAATATATTTCATATTCTTGTTTAGCGTTAAAATAGTATATTAGTGTATAGTATAGTATGTAACACGCACGAAATGGCAATTTTACAC
Source organism: Vesta saturnalis (assembly GCA_036346205.1). Taxonomy (NCBI): domain Eukaryota; kingdom Metazoa; phylum Arthropoda; class Insecta; order Coleoptera; family Lampyridae; genus Vesta; species Vesta saturnalis. The sequence continues at coordinate 2,579,514 of JARFJB010000307.1, forward strand.
TCGTATGAATTGCAGCACTCGCCTTACGGCTCGCGCTGCAAACTTTCATACTCGTGCAAAATGAGCTTCATTTCGTGCGTGTTGCATACTATACTTTTTGTACGACTAGCTTCTGCTTATATTTGAAATGTATTATAGACAATCATGGATAGAAAGAAATCTAAATGTTCTATTTATTGCTGGGAAAATACAAAATTGTTTATTAACAAATTATAAATTGTGCTGTACTCGGAAAGAAGAACCTCTACCATATATATATATATATATATATATATATATATATATATATATATATATATATATATATATATAGGGTGCGGCATTAGTGCGTCGAAGTACGATATATCCGTTATTAAAGGAGATATCAAAAAAAGTTATTTACAAAAATTATAGGCAACTTCAAACTTCACATTATAAAATTATTTTCATATTTACAGGGTGTTATATATTTCCAGGGTGAACCAAACATACTTTTTTTTTAATGGGACATCCTATATATTAGGTCAAATTTAGATTAAGCTCATCTCCCCCATGCTCCCAATATAGGGTTACATTACGTTATGCAGGGTATTTCAAAAGTTATGGTCAATTGTACACGAAAATCATTCTCATTTCAACGTTCTGTATACCCTAGACAGAACAACCTAACGATAATTTTTTCCAGGCATAACTTTTTGACATTGGTACAGTGTTACGAGAAAGTGCTATTTCTTTATTATTGCACCAATTGAATATAGAGCGAACACATGGTTTTGTCAATTTTTTCAAATGAATCACCCTGTATTTTATTTTAAAAAGTGAAAATACACTTTATGTTCTTTCATTTTTATTAATCACTTCCTCTAAAAATCGTTAATTTCTGAGATATTTTCGGGGATAATATAACTAGTGTCATGATTATCATCGGTGATAGCTCGAGTTAAAACCGATGAAAATCGTTCAATTTTCTACAGGTTTTAACGAGTGGTATCATCAATTATTAATCATAACATGTGTTATATTTGGTAAGAGAATATAATGAACGTTAATATATTTTTTAAAGTTTACAACTTTAAACGATCTGTCACTTTGATAGTAAATATAACAGTTGCAAGATAATCAATACAATTATTTATTTCTTTGTCACTTTGACAGTAAACTATTTTATTCATTAAAATCATGTGATAGTCAACATGCGGTGATACAATTATCACCGATTTGATAGCCTATTCTGCGATTTTGTTTTTGTATGTTAACCAATGAAAGTAATCAAAAATGTACCATGTGACATATGAATTATATTCTCAGTTTAATAACAGAAAGAGATTTTTTTAACCATTTCTTTTATAACAAGTTAGCCGTGAACAAATGACAGATACATATTATTCAGTAATAATTAGTAGCTTGTCATTTAACAAACTTCTTTGAGATGATGTAGTGTTTATTAATTTGTAAACACTTAAATACTGTTTGAAATGAACTTTCCTGTTGAGGAATTAACCCTCCGGTACTAACGTGCGGACTGTCAGTCCGCACCGCAGAAAATTGACCAGTATTTACCGAACTATTCCGAGTAAGCAGGTGTACCGCTGAGTACCTGTTGCCGTTTGGTGTCCGAGGTTAGTGTTAAGAGGTGAACAGAGTAGGGTGTTGCGCTTTCGAGTTAGGCTGTTATGCGGACTGTCACTCCGCACGTTAGTATTAATGTCAATTTTTTTAAGGTAAACATTTTTAATTAATTTCTGCTTTTTAAAGATTAATAAACTTTAATATTATTTGATTACAGTATTTAAAATGAATTACGAAAGGGAACAAGAATACCTTCGCCAACTCTACGACGAAGTTGCGCCTGAAGTCGAGACATGTGACGATGACTCGAGTTTGCAGGATGATAATCAAGAGATTCAAGATCACAACACGGATGATGAACAAGATATTGATGACCCAAACGACATCTTGGATCTTCCAGATGAAATAACGAATGTAGTGGCACACGAGATAGTTTCGTATTATATTGGAAAAGATATCCAAACAAAGTGGAAAAAGCATCCAGGAAATTCTCAGGTACGAGCAAGCGCCCTAAATATTATCAAATTTCTGCCTGGGGTAAAGGGGAATGCGAAAGGATTAACGTGTGCCGCAGAGATCTGGAGTCTTTTTTTTACAAATGAAATGTTGCAAGTGATTGTTGATAATACAAATATCTATATTGGAATGTGGAATGTTAATCCAAACAACCGATCAGCAAGGCCCACAGACATTATTGAGTTGAAAACGCTTATAGGGTTATTTTATATATGCTCGATGTCAAAAAATAATCGGGTAAATGCCTCTGATTTATTCAGAACAAATGGAAGATCCATGGAAATATCTCGTTTGACAATGTCTCTGGAAAGGTTTAGATTTTTGTTGCAATATATTCGTTTTGACAACAAAAATACTAGAATAAAAAGACAAAAATTAGATAAATTAGCACCGATCCGAGAGATCTGTGATTCATTTAATTCGAATTTGTCTATTTGTATATTTTTGTATTTCCGAACTCACAACGGTGGACGAAATGTTGGTGGCATTTCGAGGGAGATGTAACTTTCGAGTATATATGCCTAATAAACCTAACCGATATGGAATCAAAGTATATTCTCTTGTAGACGCAAAATTGTTTTATACTGCGAACATGGAGATATATGTAGGACGATAGCCGATTGGACCTTATAAAGTTCAAACTGATAATGTGTCTCTACTTTCCCGACTTTGTCGCCCCATCTCAGGAAGCAGCAGAAACATTACAATGGACAACTTCTTCACCAGCATGGCTGTTGCTAATACACTTTTAACAAATCATAAACTCACTATTCTTGGTACCATTAGAAAAAACAGAAAGGAACTTCCACTTGAATTTGTCCAACCTGCTAAACGACCCGAAAAGACTAGCATATTTGGATTCCAAGACAAAGCAACCATAACATCGTATATACCCAGAAAAAATAGAAATGTTCTCATGTTGTCAACCATGCACCATAATGAAGATAAGATAGACCAAGCAACTGGAAAACCACAAATAATAATCGATTACAATCAAACAAAAGGAGGGGTTGATACAGTGTACAAGATGTGTGCGGCTTATGATTGTGCTAGAGGTACTCCTCGCTGGCCAATGGCTGTATTTTATATGCAATTAAATATAGCTGGGATAAACTCATTCATTATTTCCAAGAGCAATTCAAAATATATGGATAATACACCTCGCAGAATGTTTCTAGAGAATCTTGGCATGCAATTACTAGACGAACACTTACGACGAAGAGCTGTTAATAATCGAATACCACGTACTATCAGACTTCGCCTTAGAGAAATGTTACGTTTACCACTGCAAGAAGAAACACCCAAACCACTAACCGAAAACAATAAACGACGCTGCTGTTATTGTGATAGAAAAAAAAACAGACCTACAAGATTTAGCTGTGTATACTGTACAAAACCTATTTGTTTGGAACATACCAACCACATGTGTAATGACTGTTTGGCTGGTGAAAGTGAGGAAGATTGACGTAATAATTTTAGTTAACCGTTTTTTTAAATATTAGGTTAGAAGTTCTGTTTTTGTTTTTTAAAGTGTTATGTTTTATTTGTTTTATACGTTTGCGATTTACGTGTTTTCTACAATTTAAAAATTGTAAATTGGATTTTGCGCTTTGTTTTTGATAAATTTTCTGAATTTTTGGATTTGATTAATTTAACTCAAAAATGTCTAATATACTTAGATTAGATGTTTGTGTATATTTTCACCAGGACTGATTCATTTATATATAGCTTTCGTTATGTTTTCAATGAAAAAAAAATGAGGACTGTGAGTCCGACGTTAGTATTTATGTCACATAAACCCACGTTAGTGCCGGAAGGTTAACAGACATGATATGGGTACTGGGAGGATGTATGAAAAATTGTTTATTAGCACAAAGAATTTACAAAGAGAGATATCCCGCACAAAGACAACCCGAGAAAATAACGTTGGAAAGGTTAGTAGATCGTTTTAATCGTACGGGTTCAGTAGTTTATGAAAAAAAGGAAAGGACAAAACCTGTACTTAACGAGGAAAATGAATTTAACGTGATGCTCGAAGTTACGCATAATCCACATAGTACACGTGAAATCTCGTGTCCGCATGATATTAGTGACTGGTCCGTCCGAAGAATACTGCGTGAAAATAAGATGCATTCATACCATATCCAGTTGCAAGTTGCAAGATGACTATCCCACAAGGGCTGCTTTTTGTGAATTGTCTCAACAACAAATCCACAATCAGGCGAATTTCTTTGATTTTGTCCTCTTTGGAGAAGAAGCCACGTTTCATAAAAATGGAACTGTTAATAGACACAATTTCCATTATTATTCGACAAGTAATCCCCATCTTATAGCAACTCATAGTCAAACTAGGTGGTCTTTGAATGTTTGGGGTGGTATAGTTGGAGATCACGTAATTGAACCACATTTTTTCGATGGAATAGTGAATGGTCAGGTTTATTTGGACTTTTAAGAAAATCATTTACCATTACTGTTGGCAAACGTTCCTCTTAACATTCGTCAAAAAATGTGGTTGTTACACGATGGAGCTCCGGTACCTCACACTAGATTAATTCATAATCATCTTAATGCCCATTTTCCTGGAAGATGGGTGGGAGAGGAGGACTCATTGCATGGTCAACTCGTTCACCAGAGTTAATTAAAATTGACTTCAAGTCAAGTGGGGTTATGTGAAAAACCGTGTGTATCAAATACCTCCAACCACACAAGATGATGATATGAAGAACAGAATACGAGAAGCATTCCAGAGTATTAATGTAGAAATGTTAAGAAATGTCAGTCGAGAATTTGAAGATCGACTGCAATGCTGTATTGATGTTCGGTGGACATTTTGAACATTTATTATGAAATTAATTAATTTTATAAGAGTTTTGTCTTAATAACCGATGTTTTTTGAATTTTTTATAATAATTTGTCACACTTTTATTTGTTCACGGCTAACTTGTTATAATAGAAATTTAAAAAATCTCTTCGTTATTAAATTGAAAATATTCAGAAATTAACGATCTTAGCTATAGGGAGTGCTTAATAAAAATGAAAGAACATAAAGTGTATTTTCACTTTTTAAAATAAAATACAGGGTGATTCATTTGAAAAAATTGACAAAATCATCTATATTCAATTGGTTCAGTAAACAGCACTTTCTTGTAATACTGTACCAATGTCAAAAAGTTATGCCTGCAAAAAATTATTATTAGGTTGTTCTGTCTAGGGTATACAGGACGTTAAAATGAGAATGATTTTCGTGTACAATTGACCATAAATTTTGAAATGCCCTGTACATCGTAATGAAACCCTATATTGAAGTATGGGAGATGAGTTTAATCTAAATTTGAAATAATTATATAAGTGTTTTTCCCTTACAAAATCAATTTGCATTGAAATCAGTTGATAAATTTTCAAGAATAATTATTGCATTTTTCATATCCGAAAGTTCATTTAGCATGCTGGATACTGATCAACGTTTAGTTTTCTGTCGATTTAATTTCATGAAGGATCGAAAATCTGAATTTTAGTAAAAAAAGTTTGTTACGGAGAGCTACTTTACTTGCGGTATTTTCAATGTTCATAATGAATTATGTTTATGCTGTTGAAAACCTGAACGGTACTCATTATCACCCTATTTCAAGTAAATATGGGCTTAAATAATTAAAAACATTTATTGCTTTGTATACCAAATCGGATGAATGGAGATATACTTGAATTTTTACTACCTATTTTCTTATTTTACCTTTAAACGTTTACAACTTCCAAAATGCATGATCTGCAATATGTTTAAACCTAAGTGAATATTGGTTTAGTAACTGCACAGTCAATTGGTAGGCAGATTTTCTTGTTGCATAGTTTCCTTCGACAGATAGATGTTCTAGTGCTTTAACAATGTCAGTGAAGCTTTCTGAAAATTTTTTTATGCTCTTATATTTTTCCGACCATATGGTCTCACAGAGCCTTGAAAGATTTGGAACCGATTTCCTACGGGCTGGCGATTCACGAAAGAAGGTTATTGTGTCTTTAACCGTTGCAATTGTGTTTCTTTTTCTGGTAGCTTGCTAGTATCATTGACCACAAGATTTAGTCTGTGGCTGGAGCAATGGAAAAATAAAGATTTAGCGTACTTTTTTTAAGAATGGCCTGTACACCACCTTCTTTGCCGGCCATCGTGGAACACCGTCAAATCCGAATCCCACACAATTATCGGCGGAAAAATTATTATCTTCTAAAAACTTTGAATTGCGCTAGCGATTGTAGAAGCATCTTAACATTTTAACTCAATGTAGCCTACAAATTCCTCCCTGATTATTTTTGGCTTTCATCATAGAACCTTAATCCAATAGAAAGCTGCTCTTTTCCAGCGATATCTGCTGTTTCATCAGCCATTACAGCATAAGCTTTTGCCCGTTTACAGTCTACGATTATTTTTTCTTTGATAACTTCACCGCATAATTGTATGATCTCATTTTGAATTGTTGGTGAGGTATAGACTGCGTTTTTTTGACATTTATCCAAGTGGCTCTTTAGCTTCTCATCACCAGAGTCAATCCTCAAATTTAAAAGGTCAAAGAAAACTCCCTCATTTCCTTGTTTTCCTCTAAGCGGCAAACCATGAATTCCACAAAATATTATGCATGAAATAATTACTGAACAATATTTGTTTATTTTCTTCAATCGTCTTATGGTGCCCTATTTGCAACTGGACATCAACAGGAGCATTTTCAGAAATGCTTTTGCAGCAACTGTTGAAGATTTGTGGTAATGGCTGCCAACGTGCTTTCTACAATCTTCATGTATATCCTTAAACTTCATGGAGGCCTTACCATAAATGACCCCAAAACTCCTTTAACTGTAGCAATTCTTGGCGGAAATAAAACACAATACAAACATAGAGCACCTTTCAAACGACTTGAGTACACCAGCCATGCAGTATATTGATCTAACTAGCGATGATTAAATTTTCTTTTCAAGTGAATGGCATCAGAAGCAAAATCGTAATTGGATGATGGAACCCAAGGGTTTGTCAACAATTCCTTCTTTTTCAGAAGGCAAGTTATTGGCACAACTAACATAACGACCATTGTCATTTTCATGGTAGCCATCGCGTTCTTCATTTTGTTTAGAGGTCCCAGTTCCAGAGACAGCTTCATGTAGATTTGAAGAACTACTTGAGCCTCCTTCAAAAATAGATTCCGATTTTGATGTTCCGACCATTTTATTTTCATCTTCATCACAATCATTGCTTCCACTTCCACAACTGTCATCATGAACTTTTTCCGTTTTAGAGATTTTAACCTAAAAATAATAACCTAATATTATTCTTGTTCTTAGTCCCTAGTATAAAAATTAGTATAAAACAGAACTACCATGTAATGATAGCTTATAATGTGGATATACTATATCCGATGTTAGATTAAAAACACAAAATGAAATTAATAGACGTATAAAGTGCTGTTTGATCTTTAATATGTGAAAATTTCAAGTTTTTATATTTAGAGATATCAGCTGTCAAAATCGGTGCATTATTGTAATTTTGTTATAATTAGAAGGCAAAAAAGTCGGCATCATAATAATGAAAAATATATAAAATTATATTAATAATGCACAGAATCTTTTGCCAAAGCTAATAAAAATTGTTTCACAAAGATACAAGCAAAGAGTAAAGAGCAATTGGCAATTTTGTAAAGGGCTGCAATTGAATTTTTTTCCAAACGTTGCGATACAAATAATTTTGAACAAAAATTAACATCGGATATAACATATCTACATTATAAGCTATCATTACATGGTAGTTTTGTTTTATTTGGTGCTGGTCGAGCAACCAATTTTCAAATTTTGGACCATTTCTAATGGAATGACTCTAAAGTTTTAATTAAAAATTTAATTTTCTACTGAAATTATTTAACTTACCTTTTTGTAACCAATTTCTTATATCCATATTGTCTTTTCTGTGATTTCTGTCTCTTTATTCTGTGGTAAAACTATTGTTACGGATTTTCCCTCTTGTTTCTCAGGCAATAATTTAACACTGATAACTATTCACACCAACTTTATTTAAAACCAATAAAGTTAACAAAACAACACAAATATTCACTTTCTGAACACTTTTTAACTATTCCGCTTTTAAATCTCGCGCCTCGTTTTCTATTCGCCGTATGCAACTTCGTATCCTGCACTATGTACTGTACTGTACTGTCTGTCTTCGCGCCGGATAGGCAATTTTATATACCCTTTTGAGCCTAGAAATTGCCAGAACATTCGCATCGCCGGTTCCGTATATTCCTCACTTGTATCTCGATTTTCTCGACGAAAACCAGTGGCGTTTCGTTACACTATTAAATAGGACACTGTCGCTAGACAAGAGCACTTACACCAACTCAATAGTTGTTGCAAAAATATTGTCCTATGTTAGGATTTGGAGCAAGTTGTGTTTTAACCACTTGATAGTTTTGCACGAACTGCACTCGGGCGTCACATTTTTCCGTACACTGACGATCCGAGTCTCGTTCAGGCAACTTTTGTCTTAACTTGTTGGTGCAGGTCTTACGTACGTTATAAGAGTATTTATTTCGGATTCTGATGTAGGATTGTGTATTGAATGTTTCAAAATATTTCACACTAAAACTACTTATTGAGTAAATTTATTTTAATTAATTAATAGGATAAAAATGTAGTTAAATGAAAACAACTCAAAAATGTCCGACTGTTAAGTGGTTGAATGGAACACTAAAATTGACGTATCCTGACAGTAAATCGAACACTCGTTTTTATCCAATTCTGCTGTGGGACAATCTGGTGTACACCAATGCATTAAATGCATAGATCGAAAACGCTATTAATATATATTTAGCACTATGTCAGTTTTTCAAACAGCTTTGTTTTTGCTGATGAAATATATTTTAGTGACAAAGGACACGCGAATAATTTTATTTATTAGAGCTTATTAATTAATTTTAAAATGTTCATAAAAGCAACCAAACGACCACAACAACAAACAAAATATATAAAACAGATAACAAAAAAATATGCAGAACAGAAAAATATGTATATTTTAGATTTAATTTTTTGTTTATTAAAATTTAAAAATTATTTAATTTATTTTTGCTCTTCCAGGGGAGGGGGACAGTTGCCCCTCCCTGCCCTTCGCTGGTTACGCCCATGTTCTTGTTTAGCGTTAAAATAGTATATTAGTGTATAGTATAGTATAACACGCACGAAATGGCACTCGTATGAATTGCAGCACTCGCCTTACGGTCTGCTGCAAACTTTCATACTCGTGCAAAATGAGCCTCATTTCGTGCGTGTTGCATACTATACTTTTATACATGGCTTCTGCTTATATTTAAAATATAGTATAGACAATCATGGATAGAAAGAAATCTAAATGTTTTATTTATTGCTGGGAAAATACAAAACTGTTTATTAACAAATTATAAATTGTGCTGTACTGAACAGAAGAACCTCTACCTATATATATATATATATATATATATATATATATATATATATATATATATAGGTGCGACATTAGTGCGTCAAGTACGATATATCCGTTATTAAAGGAGATATCAAAAAAAGTTATTTACAAAATTATAGGCAACTTCAAACTTCACATTATAAAATTATTTTCATATTTACAGGGTGTTACATATTTCCAGGGTGAACCAAACATACTTTTTTTTAAAGGGACACCCTATATATTACTTTAAATTTAAATTAAGCTCATCTCCCCATATTTCCAATATAGGGTTACATTACGTTATACAGGGTATTTCAAAAGTTATGGTCAATTGTACACGAAAATTATTCTCATTTCAACGTGCTGTATACCTAGACAGAACAACCTAACGATAATTTTTCCAGGCATAACTTTTGACATTGGTACAGTGTTACGAGAAGTGCTATTTCTTTATTATTGCACCAATTGAATATAGAGCGAACACATGATTTTGTTAATTTTTCAAATGAATCACCCTGTATTTTATTTTAAAACTGAAAATACACTTTATGTTCTTTCATTTTTATTAATCACTTCCTCTAAAATCGTTAATTTCTGAAATATTTTCGGGGATAATATAACTAGTGTTATGATTATCATCGGTGATAGCTCGAGTTAAAACCCATCAATTTTCTACAGGTTTTAACGAGTGGTATCATCGATTATTAATCATAACACGTGTTATATTTGGTAAGAGAATATAATGAACGTTAACAGAAAATATATTTTTAAAGTTTACAATTTTAAACGATCTGTCACTTTGATAGTAAATATTACAGTCCCAAGATAATCAATACAATTATTTATTTCTTTGAAACTTGCAGTAAACTATTTTATTCATTCAGATCATGTGACAGTCAACATGCGGTGATAAAATTATCACCGTTTGATACCTATTCTGCGATTTTGTTTTGTATGTTAACCAATGAAAGTAATTAAAAATGTACCATGTGACATGTGAATTATATTCTCAGTTTAATAACAGAAAGAGATTTTTTAACCATTTCTTTTATAGCAAGTTAGCCGTGAACAAATGACAGATAGATATTATTCACTAATAATTAGTAGCTTGTCATTTAACAAACTTCTTTGAGATGATGTAGTATTTATTAATTTGTAAACACTTAAATACTGTTTGAAATGAACTTTACTGTTGAGGAATTAACAGACATGATATGGGTACTGGGAGAATGTATGAAAAATTATTTATTAGCACAAAGAATTTACAAAGAGATATCCACACAAAGACAACCGAGAAAATAATGTTGGAAAGGTTAGTAGATCGATTTAATCGTTCAGTTCAGTAGTTTATGAAAAAAGGAAAGGGCAAAACCTGTACTTAACGAGGAAAATGAATCTAACGTGATGCTTGAAGTTACGCATAATCCACATGTTGGTACACGTGAAAGCTCGCATCAGCATGATATTAGTGACTGGTCCGTCCGAAGAATACTGCGTAAAAATAAGATGCATCCATACCATATCCAGTTGCATCAAGAGTTACTCGAAGATGACTATCCCAGAAGGGTTGCTTTTTGTGAATGGGCTCAACAACAAATCCACAATCAGGCGGATTTCTTTGATTTTGTCTTCTTTGGAGACGAAGCCGTTTCATAAAAATGGAACTGTTCATAGACACAATTTCCATTATTATTCGACAAGTAATCCCCATCTTATAGCAACTCATAGTCAAACTAGGTGGTCTTTGAATGTTTGGGTGGTATAGTTGGAGATCACGTAATTGGACCACATTTTTCGATGGAACAGTGAATGGTCAGGTTTATTTAAACTTTTTTGAAAATAATTTACCATTACTGTTGGCAAACGTTCCTCTTAACATTCGTCAAAGAATGTGGTTGTTACACGATGGAGCTCCGGTACATCACACTAGATTAATTCATAATCATCTTAATACCCATTTTCCTGGAAGATGGGTGGGAAGAGGAGGACCCATTGCATGGCCAGCTCGTTCACCAGAGTTAAGTCAAATTGACTTCATGTCAAGTGGGTTATGTGAAAACTGTGTGTATCAATAACTCCAACCACACAAGATGATATGAAGAATAGAATACGAGAAGCATTCCAGAGTATTAATGTAGAAATGTTAAGAAATGTCAGTCGAGAATTTGAAAATCGACTGCAATGCTGATGATTCGGTGGACATTTTGAACATTTATTATGAAATTAATTAATTTTATAAGAGTTTTGTCTTAATAACCAATGTTTTTTGAATTTTTTATAATAATTTGTCACACTTTTATTTGTTCACGGCTAACTTGTTATAATAGAAATTTTAAAAAATCTCTCGGTTATTTAATTGTAAATATCTCAGAAATTAACGATCTTAGCTATAGAGTGCTTAATAAAATGAAAGAACATAAAGTGTATTTTCAAAATTGACAAAATCATGTGTTCGAGTTTTGGCTCGCTCTATATTCAATTGGTGCAGTAAACAGCACTTTCTTGTAATACTGTACCAATGTCAAAAAGTTATGCCTGCAAAAAATTATTATTAGGTTGTTCTGTCTAGGGTATACAGGACGTTAAAATGAGAATGATTTTCGTGTACAATTGACCATAAATTTTGAAATGCCCTGTACATCGTAATGAAACCCTATATTGGAAGTATGAGGGAGATGAGTTTAACCTAAATTTGAAATAATATATAGGGTGTTTTGGGCGCGGTAGGATTGCAATTGGGAATTTCGAAATCAGTTGATAGAGTTTTTCAAGAATAATTATTGCACCCCTTTCATATCCGAAAAGTTCAAGACATATTGCCCATGGATACTGATCAACGTTTAGCTTTCTGTCGATTTAATATTCATAGAAGGATCGAAAATCTGAATTTTAGTAAAAAAAAGTTTGTTCACGGACGAAGCTACTTTTACTATATGCGGTATTTTCAATGTTCATAATGAACATGTTTATGCTGTTGAAAACCCTCAGGAAACGACAGTATCTCATTATCAGCGTTAATTTCAAGTAAATATCTGGGCTGGAATTGTAGACACTTTTATTATTGGTCCCTTTGTACTACCAAATCGGATGAATGGAGATAGGTACTTGAACTTTTTAATTTACCTATTTTATTAGATTTGCCCTTACTGCTTCGTCGTCATCTTTGGTTTATGCATGATGGCGCACCTCCTCATTTTACCTTAAATGTAAGACAACATTTAAATGACGTATATCCATAGCGCTGGATTGGAAGAGGAGGTGACGCACCCGTGAACTGGCCGGCTCGACCACTGGACTTGACACCTTGCGATTTTTTTTTTGTGGGGTGCCTTGAAATCAAAAGTTTATGCATCCCCAGTTAATACGCAAGAAGAATTGTTGGCAAGAATAATTCATGAAGCCAATTTATTGAAGAATAGTCCTGAAATATTGTCCAGAGCACAAATGTTTTAAATGTTTTAAATCTCAATTTCACTTGTTAAAACAAAATTTTGGTTGACAATAATGCAATTTAAATGTTTAACTTTGTTCTTCATATTGTTAATTGTTGCTTCTGTTTTTTCCTCCATAATTATTGTTCTTGAAAAACTTCATTCTTCTTTATTTGTTTCAATAAAAATGAATTATTCTTATTATTATTATGAATTATTATTATACTTTTGGACATGGCCGTAGGGAGAAATTTTGTTTGGGTGGGGGAGGGGGGGAGTTTAAAAATAATAATGGGCAAAATTAAAATAATAATAATAATAACAATAAAAATATTATAATAATATAAGTAATAATGAAAATGATTATTTAAGTGATAATAAAAAAAGTTAATACCTAATATTAAAATTGATATTGTAATAGAGGTACATTTTTTTTATAAAATTAGTCTTCGATAGTTTTGGGCAAACCGACTGACCACTTTTTTAGAATCAAGAGACACATTTCTGTGAATAGATATCAACACCAAACCATTTAAGCGGTTTTCTGTTGTGCTGTTCCGCAATTATGTCTTAAGTCTTTGCGACGAAAAATTTCTTTCAGGTGTTTTGAAACAGGTAAAGTTAATATTTGTGAAGTTTTTAATATTTTAAAAAACTTTGCAAATTTTAGTTTCAATAGCAGTTTGAGTAACCTAGAAGTATTACGCCATTGTTTCGAAATTTCAAACTCCGATTCAGCGTGGCGGGTTGAGGAGAAACATCTCGGTAAAATTAACACAATCCTCGATATTCTCAAACAAAATTGACGAACATTTTGAAAGAATTTTAAGTTATTATTGTTTTATGTTTTTAAATCAAGAAGTTGAGTGCAAATGTGGTCCAAAAATGGTAAAACGTATTAATTTTGTAGTAGTCTTACATTTGTCCAGAGTTATTTCGTGCTTGACGTCCAACTATGCGTGGCATTTCTATTACTGAGCCAACCTAGTTTCACAAAATCATAAGAGCCGTATGCTGAGATTCTATTACTGAATTGAATTTTTAAAACGTCCCTTTGAGCAGATGATCGAAAAAAAACACCATTTACAAGCGCATTTATATGGTTACCGAAGAATCAGCAAAGGCGATTTAAAAATGCGCCGCAATGCATATAAAGCCAGAGGATGTTTTAACAAATTTTGAGCACCATAATTTATGCTTCCAATGTATTCTGACCTATGGTTACTGCAATTAATACCATTTTTCTTTAGTCCGGAAAATAGTCTGAATCCTTTTCCTGTTCAGTCTAGTACAGGAATAAACTCTAAAAATCTTCTGAACGCAGTTGTCGTTAACATATTAACACATAATTACATCTGCTCAATACGAGCAATGTCTGCATTTAATTTCAATCAATTTTTTTATTATATTCCGCAAATATTTATAATCTCATTTTAATTTGAGGTTGTATATTGGGCATTGAGAACCAGTTTTTAAATGTTTTGTAAGGTATCTCCAGAGTTGGCTTTAAAGCGTGAATGAAAGTTGGTATTAGTTTCATTTGTCGCATCTTCGACCATTACTCTTGCCGACCGTACAGAATTATAGGTTGTACAATAGACGTAATTTTTTTTCGATTTTCTTCTACCTATTTTCACGTTCACAATCTAACTGATTGGAGAGATATTTATTTTCTGAAGTTCTTAAAATTATTTACTTGACAGCATTTTGGTAAGTCCTCGTGGAGTGCAGTTGAAAGTTTTAAAGCATTTTTCCAACGAATCGGAAGTAACAAAAGCCCAGTGTTGGTGGGTTCGCCAACTTCTTTAAGCAAATAACAAGCAAAATTTTCAGAGAGCACCTTCTAGCTTTTTAATACACTAACCATGAAAATCTGTTTATCAAGACATCTAGAACGAATCTTTCGTTTGAAGTAGTAAATGTAATTCTGGTGGAGTAGCAGACTTTAAGAGAATCATTTTTTTCATCATTGATATCGATTCAATATACAGTCCCAAATCAAGATCGTTATGTGATGTTTTAGAAGAAATAAACGGAACCGTTACTTTACTTTTCGTTTAAAAAGTAATGTTGTCGTCAACATCAGCTATTGAAGTAATCGTAAGTTTTCATTACTCGCTGATGCACTTGTCGATGGAGTCCTTAGATATACTCGAACTCGCACTAGTCGCTATTGATTCATTACTCCGCTTGTCGATGCACGCATTGAATGTTGGTAGACTAAGAGGCTGTTAATTGTTCCTTGTCTTAGTTTTTAGAAAAGCACTTATTTAGCTGTCTTGCGTTTGCACTTGACCGTTTATTTTAAAATTTTGGTTTTTAAATTAAAACTACAAGGAAAACATAGTAAATTGCACTTTAGTAATGTCTTAGTAAAAATAAAAGAAAGTTGTTTTTTTTTTAAAGTTTGAAAGTAAAACACCAACAATTTCATAGTTTTATTAAAATTTTATTTTACAACCTTAACAATGTGCTTTTAATTCATTTAAATATAAGGATACCTTTAATTTAATGTTTCGTTTATTTTAAATAATCACAAGAAAATAATGTTGAGCGAGTTCAACAACCCAATATCCTAATCTGCATTTAACTGAAATGAAACATATCAGATAAAAGGGCCTACATTGTAGCACAAAAAAGTTGTAGCGGTTTAAACATGTCCCAATGGTCGCTCTAGGAAATACACCGAAGTCGATGATAAATTTGAATTTCGCACCCCAAGAAACCCCCACATAAGATATAAAAGAAAAAGTTATTTATTTTTTCAACTTTGACACCCTATAGCTTCGTTATTATCAACTTTTGGACTAAGGCATGTTTAGTTAAATCGGCTTATTTCTACATAAGTAATCTTCATTATCCTTTTGGCTATGCAATTTAGGGACACTGTATATATATATATATATATATATATATATATATATATATATATATATACAGGGTGTCTCAGAAACATGTTGCCAAACTTTAGTTATAAAGGCCGATGAATTAAGTACTTTTGCCTTATAAACGTATGTCCGGAAATGAGTCGTTAAGGCACTAGACGAAGAAGTGTTAAAAATTGCAGAATGTTCGCATTTACGACTTTTGTATTTTTAATATTTATTAAATAAGAAAAACAATAAAACATTATATTAGTTGTTCAAGATTGCGGCCATCGACACGATTTTGGTTGCTCAAATATGAGTATTGCGGTCTTTGAAGTAACTGTTCTAGTAAAACAAGCTTCATTGATAAGCTTTTTAAATTTTGTTTTTCTTCCATCTCCACTGATCGAGTCGTTCTTTGCTGACTTGTACCTACATTTGGTTTAAAATTTCTTTTCATTTCCTCAAAACTGAAATGTTTCATAGCAAAAGAACTTTTCTTCAATTATCAAAAATTGTTCAAATTTTGAATGACGTTTTGAATGTCACTTTGATTTTGTAAATTTCAAATAGTTGTTATTTTAAAGTGATAATTTAAGTAAAGAAGAATTCTTTTACTATGGAACATTTTAGTTTTGAAAATGATCATCTGATTTATGGAGAAGCAAGATGCAATAGCAGAAGCACCACGGATATACGCTGGTCGGTTTCAATCGTCGCCATCCATCTCGCAGATTATTCGTTTCATTACACCTTCGTTTAAGAGAAAAGAAATTTTAAACGAAATGGAGGTACGGTCAGCAAAGAACTCGTTCGGTGGAGATGGAAAATATTCGACGAGTGGAAGAAAATCCACTAGTGTGCGAGCAATAGCAAATCAAACTGGAAATACAAGGGCATCAGTATGGCGTGTACTTTATGAACAATTGCTATATTATCATCTTCAAAAGTACACAGTTTGACAACGGGATTACCGTCAAGAGTAAACTTTTGTCGCTGGTATTTGGAAAAATGCGCTCGACAGTTCGATTTTAGCTCAGTTATTCTATTTGGCGATGAAGCTTGCTTTACTAGAAAGGTTACTTCAATAGCCGTAATAGTCACATTTGAGCGACCAAAATCCTCATGGAACATTTCAGTCTAACCAGTATCAGTTCTCTATTAACGTGTGCTGGCATAGTAGGAGATCATATTATTGGACCGTACCTATTACCTCCACGTTTAAATGGTCAAATCTACCTAACATTCCTACAAGAAGTTCTCCTGAGTTGCTTGAAAATGTTCCATTGGACATTCGTCGTAGAATTGGTATAAGCACGACGGAGCTCCGGCATTTTACTCGCAACGTGCGGGACCACTAATTTACAATTTCCTGAGATGGATTGACGAGGTGGACCTGTTAACTGGCCAGAAGCCCAGATCTGACACCTGTTGATTTTTCTTCTGGAGTTACCTCAAATCATTAGTGTATGAAACACCTGTAACTACAGAAGAAGAATTGATTAAGTAATGGCTGCGAGTCAAGTTGTTCAGGAAGATCCGCACATCCTTTATCGAGTTCAATCAATGGTTCGACGTACGACCGCATGTCAGCAAGTCGATGACCGCAATTTTGAACAACTAATATAATGTTTTATTGTTTTCTTATTTAATAAATATTAAAAATACAAAAAGTCGTAAATGCGAACATTCTGCAATTTTTTAACACTTCTTCGTCTAGTGCCTTAACGACTCATTTCCGGACATACGTTTATAAGGCAAAAGTACTTAATTCATCGGCCTTTATAACCCCCTAAAGTTTGGCAACTTTCCAAGACTTGCTATGCGACACATCGAATTCTAAACCTAACTCACGCGTACTTATTGATGAATTTTCTATCTAAAATTTGTTCCTCAATTTCAACTGGTACACGAGCATTTCGTCCGGAATTTTTCTTTCCTTTTAAACTTCCATACTCTAACAAGTTGCGATGAACGGTTCTAAACGTAGTATGATGTGGATGTCTTCTATTTGGAAATCTTTGTTCATAAAGTCGAGCAGCTGCACGAACATTGCAATTAGTATTACCATAACATAAATGCATAATTAGACACAAACTATAAATTACAAAACACGCGTAAATGCAACTATTTTAGCAAACATAAGATACGTAACTGTCAAATGCAAAGCAATCTCTGATTTATTTAATTTGGTTATTACTGAATAATGTAGTCGTTTATGTTAATGCAAAATATTTAAAAAACGGGTGCCGAATCGAAAAAAATACTAAGTATGATTTTATTTTCTTCAAAAAAGCAGGGACGTGCGTTTTTTTTACTTAAAGTGATTAACTTAACATATTCTACGCCACTGAATGGAGTCACCTGATTAATTGTACATAATTAGACATTTAGGTGTACCAAATCTCAGTGTAATATCTTTTGTAGTTTTTGAGGAATCTTAAAAAAATTATTATTAATTATTTTAATCAACCTGTATCTCGGTTAGGAAGCATTTTCGGAAAAGCGTTTATGATAATTTTTGACTTATTTTGAATCATAGAATCTCCAGTTTTCGTTTGTCTGGTTTTAAAATATATATATATATATATATATATATATATATATATATATACCGTGTCTAGATCTACCACGTTCTATGGCTACCTTTGTTATTATAAGAGATACAAAGGCGGTTAAATTAGTAAAGTTGGGCAGAATTACATAACTCAAATACCGATAAGAAAATTTAACATTGTTGATTGAAAGTTTGGACGATTTGTAGTTATTTTCAGATATCTGAAAATAACTACAAATCGTTCAAACTTTCAATCGGCTATATCTTTTTTAATTTTCAAAATACGAAAAAGTTATAAGAGAGACTTTTGATAGCTATTTTTACGTAAAATGGGAAAATGCAAATAAAAAATTTTTTTAGTAATTATTTATCGAGCTATAACCGAAACATAATTTTTTTTTAATGGCAATTATAGGTGGCTATGACTCATTCGATGGCTTATTTTTTTTTTTCAAAAATGTGTAGCTTTGTTTGTTTAATATTATTATTTAACTCACAATTTTCAAAAAAAAGGTAATTATAATATTTGTTAAACAAATTAAAGTGTGCCGTGAACATTTAAATAACAAAATAAGCTCATATTCTACTACTAAATTGTGAAAACAACAAGAAATAATGTAATTAAAAATTATTATTAATTTTATTAAATACATAAATAAAAAGTTTACCTCGAGTAGGATTTGAACCTACATACATAAAGACAAAATTTACATCGATTGGGGCTTGAACTTGGTGACGCAGTTGGTACTCTAGCAAAGTACAGTCGTAGGTTCAAATCCTACTCGAGGTAAACTTTTATTATGTATTTAATAAAATTAATAATAATTTTTAATTACATACTTACCTTTGAACTTATAATAACAAGAAATAATGTATGTACTACATTATCAAAATAAAAAAGTTCTAAATAAATAGAGTAATAAAAAGAGTAACAGCAAAAAATATAAACAGATAACACAATCATAGAAGTGTTTCAAAATTCCCTCCATTATTTTGAACACACATTTGACATCGTTTTAAAATGTCCTTTTGAACTTCTAATAAACTTTGGGTTCTAATTTGTTGTATAGCAACGCGAATTTTATTTTTTAACGGGCTAGACTACCAGGTTTTACGCGGTACACTTTGTCGTTAATTGCACCCCACAAGAAAAAGTTCAGGGGGGTTAAGTCGGGAGATTGCGGCGGCCCAGCTATTGGATCTCGATTTCCTATCCAATTATTAAAACGTAAGTAATCCATTGTGTGCTGGTGCCCCTTCGTGTTCAAAATAATTCAAATTTTGAATTACGTTCAATCTTCCAAAATTTCTTCAAATTCGTTTTGTAAACAAATTAGATATCTTTTGGAATTTAAATTGTATTCATAAAAAACGGCCCAAGGATTTTGGTACCAATAATACCGCACCAAACGTTTACTGAAAAAGCATATTGATCTCTCCTCTCAACAGTAATATGAGGATTTTCTTGGGACCTATTGGATATGATTTTTTCTATTGAAAATTCCGTTGTTTGTAAATTTTGCTTCATCGGTAAAAAGAATGGTTTTCGACAATTGATTGTTTGCTCGATTTTCATTAATCAACCATGCAGCAAAACGTATCTTTTGTGATAATCTTCAACATACAATGTATTTCCTATATGAAAATGATATGGTTTAAAATTATTTTGTTTCAAAATAACGTGGGCTTCATCTTTGGAAGTGTTGCACTCGTTCACAATTTCACGAAGACATGTAGTAGGTTTAAATTCGACGTAAGCTGAAACACGTTCTTCTGTTTCTGTGTTAACATTAATTTTAAAATTTTGAGGTTTAGTAAAAGACCCATATTGTTTAAATTCGATTCGAGTTTGGCAAATAATCTCACATCGGGTTGTCTTCCTTCCATATAAGTTTGAAGATATAATTCCGAAGTAGCATTCGCATCTCTGTTAGATACGTAATAGCAAAAAAGCATATCATTTCTTTCTTCAGAAGAATAAGTCATTAATAAATTAATATTCACTATTTAAGCACGAGCTACAACTGGTTACAACTAATAATTCAATATCTACTATTTGACAGTCAATCAATGAATAGTTTTGTTTTTAATTGTCACAGCACACCACGGCAAACATTGCATTTCTTTAGTAAATACTATAATTATAATTTTTTGAAAATTGTGTTAACTAATAATACTAAACATTCAAAGCTATACATTTTTGAAATCAGAAAAAAAATAATCCATCATCGAATCAGTCCATAACCACCTACAGTTGCCATTAAAAAAAATGTATGTTTGGTTTATAGCTCGAAAAATAATTACTAAAAAAATTTTTTATTCGCATTTTCCCATTTTGCGTAAAAATAATCAATAGCCTCTCTTATAACTTTTTCGTATTTTGAAGATTAAAAAAGATATAGCCGATTGAAAATTTGGACGATTTTTAGTTATTTCCAGATATCTTAGAAAGTTGGCAACAATGTTAAATTTTCTTATCGGTATTTAGATTTTCATGTAATTCTGTCCAACTTTGCTAATTTAACCGACTCTGTATCTCTTATAATAACAAAGATAGTCACAGAACATGGGTAGATTCTAGTCACCTGTATATATATATATATATATATATATATATATATATATATATATATATATATATAAATGTATGAATTTTGTTATTTTTAGCAAAATTCCGGGGATTAGGGTTTTGTTTAAGTTTGAATATTTTTAAGCCCATTTTACGCACTTAAAACAGTGTTGTGATTACATGTTCCTGAATTTATAACAACATACGATGTTAGACCAGAATTACAATATGTCAGTATAAATCACAGAATAAATAGAAGAAATAAATAAATCAGAAGAGAAAGTATCATCTATGACTTTCCTCGCAAAGCAGATAATAACACAGGGGACAACGAGAAAAAATCTCCCATTGCCGGAAATAATTCCCTACAAGATGAATTTTTCACAGATGGTAGAACCAATGACGATTAACAAAGAATAGACCCAGCATTGCTTATCACTTTATAAGGAATTGTTTTGCTCCAACATAATATAGCTTTCTGGCAGCGACATAGGCGTACATTTCTTGAGGGATTATGGTTATGAATAACGTCAATGTAACCAAAAAATAAACAATTAAAAACAATGCTTATGTATTTTTTGTTTACTTACCGATGAATGTGAGTTTACGAATTAAATAGTCAATTTTTCTACATAATACGCACTGCCTCACCATTATAAAACTTAAATTATACTTATTATCACTATAGACAACAAGTAATAACGCTGCACTTATTAAATAAAACCTTCAAAAACACTGCATAATTACGAACAAGTTCTGTTAATAAGATGCTTCAACTATGGTTTCTATCTTCAGCGTTATAGAAAACGTAATATCTGTAAACTGCGTCATAACACTATTGCTGTTTTTTAAGTTGTTGTCACTCGAGTACCAACTATGAAGAAGTTCCTATTATCAACCTGAGAATTATGAAAACGATGAATTGTTAAACACAGTTAAAAATTTGACCGATCGTTAATTTAAGATGTTTTAATAACATTTGATACCATATAAAGTCGAAAATCCTGTTCCTAATGTATCAACTGAGAATATGTGTAACAGTGTGATATATAGATGGTATATATGTATATATATATATATATATATATATATATATGTATACCTATTATTATACAATTTAATGATGTTTTAGCATAAATTTAGATATTTAAAGTTCGAAATCCTTTCCAGTGGAAACATGGAAATACTTGCTACCCATCTTCCGCCCCAAAATAAACATTAATCATAAGGATAACAGAAATAGAGGGAGGCCCGAAAATGCTCAATTTTCAGGCGGTACGGGTTTGGAAAGCATTCGAGAACCATATGCATTCGTATTATTATAGCCCAGTCAATGAAGGTTTTATGTCGGAAATAATTACTACAAGCGGAATTTTTCACACATGGTAAAACACTATTAGACATATACTTTTACAAAAGTTTCCGGTTTTTCTCCTTGAGACCCCTCCCCAATTTAGTTTTATTTTACAAGAATTACGGAAAACGCTAATATCGCCTAAACTATGCGACGTAATTTAACATAATCTTTTTTATTTTGTTCTCAATTAGTTTCCCTCAAAAAAAAATTTATTACAAAATGATCGACAAGATTATGTATCATTTGTAATAAATTAACAAAGTCCAAAAATTAGTTTTCTAAAGTTAATATTTGAAAATATTGCTTTATAACTTTTTTACTAAGCGGTTTTAGAGAAAAAGGTCTGAAATAGAACTTGTAGACATATTTTAGCTTTAAAATGATGGACTTATAAGTAATCCCAAATAAATAATAGCGAGTGTAAGCTGTTTCCAAAGTGTTGAAGTAAACATTTTTTTTAAATAAGATTCCCCATATGGTTCTTCCTTAGCTTCTACTAAGTTCCCTCACATGATCTGTATTGACATTCATCATTATTTTCAATAACATTCAAAGAAATTGACACGCTATTTCCACATTGCTCTTTGCCGAGCGCCCAACAGGATTTTCCGACTTTACATTAAAAAATTTATTAAAACATCTTAAATTGTAACGATCACAAGGTCACAAATTTTTTCCCTAACTGTGTTTAACCAATTACCATCCCTTATACCACACTGTTTCAAAATTCTCAGGTTGATACATTAGGAACTGTCTTTCTTCGTTTGGTTGGTACCGTAGTGTCTACAACAAAATAAAAAAAACTAGGTCAAATTTTGACGCGTAGTTTAGGAGATATTAGCGTTTTCTATAATGCTTGTAAAATGAAACTAAATTCGGGGGAGGGGGCTCAAGGGGATAAACAGGGAACTTTTCGTAAAAATACATGCAG
Organism: Vesta saturnalis; assembly: GCA_036346205.1. NCBI lineage: Eukaryota > Metazoa > Arthropoda > Insecta > Coleoptera > Lampyridae > Vesta > Vesta saturnalis. Next base: position 2,602,740 of record JARFJB010000307.1, read on the forward strand.
TGTTTTTTGAAGGTTTTATTTAATAAGTGCAGCGTTATTACTTGTTGTCTATAGTGATAATAAGTATAATTTAAGTTTTATAATGGTGAGGCAGTGCGTATTATGTAGAAAAATTGACTATTTAATTCGTAAACTCACATTCATCGGTAAGTAAACAAAAAAATACATAAGCATTGTTTTTAATTGTTTATTTTTTGGTTACATTGACGTTATTGATAACCATAATCTCTCCAGAAATGTACGCCTATGTCTTTGCCAGAAAGCTATATTATGTTGGAGCAAAACAATTCCTTATAAAGTGATAAGTAATGCTTGGTTAATCGTCATTGGTTCTACCATCTGTGAAAAATTCAGCTTGTAGGGAATTATTTCCGGCAATGGGCGATTTTTTCTCGTTGTCCCCTGGGCTATTATCTGCTTTGCGAGGAAAGTCATAGATGATACTTTCTCTTCTGATTTATTTATTTCTTCTATTTATTCTGTGGTTCCGTGTTTATACTGACATATTGTAATTCTGGTCTAACATCGTATGTTGTTATAAATTCAGGAACATGTCATCACAACACTGTTTTAAGTGCTTAAAATGGGCTTAAAAATATTCAAACTTAAACAAAAGAACATATTTATGGATATATGACTAATTAACGCAAAGTTAGTAATAGGACTACCAGTTTTTTTCACTACTCACGATTACTGTAATTTTCATCGCGGAATTAATTATTAAATCAATCACCGTGTAATATAATTAGTAAGCACAATTAAAGGTGATGGATTGATATTACTTTAAATGATTTGAGTATAGAGATTCTAGGTATTTCTACCTACACATTTATACACTCCCTCCTTATAAATAATGTAGTCACGCAGTCTGATCGTTTGACGGTTTGATCTTTTGTAATACATAAATCAAATTATCAGGGATACTAAAACTTTTGGTAGCGCAAAGAACACTATACAGAATCATGTAATAAATAAATTTGTAATACGAACTTTACATTGACGCATAATTTATGAAAATGATTAAACCTTCTTTGTCCGTGTTTGGCATTTTCAGACCGCGTACGTACACGTGAAAGGTAAAAATCACCACAATTAACCTTCTACTCAAATAAGCCATATTGATGACTAAATCCCGGAAATGCAAAGTAATTTCCTACAAAAAATTTGAAAAGAGTATCGAATTAACAATGCTTTTCTTCTGGTAACAGTAATAAAACATACGCTATTCGTTTTTTTTGCGTTTCTCTATGTTGGCACTGAATTTTGAAGGTTACATTAATTGACAGCTATTTCTAATTATGATGTGTGCAAGAGTAAGGATGTATTACCTAATAAGAATATTGAAGGATACGATGTTAAGTCAGTGCAATAATTTTGTTTTAGTAAAATACGAATTTATTATGTGCTATACTTAGGTACTAATTTGTATTTTATAACATTTTTTTAAAACAAGCAGATAGCGCTTTTAAAGAAATTGCTTTAGGAGTAATGGCCTAATCAATGTTTATTATTAAGTATGACAAAGAAGTAAACTATTTAGTAGCGCAATGAGTTGGTTCTTCTTAGGAAAACATCGATCATATTTTAATAATGATTGACACGGTACGTTATTCTTGTCGAGAATCACTATCGCAATCGGATCATTAATTTTGAAGAAATTTAACAATGTTTGAAGTTCTTTTAGAGTTATGTCACTCCATATTTAATCAATCCATAAAAGGCTTATTGACGTTGCAACCCATTACAGAAAATTATTCCGAATTCACAAGTATAGGAACTTAGATTTACTACAGTTTAACACACAATTCCATTCCATAAGGTTATTGTATTTTGGGTTTGGTTGTGATTTTAATTAATTGGTCACCGTGTATGGACTAATATTTCGAAACTCTAATGCGAAAACAAAGATAACCGAAAGCCAAATGGTCGTTTAATTCTAATAACTAAACAGGTAGGACCATTTACGTTGTGAATGAGTTGCTACAAGATGTATGTGTTTGGACTATCTGGGAGAGAATAAAATAAAGTTAACACAAAACACTTTACATAAATTTCATGCATTACGGATAATGACAAAACTACCAAAGAATAACCTTTCTTTACTAAAACAAAAATAATATTACACATAAAATACAATTATGCGTTATAAATACATAGTTTTTTTTTTATTTACTCCAAGACTTTACAATCTGTCCAGGGACAATAAGTAAATGAGATAACAAATATTAAAATATATACATAACGGACACCCGTCAAAAGATCGCCGCCAAAAGGTCGCGCGACAGAAGATTGCCGTCAAAATGTCGCACGACAAATGATCGCACACGACAAGAGATCGCATACAAGAAAAGATCACATACGAAAATAACTATAGAGGTGCATGCGTGTGTCCGTAGATGTGTGTAGGTGTGTGTAGTTGTGTGTAGGTGTGTGTAGTTGTGTGCAGGTGTGTAGATATATAATTATTTTCACTTGCGATGTTTTGTCGTATGCGATTATTTGTCGCATGCGATCATTTATCGTGCGACATTCTGACCGCGATCTTTCGTCGCACGACCTTTTGGCGTATATTCATACATAATATGTAGGCCAGAGATTACTTGGTAAAAAATAGGGTGATTCGGGTAAACATACCTATATCCGAAGTTTTAAAATAATTTCGTTTTTTCAAAATAATTTCTAAACGCTTCAACCGATTTTAACTAAATTTGGGAAACAGAGTTGTAACATAAATTGCCATAATTTGTCGTAAATGGTAAATTTTTCGATACGTAGAAAATGAAAAAAATCTACATGGTGTCCAAAAAAAAGATGTATTTTCTTACCCCCTGTAGCTGCCTTTTATTTTTTTGTACTATTAGGTCATTTTGTTTACAAACTTTTTATACTCCTCTAAAACGTTGGTCGCAAAAAAATAATTTACTCAACTCTACATTTAATCATTGTCTGCTTATTCGAAAGGAAAGCGGGAAAAAGTAAATACACAAATTAATGAAAATGTTTTAGTTTCAATAAAAATTTAAATTTTCAATCACGATTATGGATGTTTAACGCAATAAATTATTATATTAATTGTTCAAAATGTTTTTTTGAATGAATTAATTTAGCTTTTCAATACGTAAACTGTAAGAAACTACTTACAATTATTAGTAGTTAGTACTACTTTTAAACTTAATTTCGTCATTCGTGTCTTTTCTTCTTATGGTCAGTGCAAGTTTTCAGAAAGTTCTTTACAAAATTTCAATTTAGATAACGTTGGCTAGAAATGAAATGTTTTACAAATCAAGGCCACAGCGAAAAAAAATTCGGGACGGTCCAGATTTTTAATCGTTTAAATTAATGTTTTAAAAGTAAAACTTGATTAAAACAGTACCTAATTAAATAAAAGTTAAAGAAAAACGAAGAACATTTTGAACAATTATCATTATAATTTATTGAGTTAAACCTCACAAATTTTGAGTCGGGAAAACGGTTTAGCCAAAAAAAAAAAATGTTTTCTAAATTCCTACAAGTCTGAATCAGTAATTGGAACTTAACACTAATAATGTTTTTATTAAAAGTTGACTATGATTTAGATTTAATGGAAATAATGGACGGTTAATTACCTACTATTACAACAAATGTTCAAAATGGCCACCATTTTGTTGTACACATGCGTGAATTCTACGGCGAAAATTAAATTGTACTCTTCGTAGTGTAGCAAGATTCCGAAGGGTGTTGGCAACATTTAAAATTCTGCGATATAAATCTTCCTCGCTTTCAATAGGAGAGGAGTAGATTTTTGTTTTCATGGCACCCCACAGAAAAAAAATCACCGGATGTTAGATCCGGTGATCTAACATTTTACAGAAGCATCATTACCTCTTCCTATCCATCGATTTGTCTAAATCGTATTTAAGTTCTAACGAAAAATATGGTGGAACACCATCATGCATAAACCACATGTTCTGTCGTTGTAATAAGGTCAAATTCTGTAGTAAAGCGGGTAATGTTTCTTGCAAAAAATTTAAAGAATTATTTTTATCTAAGTTATTTGTTGTAATAACTGGACCTATAAGGAATTCGTCAATAATTCCTGCCTACATATTAAATTTAAATTCATGTTGGTAATGAGTAACTTTTGTTGCATGGGGATTTTCATCAGAGTAAACGTGTTCATTATGTTACACCGGATTTTATAAACGTAACTTCGTCGGTAAATATACTTCTGGTATGGAAATTTGGAGTTTCTGATATCTGATTTTCAATCAAATTGCTAAACGGTAAGCGGGATTCTGGATCAATATACGTAATAAGTCTTGAATTTTTTGAACATGGTATGGATGTATAAGTTGTTCTTTTGAAACCTCATTAACAACTGATTTTAGAACCACTAATTCCAGCCCCAGGTGCCTAGTGCTTACTTTTGGGTTTTCCTCAACTCTGTCTAAAATTTGACGTCTAACAATGTTTTCAAAGGTTTAGTGATGCGGTACTAGATGGTTAGGAAACCTTTCCCTGTAAACTCTAACACTCTAACGACCATTACATTCACAAAACCCATAAACTAACTACATATCTACTTGCTCGGCATTGAATAAACAAAATTCATGATGACTCCGAGATAAACCGTAACAAGAAAAATACTAAATGATAAGACAGTTTAAATGATATTAAAGTAATAAACTCTTTTTTTACTTGTCAAATTAATCATCGCCAACTTTTAATAAAAACATTATTAGTGTTAAGTTACAACTGATTCAGATTTTTAGGAATTTAGAAAATATTTTTTTGGCTACGGCGTTGATTTGTAAAACATTTCTTTTCTAGCCAACGTTATCTAAATTGAAAACTGACCCTAAGAAGAAAAGACACGAATGACGAAATTAAGTTTAAAAGTAGTACTGACTACTAATAATTGTAGATACTTATTTTCTCCCGCTTTCATGGCGAGTAAGCAGACAAGGATTAAATGTAGTGTTAAATAAATTATTTTTTTGTGGCGAAACTGTACATCTGACCAACATTTTAGAGGAGTACAGAAATTTTGCAAACAAAATGACCTATTAATAAAAAAAAATGAAAGTCATATCTATAGGGGGTATGAAAATACACCCTTTTTTTGGACACCATGTAGATTTTTTCATTTTCTACGTATCGAAAAAGTTCCCATTTACGTCAAACTATGTCAATTTATGTAACAACTCTTGTTTCCCAGATTTAGATAAAATCGGTTGAAGCGTTTAGAAATCATTTTGAAAAAACGAAATTATTTTAAAAACTTTGACGCTCTCTAGCGGCAAAACGAAGCAACTTCGGATATAGGTGTGTTTACCCGGATCGCCTTATTTTTGACCAAGGAATTTCTGGTTAAACGTTGTACACACCATTTCCGGACACCCTGTATAACTACATCTTAATAAGACTTATTGATTGACACTGCAAACAATTGTTCTAGTCTGTTATACAGTATTAAAATCTAGTAACTATGTTCAAAGGCTAGCCTACGGGCTAGCTGACTAGGATGCACTGTTAGTTTAACACGATACGATGCACTACACTATTTTACGGTAGGTATTTTTAGGTCTCTTCTAAGAATTTCATTTGTTACATACCATGGGGCGTAGTACCTTTCATTAAAACCTTTCTAGTATTTCGACGTTGGAGTTTGCGGCTGTACCCCATAAGTAATCTGTAACTCCATATAGGTTTTAATATTACTTTGTATAGAAGCACTTTATTTTCTAATTTTAGCTGCGGTTTTATCTCCCTAAAAACCAATAAAGCTGTTTGAGTTTGATATTCAGTTGTTCAGAAGGCTTGAGACACATCTAGAAATACCGCCGAACAGTATCTTCCTTCTTCGATAGCTGATCTCATCCCATGCGGATGTTTTTTTGCTACTAATTTCTTTGTGTATTACTTGTCTAACTTCTTGTATTTTCAATTTTTGTGGTGGAAGTTCCATTTGTAAAGGTGAGTCTAGAAATGTGTGAACTTTTTTCTTGCTCCTCTGTGACTGTTCTGGGGAACGGGCTAAACGTTTTTGTAAGATGGTCTGCAATACTTGTGCCTTATCTGAGTTTGTTCTGGCCCATTTGCCGTTTTCGAGTTTTATTGGGGAGTTATGTTGGCGGACGCTTGATAGTTTTTGTTGCCTTCCACAAAGAATAATTTGTGTCTTTAGCTGCAGTTAATTCCTGTAAGTAGTCCTGGATAGACGTGTTCCTTTCTTCTATTAATATTTGCTTTAATTCTTTTGTTGCTTTGTTATTGTTGGTTCTATCTTGAGCAGATCTACATTGTTGCCATTTTTTTCTTAGTTTACGTTTTTCTGTAATTTTTCTTTAACAGTGCTGGAACAAATGTTCTGTTGCAGATTACATGTCATGTCTGGGGTGGCTGTCCGTGTAGCTTTCTGTATAGCTAAGGTCAATAGGTCAAAATCTGCATCTACTTCTTCATTACTTTTGAGTGAAAAGTTAAGCAGTTTTTGCTAAGTATATCAGCAAACAGAGACCAGTTTGTTTTATTATTACATAATGTACCACGTTCGTATCTATTTTAGCAATTATGGGGAATGGTCCGATGAAAAGGTAAAACACCACTAGATATTTAGATGGGTGGTGGGTATTCCTTTCGTTATACAAAAATCCAGCAAGTCTGAAATACGTATTCTATATGTGAGCCAGTGCATGGGTTCGCCCGTGGTCAAAGGTGTTAAATTATTGTGTAGCATCACTAGGTAGAGCTGTCTTCCCCTTGGTGTTGGTGTATTTGATCTGCAACCCCACCATGGGTGCTTGGCATTGAAATTCCCTCCGCAGATAAATATGTTCCCAAGAGTATCGAAATATTGCTTATATTGTTCTTTTATGTTTTGGGTGGAGAATATACAGAGGATAACATAATGGGTCCGATATAATCACATACAGTAACGGTGGTAGCTTGAATAAAGTCTTTTGCGAAATTTTCGTTTTCGTGGTGTTTTATAGCTGTTTTTATTACGAGGGCAGTACCTCCCTGAGCTTTACCTGGATGTGGTGTTCGTAAACTGAATAACCTGGAACACTTAGATTTTGCTATTAAATGCGTTCCGCAGATAAACATAACGTCTATGTTTTGATATATTAAAAATGTTTTTAATTCTTGGCTTCGTTGTGCCAAGCCGTTAGCATTCCTGACCCCGATTATCAAGTCATTATTAGTTTTCTTTATAAGAGCAGTGATAATATTTAATAGTGTGTCATTTAATGCACTTTAAATCCTATTGTTATAGCTATCGACCTACCCTAATCTTAGTAAATCAATGGAATAATATAACGTTTAATACTGTCTTGTACCTCAAATGGTAATATATACGGTTAGCTAATAATAATGTAAGTATAACAGCACAACATGCTAAAGAGCTGTGTCTACGATGAATGCACCAGAAACAAAACCTATTCTAAACTTTTCGCACAGACGGTATACCAATGTTTAATTTACTTTAGTGTTAAAAATGTAAACTCTCACCATTGCTACACATAATAAAATACTTATCTTTTTTAGATTTTTTAATGGTGTATGTAAATTATACAATCTAAACGTTTCGATAACACTTATAGTTATCTTCGTCAATATATTATCTATTAAAATTGTTATAGATGTTGAAACAATTTGCAAAATCTATAACAATTGTAATAGATAATATTACTACTGACGAAGATAACTGTAAGTATCAACGTTTAGATGTATAATTTATAACTACAACAAAAAAGATAAGTATTTTATACTATGTCAGCTTACCTCAGAAAGGTCGCTTTGTGCACTTATACCCCTGAGGCCTCCTACCTTTCACTGCAGGTCCACACAGAGGCCCTTCTCAAAATATGTTACAATTGGAATAATGCTTGTCAAAATAAATCATGAGTAAAATCAAAGAGACCTTTATACATTTAGAAGTAACAAGAGTGTGGTATAATACTAAATTTCAAGTTATTCATATTAATTTCATATTATATATTATATTCACACTTGTCACTTACCCTTATATTGCAGAAAATATATGTAATATTATTTTGATGTAACGTAACTAGATTAATTTAATTAATTCTTTGGCACTAGATATTAACATAATGCAATAAAAACAGGGTGTCCCACTAAGGTCGGCCTCGGACGGTATCTCAGTACCCTTTCATCGCAGAGCGTTCGGAAAAAAATTGTGCAAATTATTGTGAAGTTTGTGCCTCTACCGCTAGGTGGCGCAGCAACCATGATCTTATAATAAAATGCCTTTTTATAGAAAATTTGGCGATTAGTGGAGATGACAAATATTATTAATATAAAGTTTGTAATGTTTTAAAACTTCGTCATAATGCATTTTAAGGGCTAGGCCACAAAATAAGGGAGGGAGGAGAAGGGGAAGGTCATCTGATTAATTACACTATAATTTTATTTGATCAAATGTATAAAATAATTCTCAATTGGCAGAAAACACCACTAGATGGCGTTTTCTAATACATCGTTGTTTTTTTGAATTTTTTCGAAATTTTAAATAGCGGATTTTTATACGTCAGTATCCTATCTGTCAGCATTCTGATTTCATGAAGCCATTTTCGTAAATGTTACCTAAAGAAGAGCGTATTTATTTAATACAATGTTACGGTATTGGAAATGTGTCTTATCAATACGCTATTGAGGTTTTTCATGAAAAATTTCCTAATACGCCGGTGTCATTGCGAATGTTATTCAAAAAATTCAATGAAACTGGGTCGGTGATGAATGTGAAGAAATCAGAGAAAAGATACGATGGAAATGACACAGCTACATTATTAGCAATAGAATCAATTTTAGATAGCCCGAAATTATCTTTACGGAAGCGTGCACAAACAGTGGATTTAAAAAAATGAATTACACACAATTTTTAAGGAAAACAAAATTATAGCCGAAGCTGCGGCATACACTCGAACTTGGAGATGAAGAGAGACGTTTAGAGTTTTGTTTATGGGTAGATGAAAAGCTCCTTGAAAACCAAAGATTTCACAGCTTTATTTTTTTACCGATGAATCTACATTTTGGACAAATGGGCACGTATCTTCCCCAAATAGTCTACATTGGGCTTACGAGAACCCTAATTATGTAATAAACAAACGAAGTCAACGTTACAAAAAAGTTAGTGTATGGTGTGGAATTTTTTTTGATCGGATCATTTTATACCACTTCTTAATACTTTACAGCCAGAAGTGCGTAATAACATGTTTTGGCGACAAGACAGTTGTCTTGCTCATTAGCTTGGTCAGACAATAGTTGCATGATCATTTTAAGGTGTATACGAGTTAGAATCCATTATCCAGCTACGTCGCCTGACCTTTCATTACTAGATTTCTTTTATGGGGTACATTAAAACAAAGGTTTATACACAAAATCTTCCACATGATAGAAATATTAAAGAGCACATACCAGAAGCACTACATTATCTGAATGTGCCGCGAATCATTCGTAAAGTGTACGGTAAATTTATTAAGTTAGCGGAAAAGTGCGTCGAGGTGGAAGGTAGCTATGTAGAATAGTTTTAAATATACGAATATTTATTTCGAAATTTGTATTTAGTCTTCATGTTAGTTTATAAACAACTTTGTTTTATAAATTTTCAGTTAAAAATAAGAAATAATGGTACTTCTCTCTTGAGGTATTTTCATATTTTCCTAATTTATTAATACCTGTACATCTTATCTAAATTTTTTTATCGAATTCATTTTCTCAACAAGCAGTACTTTTTATACAGAACGACTTTTGGTCTAAAATGAATAATAAAATTTTTCCCTCTTGGGATCCATCGCGGAGACAGTGCGTGTGTGTATATATATATATATATATATATATATATATATATATATATATATATATATATATATATATATTTTCTCTCATAAAATATTTTCATATTTTCCTAATTTATTAATACCCTGTACATCTTATCTAAAAATTTTATCGTGAATTCATTTTCTCAACAAACAGAACTTTTATATAGAACGACTTTTGTCGTAAAATGAATAATAAAGATTTTTCCCTCTTGGATCCATCCTCGGACACAGTGCGTGTATATATATACATGTCCAGTTTAAGATGAAATGCATGGGATATTGGAAACCGTTAGAGATACGAAGATGGTTAAATAGAAAAAGTTGCGTCATTATATGCCCAAGAAGTAACCATGGTTACATGTCAAAAATCCTTCCATTTACTAGACACAGGTGGTAACTGAAAATATGCGTTTTCTAAAAATCGCTATATCTTGTTTCTTGCAAGAGATACATCCACGATTTTGCAGGATGGGGTAACAGGTAGCGAATTTCAAAATGATTTTGAAAAAATCTAGGCCTACTAGATTTTGAGATAATGCACTTTTTTTCTTATGGACGCCATATTGGATTTTGCATTTTGAATTCTTCATAAAAATGCTTTTCAACCATATATCATATGTTTATAATCTACCAATGAGAAAGTGTCAAATTACACAATTAAATTTATATCAAAGCAACCTTGACATATTATGTATTTTAATTAAATGAAAATTAATCTACAAATTAAACTAACTATTGAGAACAATATTATTGATTATTAACATAAATCATAATAATAAAAGTGACAAAAACAACAAAAATAAAATTTAATATTATACTGAATTTTACTATTAATTAATCAAATGCTCGAATAAACCTTCATTCTCCTGCAAACACCATCTGCATCGAGTTAGCACTGCATCACAAGAGTTCCTTATCATCTCGCATTTTGAATTCTTCATAAAAATGCTTTTCAACCATATATCAGATGTTTATAATCTGCCAATGAGAAAGTGTCAAATTACACAATTAAATTTATATCAACTAGGCCTGCCAACCAATCTATTCAATTATTGCAAGAGAATGGAGGTTTATTCGAGCATTTGATTAATTAATAGTAAAATTCAGTATAATATTAAATTTTATTTTTGTTGTTTTTGTCACTTTTATTATTATGATTTATGTTAATAATCAATATTGTTCTCAATAGTTAGTTTAATTTGTAGATTAATTTTCATTTAATTAAAATACATAATATGTCAAGGTTGCTTTGATATAAATTTAATTGTGTAATCTGACACTTTCTCATTGGCAGATTATAAACATATGATATATGGTTGAAAAGCATTTTTATGAAGAATTCAAATGCAAAAATCAATATGGCTTCATAAGAAAATCGAAAGTTGCGTGCATTATCTCAAAATCTAGTAGGCCTAGATTTTTCAAAATCATTTTGAAATCCTCGCTACCTGTTACCCCATCCTGCAAAAATCGTGGATGTATCTCTTGCAAGAAACAAGATATAGCGATTTTAGAAAACGCATATTTTCAGTTATCACCCTGTGTCTAGTAAATGGAAGGATTTTTGACATGTAACCATGGTTACTTCTTGGGCATATAATGACGCAACTTTTTCTATTTAACCATCTGTATCTCTAACGGTTTCAATATCCCATGCATTTCATCTAAACTGGACATGTATATATATATATATATATATATATATATATATATATATATATATATATATATATATATATATATATAATTATCTAATATATAATATAATACATGATAAATTAAGTATTTCTTTCTTAAATATAAGTTGAAAAAATTAATTTTAACTCAAAACTTTTGTTTAAAAGATGCTCAAAGTTTAAAGAAATATGACAGTTTTGTTATAATCTAAATTTAACCGATTTTGATGAAACTTGGCATGAACAATAAACAAACAAAGATCTTAAATTTGGCTATTTCAGGTTTTGTAGATGTCTTCCAGTGGTGTAGATATTCAGGGTTGGCGCCACTTTTCCCTCCCTGTCTTTAGCCACTGCATTTTTCAAATCTAAAAGTCTTTTTCAAATTTAAATTTAGTCTAAAAAATTCTTGAAAAATTTTGATTAAAGCTTAGTTACAGACATTTTTAGGTATTTTACAGTCTTACATTTGAATTATTTAAAATAATGTATTTTAACATACTACTATTACTCAAATTAATTGCTTGTCTTACATGGTTTTCTGGCAATTAAAACATTAAATTTATTTACAAGTCTGATATTTAATTACTCAAACCTCAAATCTGATTAAAATTGGCCTCTATTGCTAGATACTGTGTTAGTGAATGAGATAGGATTGGATGAGGTTAATGTTGCATCATGTGGGACAGGTAAACAATAAAACTATCAAATTAAAATTGACGAGCTTTGTGCAATGATGGTTCAACGTTAATCTACTATTTTGGGAAAGAACCACCAGAAAACTCAATTTATTCATAAATAAGTAATTACAAGTATATTAATAAATCAATAACACAAAAACAATGAAAGGTTCAATATACAACAAAACACCATTAAATCAGATTAAAGTGCGTACAAAATTATAACATTAAGAAAAAATGAAAATAAAAAAGTTTAGCTACACATAAACACAATAAAAAACGTAATGTAATCACACATTGTGTCATAAATAAATCAGAATAAATATTGTAATACCAAACATGTGGCCTTTAAAGCCAATCATGCTGTTCTTTAAGTAAATAAGCAAATAATAATGCAGGTTAAATTACACATAAAATATACAACAGTAAAATTAACAGGTGATAATGAATTAAAAACAAAAAAAATAGGCAAGAATTTGCATATATACAATTGCATACATTTACAATAAATAACGTATAAAGAGAAATTAGTTGCACAAAAATTTCTAATTAAACTAATTAAATGGACTGAATCAAAGACACAAAAACATTAAACAAATCCTTGCAAGAGTAAGTGCAAATAAATAATCATGTGACCTATACACAACTTGAGCTATTGAGTTAAAAGATTATATAACACTAATAATAAAATGGTGATGTAATTTGTACATTGATTAAACCAAATGTAATCTCTAAATACAAATTATTTAACAAATTGAATTACTAACCTTACCACTAATTATATGCCGTCTCGTCCACAATCGGTAGATGAAATATAGGGTGGGTTCTACTATATTGACTTGTTAACACACCTGCAATGCGGCTTGTTTCTCACCTGCTTAATTATTTTCCTTTCTCTAATTAATAAAAACAATGTAAAAAATTATAAAAATATAATTAAATGTATTCTCGAGCGCCATGTTATCTTTGTCAAGGAATACAAAACCTAAATAATGAACAATAAAAACTTTCTATAAATATCAAAATTAACAATGTGCAATTAAGTTTATTTACCCAATATATGGATGGTTAAGGATAGGTAAGAAAAGGTTTTAAAGCTAAGCTTAAAACATATAAAATCCACATAAATACCTCAGTATAATGATTTTCTTATAGACAGCTTCCAGTGTTTAATTATGGATGCGGAACGGTCAACCAGTATGAAAGCGTTTCTACATCTTCCTTGCGTATTCTTGTAACAACGCGATCAACTAGGTATTTGAAGGAATTTTCGATCCACTAAACTTATTGTATTCTTGATGTTTTATTTTATTAAAATTGCATTTTAAGATGATATTATTTGAATGAAAGAAACTTGCGTAAATAAGTAACTTAAGAGCCATTTAAAATATAAATATAAGTATGAGTAAGTAAGTAAGTAAATAAGTGCCTTAAGTCAGTATAAAGGAATAATATAAGTACTATACTAATGTACGTGAGTGTACGTGAGTGTACGAGTGCCTGGAAAGAGCAAATGCTTAAGCTTTAAAATATAATGAATTGAAAAATAACTTACCACCAAAATTCTGATGGCACCAAAAATAAAATTAAGTAAAACCATTATGACAATGTCTTCTGCTTTAACATTCAGCAGCAAGTGAAGTAAAAATAGAGTCTTTCAGAAACGCTTCTGTAAGTGCTCAGAAGTGGTCACGCATTGCGCGAAATACAATGATCAGTCCAGTTTTTAAAGAAAGGAACTATAACTATTTATGTAATATTACCCAAAATATATGTTCTAGAAATGCAATTTAAGTTGCCTTTCTCAATCTTACATGTAAATAATTAAAACTCCTCTAATTTTACGCCAATTAAATTAATGATCTTAGATTAACGTATTTTTAATACAACCACAAAAAAGGTTGTTACACAATCAGCTTCAGGTTACACATCCATCTATACAGCACAATAAAACAGTAAAAATAGAATTCGAGGAGCCTTTTATGGTCATCTGGGCCGTTGTAAATCAAGCGGTATTGCCTATATAAAATTATAACCGTGATTTATCGTTCACTAGTTTGTCCACGCCAGCTTCTTTATACAAATGTAATCAAACGACAACAATGCTAATTCGCCCAAGTTTTAAAGGGACCCTGTACTGTCTGTCGCTTGCACTTTTATTTTAACCGATTTCAACAATGAGCCCGTGCGTAATTAGATACTTCTTGCACGGCAATGCTTGATTTTAATACGTTACATAGGCTTGTAGAATCATTTGCTGCGAGCTTTAATTTACATTAAAATACCTACTTACGTTTTGAATATATCTTCCTTTAATTGATCACAGACACAAATGGTTAACATAGGTTTAACTTCAAAATGGTGGCTGTTATTTATAGATTAATATTTGAAAACACATTAAAACTAACACCCAAAGAAAAGACAAATTCGCGTTGGTTAGTTCAAATAAATGTACACAAAATAATTAAAGGCAGACTGTTTACAATGAAGGTATTTTAATCAAACAAACAGATCGATCTTACTCAATCAAAACTCTAACTGTAACTGCGTCTTCTACATCAACTACCTATATTTACTCGAAATCAACCCAGTTTTCAAAAGTAAAAAAAACAAGAAGCATTACGGAAGTTTCATATTAATTATTGAACGAAATCTTCATTTTAAAAATATGCATTCGTCTGTAGAAAACGTCTAGCTAATATCAAATTTCAAAGTACCAAACAAACATCCTTTGGATTTGCAGTATGTTAAGTATTAATTATTACATTTTTACCACAAGAATGTGCATACAGCAACTTTCAAAGATTCGTTACGGCCTCCGGCAATGAAGCAGTGGCGAGCGTACACCTGCTTGTTTCAACCCTAACATGTGTTTTTCAGCCCTTAGCCACTATTAGTTACGAAAATAAAATATCGAAAACCATTCTCAAATTACCACTTTATATATATATATATATATATATATATATATATATATAATAAAATATATCAAACCCATTAATTAACTCTTCTATCACGGTAACAATAGCAATTTGAACATGTTTATTATAATAATAACATTATCGGTCGCTACCTACAGAACGTAGCATTATTGTCAGTAAAGTCAAGATAAATCACTTAGCGATTGTTTTGTTCTTGAATTTGCATTATTGCGAATAGGTTCAAATTACACTTTTCAATATAGGACGCTACAGTATCTGGGGACAGTCGTGGCACCTGAACAAAAAAAAAACAATGTGGTTTTCTACCATTTCGGATTCTTTTATAGAAAACCTATTTTAGTAAGGAAGGCCTTGGTGACTCAGAATTTCGAGAAAAATATAAAGCGACTGATCCGGTAACCATAAAATGAGTAATGAGACTATTTTCCTAATCAAATTGCTCCATGTATAACGATTTGACAAGCACCTTGTTCTACAGTACTGTTGAACATAATAATGTAGATAATGTAGTTATTCCTGTTCCGCTCTTCAACCTTTTCAAAAGCGCAATACTGAATTATGAATAAATTTAGAATCCGGCAGAATCTAAAATGGTAGTGATTGGCTGAATTCATAAATTGAATTTAATAATAACGTAAAGATAGTTTGATTATTTTCATGAAATGAATTAATTTTAATTATAATTTTTTTATGAAACTTTTTTTTATACGTTCATAACGAAAACAGGCAACGTTGTAAAAACAAAAGCAATAATCTACGTCAGAATGACGTTTAAAACTTCATGTCAGATAGAGATTAATAGACATAAATAGATGTTAACGTAAAAATTCAAAGCCGTCCACTTCTATAAAAATATCGATAGCACAACTTCAGCATTTTCAATCATATTTATTTAATGTTTACATTTATTTGGCTTTACATCAAAAAACTTTATGTAAAATTATATTTTCTTTAAAAAATTCTTATAAAATTAATCGTTATTCAGATAATGAAAAAAACTAACACTTAAATTTTACCTTAGGAATTTTTTGCCGCTAAATATGTCCTATCAAAAATTGCATAGAACATAAGTAATCGATATGTTTGAGCTCTACATGTAAGTATTTTATGTCTTTGAAATATGGGGTTGTTTTAGAAATATTAGATAAAAACAAAACTGTCCCTAATAAACCCCCAGACATCATGGCCGATCTTGGCGAAACTTAGCCAAAAGTTGTAAAATGAGCTAATACATCGATTTAGCGATGGTGAAAAAAGTCGATTGCATAACCTTCTATACCTACATATGTAAAATTGAGTGTCGGTAAGTCTAATATCAGGTTGGGGTTGTGGTCATTTTGTCAAGGGACGTTGTAGTCATTTGGCTTTGTGGTAAGACCCCATTCATCCTACAAAATCTCATAGGTATGTTCTTTCGCCCGTAGAGAGTGTTCTGCAATATTTAATCTATCTATTAAATATTAATATTATCAAGAAATCACATTTAACAGTAGGCAATTAATTCACATAATTATTGCAACAGGCGGATTCTTTGCGTTTTCACATTTTATAATTTGATGACATTAATTTTTACCGAGGACGGTTCTCAAGTTATCCAACTGCGCGATTGCATTTTTAAACAGGTTCATGTGTGTGACTAGTTTTAAACCGTGTAGCAGCAAATCGGCAATAGTACTACTTTAGCAAAGGTAGAAATCATAACGTAAAAGTGTTTGTAATGCCGAGAACCGAATTACAATATAAACAGTCATATTTACATTATAAAAACTATCAGTTTTTCATGAAACAGCCTATCACATCTCCGCCAGAGAAAGGAGGTATATCCGTACGTTATTTGACTGAAAAGCAATATTTTTGAAATGTACCGGGTGGTCAACTAAGAACGGCCGTCGGCAATATCTCAGGAATGGATTATAGCACAGGTTCGGGAAAAAAATTTTTATAACAAAAGTGGCCTCGAGAAACGCCTGGAAATTATTTTCAGAATTGTAGGTCCACCGCTAGAGGGCGTATTTGACAATTTTAAAAGCAAAATTTTTCAAAATTTACTCAATTAAGGGCATATTAAATATTACAATCAGATTCCTCGACAAATTCTGCATATTTTTATTTGAGAAGTTTTAGTTTATCTCTTCAAATAAGGGTGGGGAGTGGGAACCTTGTTACGACAAAACGCCTTTAATTCAGGTTCTGCTTGACCGATTTTAATAAACTTGATGTTGTTTGAAAGGGCTTTTGTTAAACAATAGAAAATTTGTAAATTTGAAGCAATCTGATTAATAACATAAATGCTAGAGGGCGCTGTTTAATATTTTTTAATATTGTTTTCTCTTTACAATTTTAAATGGAAGCATACAAATTTAAGTAGGGCTTTAAAAAGTAGACTAAATTAGTAATAAAACAGTGAAAACTGCAAGTCGATATCTTTTCCTATCCTGAGATATCGTAAGAAACAGGTAAATGGCGGAATTGTTCTTCCAACGTCTAGTAGGCTAGTTCGCGTTAACGGAAATTATTAAATTTAGCCTGGATGAAAAGATCTTACATTGGTCTGCAGTAATTTAAACTGTTATCATACTAATGTTATGGTTGCCGCTAGATTACCTAAATGTAATTCTGTCTCTACTAACAATGAGAACAAATTATAAAATAATAATGTGATAAATCTAACATTTTTAATTATATAAGAATGTTATATTTGTTTTCAAGCGATGTGTCAGTAAATCAAAAGCATAAAATATCAATAAAAACCGATATTTCCCAGCAACAACAAATACAGTTTAAAATATGAATTACGATTTACTGATGACAACAAAATTAGTAAAGAGGGTCATGTAAGATATAAAGTAGAAGACGTACCCTTGGCCATTCGTCGTAACATATTCTTGCAACATGATGCGTGCCCGGCACATTATTATAGAGATGTTCGGAATTTCTTAGATCAACCATACTCTGAAATGGATAGGACGTGGAAGTTTATATATTTGGCCAAGGTCTCCAGACCTAATTTGTTTAGATTTTTTGTGGGCGAATAAAGATCTCGTTTATGCTGATAGACCCACAACAAGAGCTGACATGATTGAAAGAATACGACAGACAATACGAAGTATTTCAAGAAATTGAAACTGCTGTTCTCTCCACCCGTCAGCGATTAATTTCGTGCATTGAAAATGATGGACGACATTTCGAACATCTAGGGCGGCACTAATTACGTAGTTATTTATTTAAGGTTTTAATTGTTAGATGTATCACATTATTATTTTATAATTTGTTCTCATTGTTAGTAGCGACAGCATTACATTTAGGTAATCTAGCGTCAACCATAACATTAGTATAATAACAGTTTAAATTACTGCAGATCAATTAAGATCTTTCCGCCATTTACCTGTTTCTTAGATATCTCACGATAGGAACAAATAACTTAGTTTTAATTTTTTACAAAGTTATTTTAAAGACCCTTTTTTCTTGATTTAAAATTGTAAAAAAAAATATTAAAAAATATTAAAAAATTTATTTATTAATTTTGGCTCAAATTTAATAAAGCCTTTTCAAACAACATAATTAATTTGGTCAAAGAACCGAAAAACGTTTTTTTTTAACAATTTCCCCCCCTTATTTAAAATAATAAAATTTAAATAAAAAATAAATTTTCAAATTGATTTAATTTATTTAATTAAAATTTTGAAAAAATTTTTTAAAATTTTAAGTAAATTTAAGCTGGACCCAATTCGAAAATAATTTACTTTTGGGCCCTTTTTTAAAAATTTTTTCCCGAACCTTTATTCCATTTAGATTTTGCCTTTTTAAAATAATTTTATATTATATATTATAATAATAATATTAATTAATTTATTAAATTTTTTTTTAAAGTGAAATTTTAAATAAACAAATTTTTCCTAACAAAATAAAAAATTTAAATTTGACATGGAAGAGATTTCCAAAGTACTTTAAAAATTACCTTGAAACTATGGTAAAAAATGGAAACTTTAAAATTTTACATTTTAAAAAATTTGTTCCTTTTAATTATTTTATTAATGTTTAATTTGCAAGTTTCTCTAAAAATTTAAATTTTTTAAATTTGATTTTTTAATTTATAGATGGGGAATCATAAAATAAATAAAATTTCCTTTAACCCAAACCCAAATAAAGAAAAAAAACTTTTTAATAAAAATTTTAAAAAATAAAAAATTATAAAAAAATTTTGCCATATGAAAAAAACTTAAAGGTAAAATACCTATAAAAAAGGTTTTTCGTTTTATAAATTAGAAATTGTCTTTTATTTTTTTTCGCTTAAAACCGGAGTTTCAAATATTTGGATTTTAATTAAAAAGTTTGAACTAACTATATTAAGCCGTAAAATGCAACCGCAAATAAGTTTTAAAAAACCGACTTTAATTAACTATTACCAAATTTATTTTAATTTATAAAAAATTTTTTTGGCCAACAATTATTTAAAAATCTTAAATATTTTGTGACTTTATACGGTAATCAAATTAAGTGAGGTGTTAATTAAAATTTAAACGTAAATTAAAAGAACTAAATTTCCAAAAAAAAAAAAGTTTAGTAAATAAATTACTTAAGGAATCAAACCAAAATTGAAATTTTTAAATTTATTTCATCTAATAATATAATCGTTAAATAATTAATTTAAAATATTTTATATTAATGGCCCAAAATCCTTTAAAAAAATGATTAATTACGATTAAATTTTGTTTCATAAAATTTTATTCCCAAATTAAAAAAAATTGATTAATTAAAAAGAAATTGAAACTTTTAATTTTTTCTACATTATTGGTTAAATGTAATGAAAATTAATAAATATTATATTAAATTTATATTCAAGAATTCAATTTATATTAAATGCTTTTGTAAATTATTTCATTCCATAATGGTACCTTTTTAAATATTTAAAAATTTAAAATTTTGGAAAAAATAATCAACTTAAGTTTTTTAAGAATAGATTTAACTTGAAATAAAAGTTGTTTTCAAAGTCGTTTTGGTTTTGTATTGATTGATTACCCTTAAAATCAAACCAGAATTAAAATTAAACCCCGTTTGTTAAAATAAATTGAAAAAAACAAAATATTCAAAAAAAAAATTGTAAAATTGACCAAACAAGGTTTATGAAAGTTTAACTGTCCATCCCTACAATTTGGTAAACCAATAAATATGTAAAATATTAAAATTTTTATTTTCCCAAATTTAATTCTCTTTAAAAGGGCAAAAAACAGTAAAATCTGGTAAAATAAAAATTGTCAGGGTCTTTATAGGGGTTTTTCGTGGAAAGGAATAAATAAAAAATAAATAAAATTTATAAAAAGGGGCCCATTTGTTTAAACAACAATTAGACCCAAATAAAGAATATCAAAATGAAAAAATTCTACCTTTCTAGGTTAAAATAAAGGAAAATTCGGAGGGAAATGTTCGCCGACCTTGAAATTAAATTTTAATTTTATTTAATTTAATTTAAAATTTAAAAAAAAAATCCAAATAAAACGCAAAACAAAACAAAAGTAAATCTCATAATTTCAACTTGAAAATTTTGCAAATAAAATAAATTAAAAAACTTAAAAAAAAAAAAATTTAAAACAATTTCCAAGGGTAATTCGTGATTTTGCCTAATTTAGTGAACCGAAATTGATAAGGGAAAATAAATAATACTAAATAAAAATTAACACTTTGAATTTAAAGTAAAATATTCAATGGGAAAAAAAAAACCCCCCCTTAAAATTAATTTAATTATTTGCAATAATTTCAAAAAAAAAACCAATAAATTTATTTATACAAAAACATTATCAAATTAATTGCTTCCATTTACTTTTTGGAATAATTAAAAAAGTTTATTTACAACATAAAACTAAACCCAAATTGTAAACAATTTCCGTTACATTGTGCTTTCAATAGGCGGCTTAAGTTTGCACAAAAAGGAAACAAGAAACTATAAATTAAAAAACGATTTGCCAAGGTGGTTAGGTTAAAACAGGGGAAAGAACCAAATAAAACCCACATTTAAATAAAATTCAAGTAATTCAAATAAATAAACAAAAAAAAATAAAGGAAATTTATAACAAAACCAAAATCATTAAACAAAATTAAAATTAAGAAAAATAAATAAAAAAGTTTGTTGAAAAACCAATAAAAAACCATTACCACCCAAATTTGTTGAAATAACAAAATAAAAACTTACCAAACTGGGCTTTTAAAAAATTGGGTTTTAAGTAAATAAGCCCCAATAAGGCAAATAGGTCAATTAAAATAAACCAAAAATTCCGGGATTTTTAAAAAAGCGCAAGGAATTTACCCTCTTGTTGTCAAAATTCTTTGCAATAAACTTCAAAAATTTTCCCAAAAAATTCAAATGAACCTATTCAAACCTTCTGGAACCTCTTAATTTTAAAAATATTTTCGTCCGTAACAATACATTTGGTTATTTTTCCCAAAAAAACATCTTTGATTCATTGAGGTAATTCTTCTAAACTAACATTTTTTAAAAAATGTCAATAATTTCCAATATTGATTGCCCCCATAAAAGCTTTTAAGCGTGTGCTATTAAACTAAACTTCTTGGGTTTTTTTAAACGCTTTTCCCCATTTACTTTTTTCGTTTTTTTTTATTTTTTTCCGTCAATTTGAACTTTTTAAACTTTCTTGTTTTTTTATGTTATTGTGGCCGCTTTTCCCTTTACCTTTTCCTTGGGACTTTCTGGATTGTAATTTGGAATGTGAAAATTTAAACTTTTTTATTGTAAACCTTTTGCGTAATTAGTCGATTTGCCTTTAAAAGATTGGGAACTTTATCTTTTGGTGTTTAAATTCATTATTGGTTTCCCAAAAATTCTTCCCCCTTTGTTTGAAATTTTTAAACCTTTGAATTCAATTCTTTGGGAAATCATAGGAAATTTAAACCCCATTAACATGCGGAATAGGTTTAAATTTTTAAGAACGGTGCAAAAGTGACTTTTTGAACTTCCATTTTTATTATGTTAATTTCGGCCCAGCCCTTTTATACCCAAACGCTAATACAACTGTAATTTCTTTATTGGGGAACCCAAAATTTTTTACAAAAAAAGTGCTTCGAATTGTCGATTTGTGCCTTAAAAAGAAGCGAAATTTAATTTTTTAATTCGGAAAAAACTTTATTATTCCCTTTCCCTTCATCCTTTCCGGGGGAAATTTTTCCGGGTTTATAATTTCAATTTTTGGGAAATTCCTTAAGGGTTTCCATTACCCCTGACAAAAAAAAATTACATTAATTTTTTTGAAGACCCTGTCTAGAAGATTTTAACTTTGGAAATACTTTTCCTAATGGTTGTTTTCCCTCTCTTCCGTTAAATGGAAGGACCAAACCTTGTTTTTTTTTTTTTTGACTTTAAAACCATTTTTTACGGAAAAAATTTTTACAGATTACAAGCACACTATTAATGTACGGCGTATTTACTGATCATCTCCAAGAAAAGTAGAAAAAGCAGATAACACGAGAATCATTCAGTTTAGGTATAGGAACATGATATATCAGCAGACAGGTCATTAAATTCTGCGTCGAATGAGAATATAAGAAAAAACCCAGTTGCAATTTAAAAAAATGACTCTAACATTTTTAATTTCTTAACTACCGTTACTGGCCTCCCTAGAAATAAATTTCAAAAATGTCTAATACTGAAAACGTAGTCCAATATCATGTCTAACCGTTGTACAAGTTTCGCTTATTTGCCTTTTATGTTCCATGAAATATTAATTTTACAGTAGATTGTAATTTTCGTTGCTAACGCCTAAATTATTTTTTTTCTTAATAATGATAAGTGATAGTGGTAGTAGAAGACGAAAAATTTTATGAAACAAAATAAAATAAACATAGGGCATTGTATTTAAAATAACAAAGGTGGTGTCGACTTCCGGTATAATCGAAGTACACCCATGAAAATATTTTCAGTAAGTAGACCATGTTCATTTATATAAAGTTACAAATTTTCAGCTGAATCGGTTTTCCGTTCTCATTATTCGTCTAACATGTATCGTAAACACATGTTGTGTGTGTGTGTTGTGTGTGTGTGTGTGTCTATATATATATATATATATATATATATATATATATATATATATATATATATATATATATATATATATATATATATATATATATATATATATATATATATTACATGTTAAAGAGAAAAAATCTTTATTTTTCATTTTACGACCAAAAGTCATTATTTATAAAAAGTTCTGCATGTTGAGAAAATGAATTCACGATAAAAAATTTTTAGATCAGATGAACAAGGTATTAATAAATTAGGAAAATATGAAAATGCTTGAAGAGAGAAGTACCATTATTTATTATTTTTAACAAAAATTTTATAAAACAAAGTTGTTTATAAACTAACATAAAGACTAAATACAAATTTCGAAATAAAAATTGGATTATTTAAAATAGAATATTAATAATGGTTTTTATGTAATAATTTGCGTTTTACAAAAAAATCAAGATAGCGGATTTTTTATACGTCAGTATCCTATCTGTCAGCATTCTGATTTCATGGAGGCATTTTCGTAAATGTTAACTAAAAAAGAACGTATTTATTTAATACAATGTTACGGTATTGGACGCTATTGATATTTTCATGAAAAATTTCCTAATACGCCGGTGTCATTGCGAATGTTATTCAAAAAATTCAATGAAACTGGGTCGGTGATGAATGTGAAGAAATCAAAGAAAAGATGCGATGGAAATGACACAGCTACATTATTAGCAATAGAATCAATTTTAGATAACAAATTATCTTTACGGAAGCGTGCACAAACAGTGGATTTAAAAAATGTATTACACAATTTTAAGGAAAACAAAATTATACCGTTTAAGCCAAGCTGCGGATACACTGGAACTTGGAGATGAAGAGACGTTTAGAGTTTTGTTTATGGATAGGTAAAGCTCCTTGAAAACCAAAGATTTCAGATTTATTTTTTACCGATGAATCTACATTTTGGACAAACGGGCACGTATCTTCCAAAATAGTCTTTATTGGACTTAGAACCTTAATTATGTAATAAACAAACGTTACAAAAAATTAGTGTATGGTGTGGAATTTTTTTTGATCGGATCATTTTATACCACTTCTTAATACTTTACAGCCAGAAGTGCGTAATAACATGTTTTGGCGACAAGACAGTTCTCTTGCTCACTGCACAGCCTTGGTCAGACAATGGTTGCATGATCATTTTGCCGCAAGGTGTATACGGAGGTTTGGCCCAATCCATTATCCAGCTAGGTCGCCTGACCTTTCATTACTAGATTTCTTTTTATGGGGTACATTAAAACAAAAGGTTTATACACAAAATCTTCCACATGATAGGGAAATATTAAAAGAGCACATACAAGAAGCAATATATGAACTGAATGTGCCGCGAATCATTCGTAAAGTGTACGGCAAATTTATTAAATTAACGGAAAAGTGCGTCGAGGTGGAATGTAGAATAGTTTTTAAATATTCGGATATTTATTTCGAAATTTGTATTTAGTCTTTATGTTAGTTTATAAACAACTCTGTTTTATAAAATTTCTGTTAAAAATAAGAAATAATGGTACTTCTCTCTTGAAGTATTTTCATACTTTCCTAATTTATTAATACCCTGTACATCTTATCTAAAATTTTTTTATCATGAATTCATTTTCTCAACAAGCAGTATTTTTTATACAGAACTACTTTTGGTCGTAAAATGAATAATAAAATTTTTCGCTCTTGGGATCCATCCCGGAGACAGTGCTGTGTGTGTGTGTTGATATATATATATATATATATATATATATATATATATATATATATATATTCTCTTAAAATATTTTCATATTTTCCTAATTTATTAATACCCTTACATCTTATCTAAAAAATGTTATCGTGAATTCATTTTCTCAACAAACAGAACTTTTTATATAGAACGACTTTTGGTCGTAAAATGAATAATAAAGATTTTTTCCCTCTTGGGATCCATCCTCGGACACAGTGCGTATATATATATATATATATATATATATATATATATATATATATATATATATATATATATACAGTGTATCAGTGATAATGGGATAAACTTAAAAGGGTAGTTTCTTTCTTAAATATAAGTTGAAAAAATAAATTTTAACTCAAAATGACTTTTTGTTTAAAAGATGCGGGGTGTCAAAGTTTAAAGAAATATGACAGTTTTTGGTTATAACTCGTGTAAATTTAAACCGATTTTGATGAAACTTGGCATGAACAATAAACAAACAAAGATCTTAAATTTGGCTATTTCAGGTTTTGTAGATGTCTTCCAGTGGTGTAGATATTCAGGGTTGGCGCCACTTTTCCCTCCCTGTCTTTACGCCACTGCATTTTTTTCAAATCTAAAAGTCTTTTTCAAATTTAAATTTAGTTTAGAAAAAGAAATGGCTCTTGAAAAATTTTGATTAGAAGCTTAGTTACAGACATTTTTTAGGTATTTTACAGTCTTACATTTGAATTATTTAAAATAATGTATTTTAACAAAATACTACTATTACTCAAATTAATTGCTTGTCTTACATGGCCTTTTCTAGCAATAATTAAAACATTAGAATTTATTTACAAGTCTGATATTTAATTACTCGCAAACCTCAAATCTGATCAAAAGAATTGGCCGTCTATTGGTAAGATACGCTGTGTTATGTGAATGAGATAGGATTGGATGAGGTTAAGTGTTGCATCATGTGGGACAGGTAAACAATAAAACTATCCAAATTAAAATTGACGAGCTTTGTGCAATGATGGTTCAACCCGTTAATCTACTATTTTGGGAAAGAACCACCAGAAAACTCAATGTATTCATAAATAAGTAATTGCACAAGTATATTAATAAATCCAATAACACAAAAAATAATGAAAGGGTTCAATATACAACAAAACACCATTAAATCAGGTTAAAGTGCGTACAAAATTTTAACATTAAGAAAAAAATGAAAAATAAAAAGCAGTTTAGCTACACATAAACACAATAAAAAACGTAATGTAATCACACCCACATTGCGTCATAAATAAATCAGAATAAATATTGTAATACCAAACATGTGGCTCTTTAAAGCCAATCATGCTGGTCTTTAAGTAAATAAGCAAATAATAATGCAGGTTAGGGTACACATAAAATATAACAACAGTAAAATTACACAGGTGATAATAAGGGAACTGCAAAAACAAAAAAATAGGCAAGAAATTTGCATATATACAATTGCGTATAATTACAATAAATAACGTATAAAGAGAAATTAATTCGCAGGCAAAAATTTCTAATTAAAACTCGAATTAAATGGACTGAATCAAAGACACAACAAACCCATTGAAACAAATCCTTGCAAGATTAAGTGCAAATAAGTAATAATGTGACCTATACACAAGCTTGAGCGATTGAGTTAAAAGATTATAATAACACTAATAATAATAAAGTGGTGATGTAATTTGTACATTGATTAAACGCCAAATGTAATCTCTAAATACAAATTATTTAACAAATTGAATTACTAACCTTTTACCACTAATTATATGCCGTCTCGTCCACAATCGGTAGATGAAATATAGGGTGGTTCTACTATATTGACTTGTTAACACACCTGCAATGCGGCTTGTTTCTCACCTGCTTAATTATTTTCCTTTCTCTAATTAATAAAAAACAATGTAAAAATTATAAAAAATATGTAATTAAATGTATTCTCGAGCGCCATGTTATCTTTGTCAAGGAATAACAAAACCTAAATAATGAATAATAAAAACTTTCTATAAATATCAAAAATTAACAATGTGCAATTAAGTTTATTTACCCAATATATGGATGGTTAAGGATAGGTAAGAAAAGGTTTTAAAGCTAAGCTTAAAACATATAAAATCCACCACATAAATACCTCAGTATAATGATTTTCTTATAGACAGCTTCCAGTGTTTAATTATGGATGCGGAACGGTCAACCAGTATGAAAGCGTTTCTACATCTTCCTTGCGTATTCTTGTAACAACGCGATCAACTAGGTATTTGAAGGAATTTTCGATCCACTAAACTTATTGTATTCTTGATGTTTTATTTTATTAAAATTGCATTTTAAGATGATATTATTTGAATGAAAAGAAACTTGCGTAAATAAGTAACTTAAGAGCCATTTAAAATATAAATATAAGTATGAGTAAGTAAGTAAGTAAATAAGTGCCTTAAGTGAGTATAAGGGAATAATATAAGTACTATACTAATGTACGTGAGTGTACGTGAGTGCCTGGAAAGAGCAAATGCTTAAGCTTTAAAATATAATGAATTGAAAAATAACTTACCACCAAAATTCTGATGGCACCAAAAATAAAAATTAAGTAAAACCATTATGACAATGTCTTCTGCTTTAACATTCAGCAGCAAGTGAAGTAAAAATAGAGTCTTTCAGAAACGCTTCTGTAAGTGCCCCTCAAGAAGTGGTCACGCATTGCGCGAAATACAATGATCAGTCCAGTTTTTAAAGAAAGGAACTATAACTATTTATGTAATATTACACCCAAAATATATGTTCTAGGAAATGCAATTTAAGTTGCCTTTCTCAATTTTACATGTAAATAATTAAAAACTCCTCTAATTTTACGCCAATTAAATTAATGATCTTAGATTAACGTATTTTTAATACAACCACAAAAAAGGTTGTTACACAATACAGCGTCAGGTTATACATCCATCTATACAGCACAATAAAAACAGTAAAAATAGAATTCAAGGAGCCTTTTATGGTCATCTGGGCCGGGAGTGTGTAAATCAAGCGGTATTGCCTATATACAATTATAACCGTGATTTATCCTTCACTTGTTTGTCGACGCCAGCTCTCTTTATACAAATATAATCAAACAGACAACAATGCTAATTCGCCCAAGTTTTAAGGGAGGGAGCCCTGTACTGTCTGTCGCTTGCACTTTTATTTTAACCGATTTCAACTTAATGAGCCCGCGTGCCTAATTAGATACTTCTTGCACGGCAATGCTTGATTTTTAATACGTTACATAGGCTTGTAGAATCATTTGCTGCGAGCTTTAATTTACATTAAAATACCTACTTACGTTTTGAATATATCTTCCTTTAATTGATCACAGACACAAATGGTTAACACACGCGGTTTAACTTCAAAAATGGTGGCTGTTATTTATAGATTAATATTTGAAAAACACATTAAAACTAACACCCAAAAGAAAAAGACAAATTCGCGTTGGTTAGTTCAAAATAAAATGTACACGCAAAAATAATTAAAGACAGACTGTTTACAATGAAGGTATTTTAATCAAACAAACAGATCGATCTTACTCAATCAAAACTCTAACTGTAACTGCCTCTTCTCCGACATCAACTACCTATATTTACTCCCAAAATCAACCCCAGTTTTTCAAAAGTAAAAAAAAAACAAGAAGCATTACGTAGGAAGTTTCATATTAATTATTGAACGAAATCTTCATTTTAAAAATATGCATTCGTCTGTAGAAAAACGTCTAGCTAATATCAAATTTCAAAGTACCAAACAAACATCCCTTTGGATTTGCAGTATGTTCCGAAGTAATTAATTATTACATTTTTTACCACAAGAATGTGCATACAGCAACTTTGAAAGATTCGTTACGGCCTCCGGCAATGAAGCAGTGGCGAGCGTACACCTGCTTGTTTCAACCCTAACATGTGTTTTTCAGCCCTTAGCCACTATTAGTTACGAAAATAAAATATCCCGAAAACCATTCTCAAATTACCACTTAATATATATATATATAATAAAATATATCAAACCCCATTAATTAACTCTTCTATCGCGGTAACAATAGCGATTTGAACATGTTTATTATAATAATAACATTATCGCGGTCCGCTACCTACAGAACGTAGCATTATTGTCAGTAAAGTTAAGATAAATCACTTAGCGATTGTTTTGTTCTTGAATTTGCATTATTGCGAATAGGTTCAAATTACACTTTTCAATATAGGGGACGCTACAGTATCTGGGGGACAGTCGTGGCACCTGAACAAAAAAAACAATGTGGTTTTCTACCATTTCGGATTCTTTTATAGAAAACCTATTTTAGTAAGGAAGACCTTGGTGACTCAGAATTCCGAGAAAAATATAAAAGTGACTGATCCGGTAACCATAAAATGAGTAATGAGACTATTTTCCTAATCAAATTGCTCCATGTATAACGATTTGACAAGCACCTTGTTCTACAGTACTGTTGAACATAATAATGTAGATAATGTATTATTCCTGTTCCCGCTCTTCAACCTTTTCAAAAGCGCAATACTGAATTATGAATAAATTTAGAATCCGGCAGAATCTAAAATGGTAGTGATTGGCGGCTCGAATTCATAAAATTGAATTTAATAATAACGCGTAAAGATAGTTTGATTATTTTCATGAAATGAATTAATTTTAATTATAATTTTTTTATGAAACTTTTTTTTATACGTTCATAACGAAAACAGGCAACGTTGTAAAAACAAAAGCAATAATCTACGTCAGAATGACGTTTAAAACTTCATGTCAGATAGAGATTAATAGACATAAATAGATGTTAACGTAAAAAAAATTCCAAAGCCGTCCACTTCTATAAAAATATCGATAGTACAACTTCAGCATTTTCAATCATATTTATTTAATGTTTACATTTATTTGGCTTTACATCAAAAAACTTTATGTAAAATTATATTTTCTTTAAAAAATTCTTATAAAATTAATCGTTATTCAGATAATGAAAAAAACTAACACTTAAATTTTACCTTAGGAATTTTTTTGCCGCTAAATTATGCGTCCTATCAAAAAATTGCATAGAACATAAGTAATCGATATGTTTGAGCTCTACATGTAAGTATTTTTATGTCTTTGAAATATGGAGTTGTTTTAGAAATATTAGATAAAAAACAAAAACTGTCCCTAATAAACCCCCCAGACATCATGGCCGATCTTGGCGAAACTTAGCCAAAAGTTGTAAAATGAGCTAATACATCGATTTAGCGAGGGTGAAAAAAAAGTCGATTGCATAACCTTCTATACCTACATATGTAAAATTGAGTGTCGCGGTAAGTCTAATATCAGGTTGGGGGTTGTGGTCATTTTGTCAAGTGGGACGTTGTAGTCATTTGGCTTTGTGGTAAGACCCCATTCATCCTACAAAATCTCATAGGTATGTTCTTTCGCCCGTAGAGAGTGTTCTGCAATATTTAATCTATCTATTAAATATTAATATTATCAAGAAATCACATTTAACAGTAGGCAATTAATTCACATAATTATTGCAACAGGCGGATTCTTTGCGTTTTCACATTTTATAATTTGATGACATTAATTTTTACCGAGGACGGTTCTCAAGTTATCCAACTGCGCGATTGCATTTTAAACAGGTTCATGTGTGACTAGTTTTATACCGTGTAGACAAATCGGCAATAGTACTACTTTAGCAAAGGTAGAAATCATAACGTAAAAGTGTTTGTAATGCCGAGAACCAATTACAATATAAAGTCATATTTACATTATAAAAACTATCAGTTTTCATGAAACAGCCTATCACATCTCCGCCAGAGAAGAAGGTATATCCGTACGTTATTTGACTGAAAAGCAATATTTTGAAATGTACCGGGTGGTCAACTAAGAACGGCCGTCGGCAATATCTCAGGAATGGATTATAGCACAGGTTCGGGAAAAAATTTTATAACAAAAGTGGTTTCGAGAAACGCCTGAAATTATTTTCAGAATTGTAGGTCCACCGCTAGAGGGCGTATTTGTCAATTTTAAAAGCAAAATTTTTCAAAATTTACTCAATTAAGGGGCATATTAAATATTATAATCAGATTCCTCGACAAATTCAGCATATTTTTTATTTTAGAAGTTTTAGTTTATCTCTTCAAATAAGGGGTGGGGGAGAGTGGGAACCTTGTTACGACAAAACGCCTTTAATTCAGGTTCTGCTTGACCGATTTTAATAAACTTGATGTTGTTTGAAAGAGCTTTTGTTAAACAATAGAAAATTTGTAAATTTGAAGCAATCTGATTAATAACATAAATGCTAGAGGGCGCTGTTTAATATTTTTTTAATACTGTTTTCTCTTTACAATTTTAAATGGAAGCATACAAATTTAAGTAGGGCTTTAAAAAGTAGACTAAATTAGTAATAAAACGGTGAAAACTGCAAGTCGATATCTTTTTCCTATCCTGAGATATCGTAAGAAACAGGTAAATGGCGGGAATTGTTCTTCCAACGTCTAGTAGGCTAGTTCGCGTTAACGGACATTATTAAATTTAGCCTGGATGAAAAGATCTTACATTGGTCTGCAGTAATTTAAACTGTTATCATACTAATGTTATGGTTGCCGCTAGATTACCTAAATGTAATTCTGTCTCTACTAACAATGAGAACAAATTATAAAATAATAATGTGATAAATCTAACATTTTTTTAATTATATAAGAATGTTATATTTGTTTTCAAGCGATGTGTCAGTAAATCAAAAGCATAAAATATCAATAAAAACCGATATTTCCCCAGCAACAACAAATACAGTTTAAAATATGAATTACGATTTACTGATGACAACAAAATTAGTAAAGAGGGCCATGTAAGATATAAAATAGAAGACATACCCTTGGCCATTCGTCGTAACATATTCTTGCAACATGATGGGTGCCCGACACATTATTATAGAGATGTTCGGAATTTCTTAGATCAATCATACTCTGAAAGGTGGATAGGACGTGGAAGTTTATATATTTGGCCACCAAGGTCTCCAGACCTAATTTGTTTAGCTTTTATTTGTGGGAGCGAATAAAAGATCTAGTTTATGCTGATAGACCCACAACAAGAGCTGACATGATTGAAAGAATACGACAGACAATACGAAGCATTTCAAGAAATTGAAACTGCTGTTCTCTCCACCCGTCAGCGATTGATTTCATGCATTGAAAATGATGGACGACATTTCGAACATCTAGGGCGACACTAATTACGTAGTTATTTATTTAAGGTTTTAATTGTTAGATGTATCACATTATTATTTTATAATTTGTTCTCATTGTTAGTAGCGACAGCATTACATTTAGGTAATCTAGCGTCAACCATAACATTAGTATGATAACAGTTTAAATTACTGCAGACCAATGTAAGATCTTTCCGCCATTTACCTGTTTCTTACGATATCTCAGGATAGGAACAAGATATGGACTTGCAGTTTTCAATGTTTTATTACTAATTTAGTCTACTTTTTAAAGACCTACTTAAATTTCTATGCTTCCATTTAAAATTGTAAATAGAAAACACAATATTAAAAAAATATTAAACAGCGCCCTCTAGCATTTATGTTATTAGATTTAAATTTACAAATTTTCTATTAATAAAAGCTCTTTCAAACAACATCAAGTTAATTAAAATCGGTCAAGCAGAACCTGAATTAAAGGCGTTTTTTTTTGGAACAAGGTTCCCACTCTCCCCCGACCCTTATTTGAAGAGATAGACTAAAACTTGTCAAATAAAAAATATGCAGAATTTGTCGAGGAATCTGATTATAATATTTAATATGCCCCTTAATTGAGTAAATTTTGAAAAATTTGCTTTTAAAATTTTAACTGTCAAATATCCCTCTAGCGGTGGACCTACAATTCTGAAAATAATTTCCAGGCGTTTCTCGAGGCCACTTTTGTTATAAAAATTTTTTCCCGAACCTGTGCTATAATCCATTCCTGAGATATGACAGCCGTTCTTAGTTAGCCACCAGTACATATAACTATATATATATATATATATATATATATATATATATATATATATATATATATATTGGAAATTTTCTTAATTATGTGATTTTAATTTTATTTAATAATACCACGGTTTTGCGCTAACAAAATAAAGGGTTGCCAAGGTTCTAGAATTGAATGACACCTGAGAGAACGCAGTATCTCGGTCTAAGAGTCATCTTTAAAACATTATTTCCTTGAAACATATGCGTAATTAAATTATGCGAAACTATTAAAATTTTATCATTTTTAGCATAAATATTAGTTCCTTTTCACATTATTTTATTAAGTGTTTATATTATGCAAAGTATCTACTACATAAATAATATTAATTTAACTCTAGTTTAGCACCTTTTTTAATTTATAGTAGGTGAGGCGAATGCACACTAAACCATAAATCCAAAACTTTCCTTTAACACCAAATCCCAAATGAAAGAAAATTTAAAACTTTTTGTAGATACAAAAATTTGGTAAGAAGAAATAACAAAAAATGTGACTAAATTAAAATTGAAGCCTTGACTTCTATGATGAACAGAAAAACTTGGCAAACGGTCAAAAAAATACACCTATAAAAAAAGGATGTTGGTTCGTCATTTATAAATATAGAAATAATCGATACAATTTGTGCATTGTTCCTTTTGCGTTCTTCAAAAGTCCGGATGTTTCCTAAATATTTGGATGTTTAATTATTAGAAAATTGTTTGAATCATAATCTATATGTAACGTACTGCGTAAAAATGTCTTTAACCGCTAAACCTCAAGTATTTAAGAAAAGCCAGACTGTTAATTAACTATTATCCACAATTTCATTTTAACTGTTATAGAAGAGAATTTTTTTGGCCAATCAATGTATTTAAAAATCTTCAAGATATGTTTGATGTACTTGTATATTCAAGGTAATAACGTTTATATTAGACGTGTTTAGGTGCCTTAATTATTATTTACGAAGTAACAGCTGAAATAAACGGTAAAAAGTAACTAAATAATGTTCTGCACCCTTAGATAACCCAGAAAAGACGTTTAGCTAAACCTAAACTACTACTATAAGCCGTAATGCAGAAGCGCAAAAATTGAAATGGCCTTATTACATTATATTTCGATCTAATAATACCTAATACGATAATAAATGAATGTATTTATTATCCACACATATTAATTATATGATTATATGGCGCCTAAAATCGCTTGTAAACAAAAATGATGTAATTCATCGCATTAATTTATTTTGTGACTTCTACTAAAACTTTGTATTCCCAAATTAAAAGTAGAAATGTGATTAATTAAAAAGAAATTGTAAACGTTTTAATTTTTTTCTCACGATCTCAGTTGGTGCTGAGACATGCCATAATGAATCACATTAATAAAGTATTATAGGTTAAATTTATGAGTTGTACGTGGTAAGAATTCACATTTACTATTAAATGAACGTTTTGTGAAATTATTTCATTCTGCATAATAGCGTAGGTTGCGCTGGTTTATATAATATTTAAAAATTTAAAATAGTTTGAGTAATAAATAATGGCAACAATTAATTTTCGTTTTATTAAGTTACACTAGATTTAACTTGACGAATATAACAGTTGTTTTCAAAGTAACAGTTACATTGCGATTTTAAGATATTGATTGATTACCTCTCAAAGACCTACTGAGAACCATTGAATGTAAAATCTAACCACACTGTTACTGTTAATAATAAATGGTGATGAAAGAACTGATACTACTAAATATATCAAGAAAATAAAATATGTAAAATTGACCAAGAGTTCAAGTGTTTATAGTAAATGCTATTAGTAACAAATGATACCGATACGCCACCATACAATTGTGTAAACCAATAAATACTGTAAAACTACTGTAAAAGCTTGTTTATTTCTGCCCAAATTTATATTCTACTTTAGAAAGGGTTGTTACGAGTGAAAATAGCAGTAAAATCTGGTAACAGATAAGGGGGAGAGTGGATAGCTCAGTGGTCGGTGGTGGGTATAGGGTTGTTTTGCGTGTAGAGTGAATAGAATAACATAAATCAAATCAGGGAAATTTATAATTTAAAGGGCGCCAGTTTGTTTAAAATCAACAATTAGCACACAAATAAACGTAAGTACTCCACAGCAATGTAAAAACTTGCTCACCTTTCGTAGCGTTAACCAAGTAAATCGGCAAAAAGGCTTCTGGACCGGTGCTTCAACATGTTCGCCTGACCAATTGTAAATCTAATATATTCAATGTTACTTTACATTAATTTTATCAATGAATTTATATTTCCAAAAATGTTAATCTCAATATAAAACAGCAAAACAAAACAAACAGTGAAATCTCTGATGAATTAATCAACGTTGAAAATTTTGTTCAAAGTCATAAATAAATAATAAAGAAATCGTCGTCACGGAAAGGCCGCATAATTTAAAAAAATTGTATTAAAACAATTATCAACAAGAAGGTAATTCAAGTGATTATTGCCTACTCATTTACGTGAACCGCAAATAATGATAAGGCGAAATATACATATAATACTGAAATAAAATTCATTAACACTCTATGTATTATAATAATAAAAGAATAACAATATTCAATGAGGAATATTGTAGCGTCCCCCAGGTACCCTTGAAAAGTGTAATTTGAACTTATTTGCAATAATACAAATTCAAGAACAAAACAATCGCTAAGTAATTTATCTTGACTTTACTGACAATAATGTTACTATTACTCAAATTAATTGCTTGCCTTACTTTGACTTTCTTGGCAATAATTAAAACATTAGAATTTATTTACAAGTCTGATATTTAATGACTCGCAAACCTCAAATCTGATCAAACGAATTGCCCGTCCAGTGGTACGTACGTTGTGCAATTTGGCTAAGATAGGCTGGACGAGGTTAAGTGTTGCATCATGTGAGAAAGGTAAACAATGAAACTACTCAAATTAAAATTAACGAGCTTTGCGCAATGGTGGTTCAGCCCGTTAATATACTATTGTGGGAAAGAACCACCAATAAAACCCACTTTATTCATAAATAAGTAATTGCACAAGTATATTAACAAATCAAATAACACAAAAAAAAACAATGAAAGGATTAAATATATAACAAAACCATTAAATCAGGTTAAAGTGCGTACAAATTATAACATTAAGAGAAAAATAAATAAAAAGCAGTTTAGTTAGACATAAACACAATAAAAAAAAACCATGTAGTCGCACCCACAATTGTGTTGTAAATAATCAAAATAAAAATCGTAATACCAAACATGTGGCTCTTTAAAACCAATCATGCCGGTCTTTAAGTAAATAAGCACAACAAACAATAAGGCAAATCACGGTACATATAAAATACAACAACAGTAAAATTGCACAGGTGATAATAAGGTAAAGGCAAGAACAAAAGAAAATAGTCAAGGAATTTACACCTAGACAATTGTTAAGTGACAAAATACATACGTAAAATTGCAATAAATTACATATACAGATAAATTAGTTCGCAGGCAAAAAATGTTACTTAACAAACTGACACAAAAAAAACTCATTAAACAAAGCCTTACATAGGTAACGACATCTTAATTTTAAAAATATGTATTCGTCCGTAACAAGCCCTACATTTAGGTCTCGAGTTTCAACGTACCAAACAAAGACATCTTTGATTGCAGTGTGTACCGACGTAATTACTTACTAAACTAGGGACATTTTTACATCAAGAATGTGCGCCTAATAATTTCCAATGATTGATTACGCCCCTTCAGTAAAGCAGCTTTTAAACCCCATTAACTAATGTTTCTCGGTTTAATACTTGATTTAAAGCTTTTACTTAGAACAGGTGCAATTTATTCTGTCTTGTAGGATTTCTCCTAGATGTTTTCCTATCCTACTTTGTCTTTTAAGTTTGAACTTTTCAAACATTTCTTGCTTCTTTAGTTGGCCAAAGAACCGTTCTATATTCACATACTGTACATATTTCTTGTGGCTTTGGAGTTGTAGTATTCCCAATATCATTGAATTCAATTTATAATTATTGCTTGATTGAAACCTTGTCGAAATATATTAAGATCGAGTTGCCCATCTAAAACATTATGCATTGGGTTAACTTTACCTATTCATTTTTACAAGTTTCATAAAATCATTACTGATTGCCCATAAAATGTTCCTCAGTTCATTTCGTTAGCTGCAAACACTTTAATATCCCAATTCGGTTTGTAAATATAGGCCAAATTTTAAACCCTCATTAACTAGGTTTCCGGTTAAATTACTTGGTTACAAGTTTTTACAAACGGGAAAAGTGAACTTAGTTGATACTTTTCTTCTTGAGATCGTCTTCAAATCACTTTCCTAACTGGTTGTTGAAACCCTCTTCAGTACAAACTCCTAATGATGTAATAATTCTTTGCTTGGGGTAACCCAAATATTTCTACTTTTAGGTAATTTGATTGCATAAACAGTGTCTTAGATAATTAAATCATTTGCACCTAAGAATGACGAAACTTTATATTCGTTTTTACAGTTCGGATAAAAGTTCACTATGCTATTCAAAAATTTCACTGAATAAATCCGTTAGTTACAATTCCTATTCCGGTTTATAACTTTAATTTTGAAATTATATGGGTAAATTGACCAGTCCAGTTTCCACTGTCGGAAATAAAACTATTACATTATGATTTCTTTGAAGATCCCTATCATTGTAAGATTTTTGAACTTCGGCAAATAGCTTTTCTCGTGAATGATTCTACGTTGAACTTCTGTTATTGCAACTTAAAACGTTAAGGTGGCATAACAACTTGAACTTTAATAATAAAATTGATTACAAACCATGTCTATAGGAAATACAAGCATACTACATAACAGAATCGTTGGTTCTTTCTAATTCATGAGCTTTAAGAAAGGCCAAAATAATTTTATTAAACATTGCCGAATTAAGCATTTTTCAATTTATGCTTGACTCATCCGTTTCGGTCGGTTAGTTTAAATGGATTCTTTAGGATATAATTCAATTTTGGACACTAGCTTAGTGTTTGCTTTTTGAACTTACTGTCCGTTTACTGTTATCCAACTACAAAAGTAAATATACAATCGTAAATAATAAAATGATACTGTAATGTCTAGATAAATAACAATAAATTATGTATTAAATTTTTATCTTAGTGAGAATGGAAGACCACAAAATTAAAATGTTTGAGATGTTTAATTTAAATCGGTACTTAGGTATTCAAATTTTACAATCATATGATTCAATGTTATCGCAACGGATCAATTTTATTCCTTATTCTTAGTTTAGGCATTTTTAGTACCTCTAATTAAACCATTTAGCGAAACTACAGTTTAATATTCCATGCCAATACGTTTAGTAACCTAACAAATAAAACTAAGTACAATTGATGAATTATCGTATTGAAAAATTTCGATTAAATTATTATGTACTGGAATAAATTAAGCTTATTGTAATCAGTTATGGTGACCAGGTAGATTAATGGATCACTTACAATCAAGTATAAATATTCGTACAACACTTTATTCTTCATTTAAGCATGTCCCTATACCCTTGAAACTCAATTTCCAGCATCGTGTAAACACGATAATCTAAGATCTTGTATATGTAGTCAAAAGCATTAATTATTAACTTACGTTTAATTATTCTGAAAAGGCGTGCCTGCTAATGTGTGGCGTTATTCATTAAAGGCTTCACTATGGCATTCTGTAACTCCTACAGCAGTGTGACATAACGGATATTCATAAAGCAGTTAAAAACCAATGAATAAAATTGAAATACCCGAAGTTCGAAGTATTTTACAAAGTCAACGGAAAATCTAAATGGTAACCTACGATTTATTATTATATTTATCACCGAAATTGTGATTTACATATTCCGCAACGTATGTACGATAAAAAACAATGTTATGTAATTTAAACGGAATTTACTGAAATATCACATGTTATGAAGCTTGATGTAGATGCAGATTGTTGTAAAATCTAGGAAAAATCTATTATACCTTTATGGTAACAAATTTATATTGTTTTCTTAATGTCAAGAATTTATTTATTTATTAATTCACGTTGCATGCTTAATTTGATACTGATACGGTGTTTAATTTTAAC
This sequence comes from Vesta saturnalis, assembly GCA_036346205.1. NCBI lineage: Eukaryota > Metazoa > Arthropoda > Insecta > Coleoptera > Lampyridae > Vesta > Vesta saturnalis. The sequence goes on from JARFJB010000307.1 coordinate 2,641,716, forward strand.
TTAAATTACCTTCTGTGAGATTCAAAATTAAATGTCTCGATTTTGAACTTTATAATTCCGATTTTATGATTTGAATTATTTATACATGTTCTTACTATAATTAAAATTATTAATCAATTCTAATAAAATAACTTGAATTATCTGATTTTGTTAAACCAGTACAGTAGTTATGTTATTACCAATAACTAAGTGGCAGACAATTCTTATCACATACCATTTTGTACTGTACAACCCTTTCAGTTTTTATCATGCCCATCTGGACCGATTTCCCCTTATTTTTACGTTAGTAGGACCGTGTTTTCACCATTAATTAAATAATCAACATTTTCGAGGCCTTAATCAACCCAAATTTTACTCACACTGTACACGTTTGATCAGACAATCGTCTTATTATTTTTCATACCTCTGTGAGACCGTAGTTTTCAATCCCGCTAATTAAAGTCTTCTAAGCCTCTTTGTCAAGTGGTGACAGGACTTCTGCCAGATTTATTACCCTTATTTTGAGATACGGTGATCTTTTAATTACGTTATTAATATAAGACGAACATGCTGTGTGAATGTATTTGTAGGTAACGTCAATTATCCTAGGCGAAATTCGTTAAGCTGATAGCCTCTTAAGCAATGAATCTTGCGAATTATTTCCATTACACCACGTTCATTCGTTGTAACCAGGCCTGGAAATGATGTAAGATAGTCTTATTCAATTTTGTGTTTTACTATTAACATTTATTAGAACTTGTTTCATCAGATATTATTTACATGAATTGACTTAGACAATAATAATCACGTAAAAATTGACTTCGCATTTCCTCATTTTATTCTAAACAGAGCTCTAGTGATTTTTACCAATGAGATTGTTATTACATTTATTTCAATGCCTATCTACAGTTGTTGTCTTGAACATACGAAATTTATTTATACACTGATGACATGTTAACACGTTTCGCCGAAGAGTGCAATTGTAATGCGTGCAAATAAGTAACTTATAAGATGATCTTAGAAGCTGTAACCTGGAAAATTGACAAGCTTTTATACGTAATAATTAAAAAAACCATTATTACCCCAGTGGATATCGTTTTATTTCAAGTAATTGTTTCAATATATATACAATGTAAGTGGACCTGTATCCATTTGTTGTAATATTGTATTACACTATTCTTTTAATAACGTAACTGTACTACATAACGTTGCAAACTTATACACGAATCTGGATAACGACCTCCACTAGTTTATAACGCAATCGCTATGTACGTATAATTATTACACCGATCTATAAACTATTAACGCTCCATTTTAATGGGGCGATCAACGAATCTGAAAAAGGTTAACTGTTAAAGTATACGTAATAACAGCTTCATGTTTAAAGCAAACCTAGTTATTATTCTGTATATGTAAACGAATGATATTTCAAATACTAGTCCTAATTAACATGAAGGTTTACTACGCCATCTACATCCAGAACGGCATGAAACAGTTTTAAACACAAAGATTGTTGATCTGTAGGCACTCGACGAATGCTATCTGGCATAAAGTTTTAAAATACGTGGTTATTCCTCATTGAGAAAATTGTTAGTCATGAAACAAGTTCGGTCTTGAAGATCGCCATGAAGTTAGCTATGTCATAGGTTTAAGTTACTGAAGTGTAGCCTTGTTGCAACTTGTTATATAAAATGGACACTTGAGTTTAAGCTGACGTATATTGGTTTATGTCTAAAATTAAATTTATTATGCTAAGAAAAATGTTATAAAATACGTTTTCTTGACATTACCGCATTTCTAAACTATATGTTTTATCTATACACGATCATCGTGATTTGCACAACAGCATACTCCATTCTAGCAAGTGAAAATTGTTAATCTTGAGAAACAAAGGTTGAAACTCGAAAAACTCCCTGTTACCATTCTCGTCAATGTAGATAGAGGTCCAATGCTGGCCTGGTTTGTTTGCAGGATCCGTGTTTACGATAATCGCACACGATCGAGGTGCGTGTCTGGGTAGTTGATTAGAAGCTCATACAAGTCGAAAACACATTCTTCTTGTGGCTGGGGATCGATTTCAAGCATCTCAACACTTGTGCCGCATACATCTTTGTGGATTTTTTATCAGATGGGATTAATAGCAACGTCAACTAAACGTTTTAAAAAATTTCTAATCTGAAAATAAGAGTGACGTAATCTATTTTATTTTGAAATTTCATAGAGAGCGTCACAATCATCGAGATTTTGAGATACTATCATCTCATCGTCTTCACCTTGAACGATTATATTGTAACAACCTATAAAAGTAGTTAATAATCCCTGACAGTTTTTATCAGACATTATTACATGGACATGAGGTTAGGTTAAGCTCTTGGAATGCTGTACACACTTAAAACCTTTAAGTCTGCTCGCCGAAGTTGTACCGTATTCACTTTCTTCAATTTTTATCTGCACTCTGTTTCGAGGCTGTAGTACGTTTTTCTAATACATAAACAGAATCTTCAATACTGTGATACGTGTAGCAGCAAAACACATTAGCTAGTTAGTTTCACCACTATATTACTTTACATGCAAGCCTGATCTTATCATAAATAAATACATCTGTCAAAAAAAGCTAATTAAACATAACTCCACGGCCAGGGTATAGCAAGCAACGCTTCCAATTATAGCTCTTAGTCAACACAATAGGGCCTACAACTACATACAATCGACTAGCACTGCTTTAGCACGAGAATCAAACGAAAAAACACGCACGCACGTACACACACGTACGCACGCAAGGTCGCACGCTCGTACGTACGCACGCACGTAAGCACACACGTTCGCACGCACGCAAGCTCGCACGTACGCTCGCACGTACGCACGCACGTACTCACGCTCGTACGTACGCACCCACGCTCGCACGTACGCACGAACGTACGCAAGCTCGCACGTGCGAGCGTTCGCACGCCCGTACGTACGCTCACACGCACGCACGTATGCGCACACACACACACACACAACGTTTAGTTGACGTTGCTATTAATCCCATCTGATAAAAAATCCACAAAGATGTATGCGGCACAAGTGTTGAGATGCTTGAAATCGATCCCCAGCCACAAGAAGAATGTGTTTTCGACTTGTATGTGCTTCTAATCAACTACCCAGACACGCACCTCGATCGTGTGCGATTATCGTAAACACGGATCCTGCAAACAAACCAGACCAGCATTGGACCTCTATCTACATTGACGAGAACGGTAATAGGGAGTTTTTTTGAGTTTCAAGCCTACTTGTTTCTCAAGATTAACCATTTTCTCAAGGTAGAATGAGTATGAGTAATAGAAAACATTTTTTAATAACATTTTTTTTAGCATAATAAAAATAGACATAAACCAATATACGTCAGCTTAAACTCAAGTGTACATTTTTTATAAAAGTTGCTCGCAAGGCTAACTTCAAGGTAAACTTCGAAACCTATGACTAGCTAACTTCAAGGCTAACTTCAAGACCAACTTGTTTCTCATGACTAACAATTTTCTCAATGTGGAATAACCACGTTTTTGTAAAAACGTCTTATGTAATAGCATTGTCTGCCCCTTACAGATAAACTCTTTGTGTTTAAAACTGTTTCCTTGTTCTGGATGTAGATTTATAAACCTTCATGTTAATTATACTAGTATTTTTGAAATATCATTCGTATATAAGAATAATACAAGGTTTGCTTCAAACGATCTTCATCGTATACTTTAACAGTTAACCTTTTTCAGATAGTTGATCGCCCCATTAAAATGGAGCGTTAACAGTTTATAGAAGTACGGGTGTAAATAAAAAACACGCTACATAGCGATTGTGTTATAAACTAGTGGAGGTCGTTATTAATTCGTGTATAAGTTGAAGTTATGTAAGTAGAAGGTTACAACCGGTAATTAAAAAGAAAGTGTAATAACACATATTACAACAAATAATACAGGTCCACTTACACATTTTATATATATTGAAACAATTACTTGAAATAAAACGGCATATCAACTCTAATAATGTTTTTTTTTTTTTAATTATTATTATAAAAGCTTGTAATCTACCAGGTTACAGCTTTAAGATCATCTTATAAGTTACATTATGTTGGGGCACGCATACAATTGCACTCTTCGGCGAAACGTGTTAACATGGAATCAGTGTATAAATAAATTTCGTATGTTAAACAACCTGTAGATAGGCATTAAAATAAATGTAATAACAATCTCATTGGTAAAAAATACACTAATAAAATAAAATGGGGAAATACAGTCAATGTGTACGTGATTATTATTATCTAATCAATTCTTTAAATAATATCTGATAAAACAAGTTCTAATAAATGTTAATAGTAAAACACAAAATTAAATAAACTATCTTTTACATCATTTCCCAGGGTTAAGAATAATTAATTAATAAAATAATTAAAGATCATCATCTTAAAGCTATCAGCTTAAGAATTTCCCTAGGATAATTAATTAATAAAATAATTAAAGATCATCATCTTATATTAATAAAAATAATTAAAAGATCACCATCTCAAAATAAGGGTAATAAATACGGTCCTTCACGCACGCCATTAAAAATCAAAAACTTTAATTAGGGTTGAAAACACGGTCTCACACGGAGGTATGTAAAAAGTAATAAGGGGTTGAAAACACGGTCTCACACGTGGGTGTGTAAAATTAGGGTTGAAAAAGGCCTCCGAAAAGAAACCATAAAAATTAAGGGTGAAAAAACACGTCCTACACGTAAGCGAGTAAGAATAAAGGTGGAAAATACGGTCTCCCACGTGGGCATATAAAAAAGTGAAAGGGGGCGGGGCTTGTGACGTAAAAAAGGAGGGGTGGGGATAGTGTCCCCCTTCTACTACCGCACAACCTTTCTATGTGAATTGTTGATACTTCAGTATGAATCTGCTATACTTAATTGCTCTTATAACTAATATGACACATTGCAAGTTCCATAAAGTCTTGCTCACTTGTATTTAATCAATATGTACATAATCGTACACCACTTTGTAATAAATATCCATAAAACTTCTTTAAAATTCTATTATTATAAATGCTATGTCAAATATGAACTCTTTATAATCCTATCCCTTCTACATTACCACTCATCTCAATATTTTCATTAAAAAAATTGATCCAATTATTCGCCTTCTCGACATGACAATCCAAACTGCAGTTTTTAAAAGGATGTAATGGAGTTTCAATAAATATATGGGAATTTTCAGTTAACCAGGTTCGGTAATTTTTGGAATTTATATATCCGCTTAGATGAAACTATGCCTAGTCACTGAAAAATCATTGTTATTGAAATTTTTGTTAAACAAGGTACAGGACGTTCGACGCTTTCCAAAATCAGTTGGCAGCAATTCTTATAATACAGACATTTTGTACAGGTGTATTTACAATTTTTTACAAGCCCTCTGGCATGTCCCATACGAAACCCCTACAATCAATAAATAATCAACATTTAGTAATAAAAACAAATTTTACTCAATTACCACTTTGATCAGACAATCGTCTTAAAGATTTATTGGGACTAGCTTCCAATCACCCGCGAATATCTTCTAAGCCTTCTTTGTCAAGTACAGGTCTTCTGCCAGATTTGCCTTTGGATACGGTGTCACGAAAACGTTCAACAATGCGACGAACATGCTGTGTGAATGTTTTGTAGGTAACGTCAATGTTGGCGAACCGTTGTTGGGATCCCTCTAAGCAAGAAACTTGCGAATATTTCCAGACACCACATTCATTTCGTTGTCCAGGCCGAAAATAATCTTCCAAGGTAAACTTATAGTGTTCATCAGAAAACATGACACTAACAATCACAACCTAAAAATTATTCGCATTTTCTTTTTATTCTAAACAGAGCTCTGTATTTATTTACTTACCAGATAAATCAATCAAGTATGTGCAGTTTTTGTCTTGAAAAAGACAGATTTTACGTGAATTACAGGAACAATAAAAAGGCAAATAAAACAACAAGAACAGAAAGAAGAAAATTGACAGTTTATTACGCATGCTCATTACCCCAGCGGAAGAAAGTATTGATAAACAACTTACACTTTCCAGTGTTACAATATATTTTTGATAACAATGTGACCATAGCGGATTTGCAAACTATGATCAATCTGGATCACACTGTATGTTTTACGTATAATTATTAACGACAAAACAAGTTTTAAGTCGATAGCGAATTAAAATATTATTTAGTTAGTAATAACAGCTTCATTTTTACAGCTTCTAGTTATTATCCGTATATATAAAAACGAATGTATTTCTGTTTGTCCTTTATGCATTACTACGCCATTCATCCGATCGGCATGAAACTTTGAGAAGTTGTTGAGTACACTCCCGCGAAGGTTTCTGGCATAAAAAGTTTTAAATATCGGGCGGCCTCATATACATATAACACCATTCGTCAGATCGCCATGAAACATGTAGGTAATAACTAAATGTAACTTTTGACTTGTTTATTAAAATATTAAACGATATTTAACTATTCTAAAAAATTTAAATTTAATATCACTACAAGTACAATATGTTTTCTCGACATCCGCATCTAAACAAACTACACGATCATCGTGAATTGTAAAAAAAAACTCCATCTGCAAGTGAAGATGTTGAAAAAATTCCACGCCACACATGAAATGGCAGCAAACGATTTTCTAAATAAATCTTTGCACTGAATTTATAAAATGCCGTATTTCGTATCCAAGAGTTATTAAACCCAATCACTTAAATTAAGAGATTACATCTAAAATTAAGAAACTATTTTGTATGTCTAATTAACATTTAGAGTCTTGAAATTACCCTAAACATCTAAGGTCCTTTCAACAGTTCATTTAAAAGGGTTCATTATTTAATCCAACATCTAAGTTCCTGAATGTTAAAATCGCCGCCAAATATCTAAGGACCTTTTGACTGATTCTATCCCAACACTTGAAATAAGTCTAAGATCCTGAATCTTGAAATTACCCTAAACATCTCAGGTTCTCTTGACAGATATAAGCTCTAACACTTGAAATAAGGCCCTTTTGGAGGACTGATTCTTGAAACTGACCCAACATCTAAGGTCATTTTTACAGATTCTAGCCCCAGCACTTGCAATAAGGCCCTTTTTAAGGAGCGATCCTTGGAATTACCCGAACATCTATGGTGCTGAATTTTAAAATTGCTCCAAACATCCAAGGTTTTTTTGTAGACTCTTAAAACAGAAATCACAAAGCTCGTAGGTCATTTTGATGTTTGCATGACGGTTTAGCTTCACAGCTAACCTAATATTTTTCGACTATGTCTACTATTTGATACGGTTACAGAAAACAGTTATCATTTCAGATTTCCATTCTGTACATATGCACTAATATAAGGATGATAAACCAAGATGAGGGACTAATATGCTGGACCAGTTTGAATATAGCCTTTTGTGTACCACATGACATTTGTGTTTTTAACCAATAAATATGACCCACCGGAGGGTCACGCTTTGTGTTTTATCAAATCTAGCGCGACCCACCGCTAGATCAGATTTCTTTTTATCGAATAAAGCGTGAGTTATACCTAAGTTTTATTGAATAAAGCATGTGTTTTATAGAATAAGGCGTGCCGCACCGGTGGGTGGCCATATTCTCCCGAAAGGGCCTTTGATGTAGACTAAATGCAAGCACAATGTGTTGACTTCAGCCTGAATCCATCTTGTGCCAAAAGGATTATAAATACAGAAAAATGCTCAAGATGTTAGAATAAGATACAGGTCTAGAACTCGCCAAAAATTCCTTATTTTGAGATGTTGAAAACAGCTGCCAACAGGACTCAAGATGTAAGATCAAGATTCAATACGCTAGTTCCAGATATTGATTTTAGCCACAAGGACTTCAAGCCAAAAAAGCTTACGAAAACAAGATGGCGCAAACAAGATAACTGAAAACCAAAAAGTTATACGGAAGCAATATGGCACAAATTCAAGTCAAAAAGGCATACGGAAAGAAGATGGCGTAAACTAGATAGCGGAAAGCCAAAGAGGATACGTAAAGAAAGTTTTTCTTAGTCTTATTTTTAACTTTTCCTTATGCAAGTAAGTTGTTAATATTTTAAACAGCATCCTGCAGCGCAATTCACAAATACATATTACATTTGACATTAACGTATTTATATCTTTATTAAAAATATTTCATGCTCAATGGAGAAGAGAATATACAAAATTATCTAGGGCACTGAACACTCTCGAATGTTGGCTTAGAAGAAAACTGGTATCATCGGCGTTATGCCACATTCTCACTAGACCAGTTTTTAATTAAACAAGTTTCGCCAGATATTACAATTTTTGAGTATTTCTATTGGAAAAGCGGTATAATATGAATTACATCACTTCCTTCAATTTAAAACTAAACAAGTTTTCCTACATATTAAAATTTCACAGAGGAAAGTGGAATATATATTTAGACCAGTTTGCCTCTACAGGAACCTGATGGTTAAGTTACCGATGGAGCGTGAGGTAATTTTTAAGGTACACAAACACTATATGTTTACGTAAAGTTAGGTTAGGTTCTCAAAGAGTTACACTGGCCTAAAATATACCTTTTGTGAACCTAAGAATATATATTATTTGAGCAAACTGGTCTAAAGAGAAACTGGTGCTTAGCGGATAGGCTGGTTCATAGGATTCCATTATGGATTTCTCCAAGCATTACTACCATTAATCTACAATTCACAAAGCTCAGTCCGGGAAAAATTGTCTCTAGGCACCACCACAATCTTAAGTTTTGCTAAAATAAATAGTCTTAGGCGGGATTTAAATTAATCCTATCTGACTGTGGAAGGCAGGATTTCAGTCTACTCAGTAAAACCATTCACCATTCAAATTCAATCACGCTTCAAAATAAATTGATCCAAGAGCTTAAGAAAATTCTGAAATACACGAATCGTCGTAAACTTATTAAACACGCCCTGTACAAATAAAAATTCCCAAATCGTAAGATGTAAACTTGAATACTTTTCAAGTTTCCCTCGTATACCTGTAAGTTTGTATTTCTAACTTTAAATTAAATAAATATTCCCAATTTAGAAAATTCTAAATAAAATAATCGAAATCGGTTTAACAATGAATTGTTATCTCAACAAAATGTTCATTGATTGCTGAATAATTCAAACATAGAGCGGTTAGTGTGTGTATCATCAATAATATCATTATATTTTATTAATACTTTATCTTTAAAATCGTATTTAGACATTCATTAATAGGTTTAAACTTTAATACTGCACAACAACTATAATTTATGCAGAATAAAAAAAAAATAAATAAATACTTTATTAGTAGTGTTCTGCATTAATATTTCAAAGCTAAAATGAAATTTTGTGATCGATCTGGCTCATTACGCAATTTCCAATCGATCCTTAAATTCGAAAATATGCAAAGACTAATTTCACTTATCAGAGTAACCAGTTAAGCACACAATTGACGCAAATAAACGACAAAATAACAGTGGATATATATTGACAAATTCCTCAACTCCTAATACTAAAAACAACAGAATAACTAAAGTTTAATTGCTTTTTTTTTAATAAACCGTAATTAATGCAACAATAACAAAAAAAAATGCACTTAAAAGATAATCGTACTTGTCCTGGTTCAATAAAATTCAAATCTAATTCTTACGTATTACATTAATTAATCCTTTTTCGATGCTGTAGTTATAGTCCATATGATCTGCTTTCGCCCTACGCATTCGATTGTAGTACTCAACGCAGTGTCTACGGTTTGTTCACTCGCATACCGGGTATAGCGGTTCTTTATCCTAACGTCACATCACCTTGTACTGTGATGTTTTCCTTTCAAAACGTTTACCACAATGGAAAAATGGTTACTTCCATATACACATTAAAGTTCTTATTTGCTTTTATACAATCAATTTGGTGTTACGAACGATTGTACACATCCAATGTCAATGATGATCACCAATAACTTAACTTAATTTTACAAACTTTTCTTTTGGTCACTTAAATGGTTACCTTCAGTTTCCTTTATAATAATATTAGGTCACATGCGTCCCACAATTGAACACTAATAACAAAATATTTGCTGTGTTAACTTCTAATCTGCCTAATCACTTTTTTCCCTTGAAGAAAATCACTAATGTTTTCCTTCAACTCACAATGTATTGAATTATTTATTTGCAAATGTCTATACGATTTATCGCTTATATACCTTCTGCCCGCCATATTGCCAATACGTCACAATAAATTCGCGCAAAGATCAAAATTCTTTGCCGCGTCGTAGGTTCCAACGTGGAAGAAGATGCCAACGATGCGAAATAAACGTAGCAATCTTTAATTACTTTGTAAATTCACTAAAAACTTTCCGAAGAAATCATCAATTGCAATTACATTCACAAATTTCTATGCAAATCTCACATGTGGGCGAATTCTATTTCCTCACAATTTAGCGAACTCCCTCACATTCTATCAACTTCATTCTTGAACATGCATCGATGCAACATTTCTCAAGCAAATTTAACGCTTTTAACATGAAAATCTTTCTACAGCATTCAAATATTCCTTCACACGATCACCAATACCTCACTAAATTCCTGTGGCGTATCGATTACACCAACTTACATTACGCATACACAAAAAAAATTGTTTTCATGCAAACTAACTTCAGTTACATTCAAAACACGTTACATACGTTATCAAAATACTACACATGCAGGGTGCATCAAAATAACCTTACAACATAAATTAGCTGCAGTCTTCCGGAAGTGTTACAAGTGGAGTATACAATATAAAGTTCTATTATTACTTATCAATGTATACTTTTCTTTATTTTGTACTAGTATTATTTTCTGTAGTGTTTTAACGTTGGAGAGCACATCCACTGTAATGGTGTTACAGATGCCGTTCCATACACCTTGCTTAATTCTTGCTATATTTACAGCTGCGGTTGTTGTGGCTGCTCCACGTCCGATGAAAGTTGTTAAGTTTAGAATGAAGAACTGATAGTGGATCTTCTTTTCTTTTTCCTCGATGGTCGTCGCTGCTTCCTCAAAGATTCTGAATACGATTGGCCTGCTTAGAGGTTATTCTATGCAGCGTAGAAGACTAAGTACCTTTACTTGCGTCCATGGATTGTGGGCGGCCAGCCTCCTCTACAGGACGGGCTCAGGTTCTCCTGGAGTCGCCTTTGTGAGTGAGCTTTAACCACTCTAAGAAGTACTAGTCCTCGAACGTTGTCTTACTATTATTAGTATTTCTGTACCAATTCTGTATGGCTAGCGATCAGCCTACCAATGGGCTAGTTGGTGTAGTGGTGCCGCCCCGTTGCCTATTTGTAGATGAAGATGTAATCCTACGTGAAGGTCGTACGGTTATACTTTTCACACACACACGCGCACGCACATGCACCCTCTCACATACGCACACACACACCCTCTCATATCGCACACACCCCTTCCCAACACCCACTCACCCACGGGATGTATAAAGTTATCCTCTACATTAAATAAATTAAAAGGTATGGAATTGTGAACTTTTTTTAGCCTTTCTGGAAAATGTTAATGCATACTTCTTTGCCCCATAAAGATATATTTTTAATAAAAAAAATTCGTGAGGGTATCTGGGTTAAGCACACTATTTCTTAGTATTTGTCTAAGAGTGCCGGTCAGGTATTTTGTAAATACCCTATATACCTTACTTTCGTTAATTTCGGGAGGATATTTGTTCTTCGGCATAAATACGTACTAATAGAGCACTAAAATGTACCATGAATATTCATTCATTCATTCCATTATTGTTTCCGTTAGTGCTACCAAGTGTGAAATTGCCACACCTTGTTATGTTATTATATATCTTCGTAATTACGATAGTTGCAGATGAATTTTAATCGGCACATAATGACATTAGTAACAGATTCCTTTTATGATGAAATTATTATTTGTGCAGTTTCAATAGGATGTGAACGTCAGTTTTCCGCGTTTGATCGAAGAACCTTTCTCTACATTGTTATTTAACGTGAAATATCCTGTATATTAACATATATTCTACATATTAGTAGATCAGTATTTAAAAAAATGCTTAAATCTTATTAACAAATTAGGGGAACCCCTGGTAATTTGAATATTTCGGTGACTTCATCAAACATTAATATTCAATCCAGATAATTTTTTACCAATTTGCACGAGTTTAATGGCATAGTTGAGTTTTTGCATGCATTAAAAGTAAAACAAACCTATTTTAAATAATATAATTTGTTACTCCATAAAAATGTTACAAAGGTGTAAAAAAGTGTAAAAAAGTTGCGCGCAAGGTTTTTTTGCAATAAAATGCGAATGCCTTGTACCTGCTATAGCGTACCACGACTTTCACATAGATTTCAAATGCATTGTTTATACAAATAAGTAGTGTTGTAGAAAAACATACAAAATTATATCAAAAGGTTGAGGCTATAGTATATTTTTGACGCTTACTGAAGTTGGCTGTATTAACGTGAGAATTGTTTAAATAATTAAATGAACAATGAAAATTTATTTAACAAAAATTAAGTCATTCATTTATGAAAAATTTATACGTAGTCTATATTCTAAAATTGGAGTTCCGAATGATGTAATAGACCGAAATGGACAGTTTTATATACAAGACTTTTGTTGTATTTATGTAGTATTATAGAGGGAGATTCGTAAAATTTCGTTAATATCCGGTTTACTCTTATGTTTGTATCGGATAGGACAGGCTCTGCCGTTCGAATCTTACCCGTTCAGATGCGCACAAATCAACAGTTATGTTTTTGTAGTTAAGTTAAGCTCGTGTTTGTTTATCGAGTGCAATTTTTTACGAATGTTCGTTTATAAAAACAACAAAATTTTAATAATACAATGGCGCTCGCTAAGTTTGTAAACTTTTTAGTGATAAATATAGAAAAGGGTCAATCCGTCCTTTAATGGCTAGAAAAACTATGCGGTTTTTGTAGTTTTGACGATTATTCTACCATAAGAATGCAATTATTTTTTTGAAGTTTAATTTTACAAAAAAATCAATGTGCTTAAAAATATTTGAAAATTTTTGAAAAAAAAATGGATAGTGTATTAATGACGTCACCCGGTAACAGTACTCGTATTAAATCACGTTTGCGTAATGCAGCTGCAAGTTTTTTGGCGCGAAGTTCCAAAAATCAACGTCAAATTAATTTAAAACACGCTATAAATAATAATAAAAATAATCGTATTACAAATGCTAGAAATAATTCGTTAAAACAGAACGGTAACCTCAAACAGGTTAATAGCTACAATCGTAATATCAACGGAAACCACGAATGTAGTAGTTTTGTGAATAATAATGCCGCCACCACCACCACTGCCAATAATACAAACAACCACCTCGCATATAAAGGAAGCTTTGCAAGGTATAATACTGTTTTCTAATTTTTACGTTATGTAATTACGCCGTTTTATATGTAAATACATTAAAGTACAGATGATATTCTGAGGTCATGTTTTATATCTTTCACATACAACAAACGCACTTGAGTTTGTTTATTCAAAATCTGAATCGATTTTTTTTCGTTAACAATGTAAATTAGTTATCGATTGTTTTTATCGACCATATTAAGTGGCTACTTAATACATAATTTGTTATCATTGTATGTAGGTAAGCTATCTATGACCTAAGCCTAAGTGATTGATAATTTTGAAATAATAATTAATAAATTCATCAGAAGAATTAAAAAGCACGTAAAAGTTAATTTTTATAATTTATTCTAAAAATGACGAAGAACAACAAAAAAATTGATGAGCCTTTTACATGCATTATAGACCGAATCCGGGTTCGTCGCACGATCTTCGAAAATTTGCACCAGATCATTGACGGTTGCATCTTTGTTATTTTCTTTATGTGAGTTCAAAAAGGGTATCTAAAGTTAACCTTCTTGAACTTGACACTTCGTCTTTAAAAAGCTGTGAAAAGAGGGGATTTAATTTTTTCAACAATGTTGTTTTTTTCCAAATGGAAAAATATTTTTAGAATTTTTTTATACTGTAATTTACTGAAGATTTAACGTATTTTGATATTTTAATATCATAGTTTTGTTTTCAAATTTTTCTTATACCAATTTTTATACAGGGTGTCAATTTGAAAACTTGCCAGACCTCATGTCTTCGAAACTGTAACAGGTAAGTAAAATTTCACGAAAACGTTTCTAGAACATTAAGGGGGACCCAATATGACTCATATAGAAATCTTCTGCAACTCACCCCTTCGGCTCCAGCCACCCCACCCCTATTTCTTAAATTGCACTACCCCATGTATACATCATTGGAAATATCTTTAAAAACTCTATTCATCAGTACCAAACAAAATGTGAATTAATCTATTATTTTTTAAATAATACGAAACATAGCATTTAAATCAATTTATTCAAATTTATTTTTTTAAATATCAAATTAGGTACTATTTTTCAAAAACAGCTTATCTTTACATATAGGTAGTCAAAATGAATAGAAAAACTCGACAATAACCCATAGAGAATTATACATTCATGTTAAAAATCACAGAATCTAATCTAGATTAGATGCCCAAAATGACTTCCATTATTCTCAAGGCAATAGTAAAGTCTATTCTTAAATTTATGCCGTACATTTTCGAAGGTTTGTCGCGTAATAGCTCGGCACTCTCCAATTATTCGTTACCGCAGATCTGCAATAGACTGAGGCTGAGTTTTATAGACCACAGATTTTAAGTGACCCGTAAGAAGAAATAAATCTAATGGAGTCAAATCTGGAAACCGGGGTGGCCATTCCGTTGGTCGTCTTCTACCAATCCACCGATCTGCATAATTGTACTCTACCCAATTTTTAACACGTAGTGTATAATGTGGAGAGTCTCCGTCTTGTTGAAAATGTAACAAATTGCCATTCAAAATTAATTCATGATCATCATCTCTTTGATTTTCCAATTCGTGAATTATACGGGCCTGTATTGTATAATCTTAACATTTGATAATAAATTTCACCAGTTAAATTTTGATCCAATAATACAATCTCCAAGAATACCTCCCCAGACATTAATTTTTTCAAGATACTGCGTATTGTCTTCCCTAATAACATGAGGATTGCCATTACTCCAATGTTTCTTGTTAACATGACCGTTAAGGTAAAAGTACATTAGTGCTAAAACAAATATTTTTCACTAATTCAGGCTCATGTATAATTTCGCAAAACTCAATTCGCCTATCTGGATCGTCATCGCCAAGTAGTTGGGTAATATGGAATCTTATAGCGATGAAATTTATGCATTTTCAACACCTTACGGGCAGAACCCCGTTAATTTAGATATCCGACGAAGTGATGAAATGGGATCCACTGTAGTTTGACTAAGAACTTCAATTTGAGCAGCTTCATGTAGGAATCGAGGTTGACTTCTTTTTTTATTGATAACCCATCCGGTTTGTTCAATTTTTAAAACTAAGTCTAAAACATACTGATGACGTACGTTTTTTCCAGGATGTAATGCATTAAATGCTGTAGCAGTTTTTTAGAACGTTAAATAAAAATAATTTCCACACGTTTGGTGGTTGTGTAAACCATCTTTGAAAAATTAATAAGAGGTTTAAAGTATTATAGAATCGCAATAAGAGTAATGACAGATGTTAAACTTTATTAAAAAACGTCTACGTGATTACAAGAAAATGTCCAAACACAAGTCATCTGAAAGCTCCTTTAATAATAAATCCTATGATAAATATACAATATTTTGTTTTTTTTTTGACTTACAGATCGTACGATCTTTTTGAAGTAGTGATTTGATTTTATATTAGTAGCGATACATACGTAACTAAAGTTACTGAAACTTTTTTTTTCCTTTTATCAACAAAATAATCGATTAATTAACATTTTGATTAGTACTGCATTTTTAAGTTCTTCTAAAGAGCTTTCCAATGATATGTCACACATAAGGGTAGTGCTATTAAAAAATAGGGGTGGGATGGCTGGAACCTAAGGGGTGGGTTGCGGAAGATTGTCCTACGGATCATAGTGGTTCCCTCTCCATGTTCTAGAGATGGTTTCAAGAAATATTACTTATCTGTTAGGTATAGTTTCGAAGATATGAGGTCTGGCAAGTTTTCAAATTGACACCCGGTATGTTTGTTTTAGATTGAGTGCCGTAATTTTTAAGAAGAACGTATAAATACAACATTCTTGTTTATTAAATAAAATCTAAAATGGAACATTTGCTGACAAATAATACATATTAGAGCGGTTTGACACGTTGTTGTTCACCGGTTAGTTTATCTCTGAAAAGATAAATACTATCAAGTTGAAATTTTCAGGATAATTTCCCCAATAATTATAGTTTAAAATAATTTTCCCATGCAGTGCCACCTAAATGGTTGTCCTCCTGTTTTATCTCGAAAACGGAACATACTATCAGTTGGAATTTTCAGGATAATTTTTTTAATAATACTTATTTACAACGGGAGTGTGAAGTAGCACCCCGACATAAAGGTTTTAAGAGTTCCGACGATTAACGGTTCCAAATTTGAGTCTGAGGAATGGGTGCTAACTTCACACTCGCTCTAAAGTTCAAATAGCTCTGAATAGTTCATTTGTCTTTGTGAGTACTCGGGTTCCTGATATATCAAAAAAATTTTGATTTTGCAAGAATTTTCAAAAATTTTGGAAAATTCGGTTTTTAGATTTTTGAAATAGTTCTGACAGTACATTTCCACATATAATGAAACGTTCCTGATAGTAAAAACTTTTTTTTTTCAATGCAAGCTTGGAAAAGTAATTTTAAAAAAAAACACGTATAAATTTCGCAAAAATATAATTTTTTCGAATTCGAGTTCTAGTTAGTATTCACCGAGTTCTAAAGAAAACCATTAAGGACGAAAGCAATCCGATCTCATGTTAAAAAGGTATAGAACTTTAAACAACGTTGATTCAACATTTTTCGGAGAGTTGCAGTGGTTCTGGTACAAGTCATTGTAGTATTCATCTAGTTCTAAAGAAAACTATTATGGGAAACTGATTCAATCGTGCATATAAAAATAGAAAGAGGCGCCACCTTGATCTTAATTAGGTACCTACATGAGGTTTAGAAGCGCCACCATGAGGATGTTTATACATGTTTGGTATATGTACTCTGATATAGTGTTGTTGCAATATTAATGTATTACGACAGTTACTATTGTTATTTAACAACTAATAGGTACTATTAAATGCTAATGTCCCATTTTCTATGAACGGTCTAACAATCAATTTTGTTCCCACTGTATATATCGTAATATTTTTTCTTTTATATTCTGCCGAACCCTCAAACTCTGCTTTAGATAAGGTTTCCGTTCCTTTTTTTTTTGGAATGTTTGATATATTGTTACATTTGGGGCTACTCTGTCTCCAGACGTTTCTCTGTGTTTCATTCCCTGTATTAGAAAATCTTGAATCAGTTGATAATCGTTCATTTTTGTTAGAAAAAAGTTAACAAAAGCTTTAGTTTCTACTTTTAATTTAATTTAGTTTAATTCTTCTACATTTAATTATTTAAAAGTAATGTATACCTTCCTGCAATCCGTTTGTTGACTCGCCATCCTAATTTTCATGTCTACAGTATCTAATGATTGAAGATTTAGTTTTTTCTCGTTTCTGAATGTAATAATTTTTTAAAGCTCTTGAGAATGGTATATAATAGTATCGAAACCGGTCGACAGTATTAATAAAAATAAATATTGTGGAATTTAGGATAATTTAATTTATTTTATTAAGTATATTTATCGAATTGTAGAAGGAACGTTTACAAAATATTGAATTGTTCAAATGATACACATTGCTTCTCGTTTCGAAATAAACTGGTTGCCAAGCTAACTCATTGAAGGATGTCGTAGGTCGACGTAAGACGTAAAAATAGCAAAAACCTTAACTTACCAAAACTTGCTCGTAAAATTCCGCGCCACTGTGATCTCCATTTTCAGTAAAGATCACTTTATAAAGGACGTTATAGTATGAATCACTAGCCTTAATGCGATTAATTAGGGTTATAGTATTCACTCCCCAATGCTTAAATCAATATTTGGAAACAACAGCTTAACACAAAAATATTGATTACCCTCTGTATATGTGTCCAACAAATAAACTAGTGAAACGTATTGCTATGAACTCTCGTATATTCGTTATATATGCTCTGTTATTAAAACAATAGATATTTAATTTAACCCCATAAGTAGCCACCCTATAATAACAGAAGAAAAGCGTCCAAGGTCGCAGTTAGTCTCAAAGTTATGGGATGCTAAACCCCTTTTTAACAGGTCATTAGTAAACAAATATTCAAAATAAAACTAGTGGGTTTGGCTGTCGAATTACGACATAACAGATTAACTAAACATTTCAAAATCCTTACGCTAATAATTGGTATCCGAAATAGTATCCAAAATGTTTTAAGGCCCTAAGCATGCTTTGAACTGTCCAAATAGCTATCATTTGGTTAATGGACGGGTCCAAAATGGTGCAGTAGCCCGTTTCGGACGAACGATTCGATTAAGGGAGCTAGACGGCTAAATACCTTGCCGTCGCTTAAAAATGCTTATAACACCACGCTAAATCTCTGTTGAGGTATCTACGGACGTACTAAATTCTTAACTACACGTAAGATATTATGTATAGCAAGTGTAGCACCTCAAACCTGAGGGGTATGCCACTGCTCTAAATACGTATACGATAAATTAAAATAACTTAAATGCCGTCCAAATCACATGAATATAATTAAATATTGCTAAATATCAGTAAGTGCCATTAAGTACCACTAAATTTTGTTAAATAGGATTGTGTATCACTATATCATTTTTGATTTTAGAGTTCTGTACCTCAAAAGAAATAATCGAGATCCTTAATCCGTAAGTTAATATGTATGTAAATTTTTATCTACTACGTATTTTTTACTTTAATAAAGGGCAATTGCGGCATTTCAAAACAACATTTTTTGGTTTGGTCAAGAGATTTCATTGAAATGATTTTCAATTTTAAAACAAGGCAGTACATGTCTGCAAGATGATCCCCTTCTCGATTTTCTACCTTTTTGAACGTAAACTTTTGTTTCTTAGTAACTACTAACCCTCAGATAAAGGAACTGGCCACTTTTTAGTAAAGCCCACTTGAGTCCTTGGATAGTTTCCAAAGAAAGTGGTAAGTATCGTGTGTGTAGACGTTAACTAAACATAATAACCACAGCATAGACATATCAGTCTCACCCGGCACATCCGTTCGTCCATCCGTCTAGGTCAAAGATCAACGTTAACAAAATTCAGCTGTGTTCATTTCAATCAAATTGAACTACTCCGCCAGGAATGACATAAAGTGCTGAAACTTTTCTCTACAGGTAGCTTGCATTATGAAGTTGTGCCCATGAATATTAGGATGATTTTATCATTTGGAGGTTTTCCGGTAGATCACTTCCTTAAGGCTTGTTATGGCGTCTAAAACGGTAATAACTTCTACGTGCGACGATCAATTTCCTACAAACTTTCCACATGCATGGTGAGAATTATTCCAAATAACTCATTGCCACACTATGCTGGAAAATTGCCCGCTATATTGCAAATTTGTATTTGACAAATTCTTTGTCAAAACTATGGACAAAAACCAAATTCTATAATTTTACCATGTTGTTTCTGCCTACCATTAAAAAATCGGTCAAAACTATTTCATAGATGAGCATAGATGAGAAATTGACGCTTTTACGTAAAAATATTCTAAAATACAAATTTACTATGACAGTAGAATTCAATAAAACAAATCTGGTAGACTAGCCGCTCGTAATAAACAGGAACAATTGCATCTGACGTTTGTATAATCATTAAAATATTGTTCCATTAGTTTGTGTTTTTTTGGATTGTCGTTTTGTCAATTTTTGTATAAAATGAATTCTTCCAAAGAAGATATGGTCGATATGTTCTTTATTTACGGCGAATCTCAAAGAAATGCTTTGCTGTCTACCCGTTTGTACTGTGAACGATACCCAGAGAGAAGACAGCCGCGGAAAGAATAGTTTATGAATGTAGCTGAGAGGTTTATAAATTTTGGAAGTGTTTATAATCCCAAGAGCGCAAAAACAAGCCCAAATGAAGGAATAGATTTTCTAAATCGTGAATCTTTCTGCCAATGGGTACTACTAAAGTCAATGAAGAACCCAATTTTGTTAATAACATTCTATTTACGGAATACTAATCCACACATCTTAAGAGTTGTTGATCACCAGCATCCATGGCTAGTTAATGTCTGGAGTGGTGTAATCAATTTTAATGTGGATAGTCCTTTTTTCTTTGATGGGAGTCTTACTGGAGAAATATATTTACAGTTTTTGGAAAATGTTTTACCCGAGCTTTTGGAAAATATCGAGGTAGACAGTATTCGTACGATGTGATTTCAACTGGATGGTGCTCCTCCACACTATGCAATCAACGTTAAGCAATATCTCGATAGAAATTATCCGATGAGGTGGATAGGACGAGATGGTGTGCAAAACTGGGCAAATCACCGGATCTTATGCCCTTGATTTCTTCCTTTGAGCTACGTTAAAGAAAAAGTTTACCCACATCCTCCCACCACAAGCGAAGATATAAAAATAGAATTAGAGCTGCGTTTCAATCCATTTGGTCTCTAATGTTGTTGCAAGTGAATTTTCGTTTACCGAACGAATTGCAAAGTGTTTAGCTAATGTGGTCAGCATTTTGAACATTTAATTTGAATTTATGGTTTTATTCGTTTATGTTTACTTGTTCAACTTATTTTTAGGTGTAGAGCATTATTTTATCGTTTAGTTATTAATTAAGTTTTCCTATCAGTTAAAGAATTTATTTGCCATTCGTATTTTCTTATTTGCTCTAGATTTTGTTTTATTTGTTCTTCTGTATGTCAATATTTTAAATAAAGCGTCAATATCTAAAGAAGGGTCCGTCTTATGGTTATGAAACCTATTATCAATTAGTATCTACTTTTCACGGGGACTCTAAATGTGAAAAAATATACAGGGTGTTGCATTTGAAAAATTGAGAAAAACTACATTTTGCGTAAGTTAATCATTCTGTATAGTGGTTCGAAAGTTAACTCTATTTTGGTACTAAAGTGACGATATCTGCAGAACAGTGATACAAATACAAATTTTATACTTTTATTCTAAATGTAACAGTGAATCCAAAAGTGCAAAAATATACAGGGTGTTCCATGTAAAAAAAACACAGTTTTGGGTTGGCATCAAACACCCTGTATATATCTAAATATTTTTAGAATGTAGGTCCAATGATCCACACCAAAATTGGTTTTGATAAATCCTACGTCCACGCAGTAGACACCCACCCAGTATTCCAATACTAATTCCGCTAATTCTAGAGATCTGCACATTTTATTTCCATCGTAGTTTACTTTTATCTCCTCATGTTAGGTCCTGTAAATAAATGCCTTTTGAAATGCTATTAAGAATGCTTGACGGTGTAGCTGTTCTATCTCCTATCCGTAACACATTTAGCACTAAGTAATACTTATTATGTAAGACGTTCACTCCTTTAGAGTTGCACCGCTACATAAAAATTTGTTTCTAATTTCATTTATAATTTCACTAATTCGGATTGTACTAGTACTAACTTGACTAATTCTTTTAATTTCGGTAGTATTACCGTTAATTCCAGAACTAATTCTACAATTTTCAGTAGTAATTTTACTAATCCCTAAGGTAATTCAACTAATTCCAACAGTAATTCTTGATTTTCAAATTATGTATTTAATTTTTGTATTTATGTATTTAACAAAATGGAGTTTAAAAATTGAGCAAAGAAATTTTGTATGTTTTACCTCACAATACGAAAGTATTGGGAGGTATTGTAATCGGTCGACGAAATTTCGAGTGCAGTACTTTAGTTTTTGTGTATTAGTTACAAATAAAAATAGTTAGAAAGTAGATCCCAGCCTATTATTAAAGAGGATTAAATTTCCTCTAAGTGAGCTACCAGTGAAATTGCTACCAAGTTGAAACATAATAATAGCAAAACATGAAAGTTTCAATGTATGTCTGTTATGTTCCAGCGAACACAAAGATAACAAATACGCAAGAGACATGAGAAGTTTCAAAATGTAGTCATGTCTGTTTCGTATGTGTTCCAGCGAACGATAGCGTCCACATTAAGATAATCGACCATGCAAATTTGAATATCTCCAGGTTTCGTGAATCCATGAGTAGACGGAATGATTGATGTCCCGACGTCTCGGGTTCAAGACGCATTTTTTTTTATCTTATCTTATTAGACGTGTTAAGGCATTTCTGGCAATTTGAAACGATTTTTGGAAAAAAAATTGTGCCCTTTGGATCAACAATTTTCGAAATTTCGAAAGTTTTGAGCCATTTCTGACCATTTGAGACGAATTTTGGAAAATTTGTTTGGTCCTTTGGTAAAAAAATTTCGATATTTTTTTTTTTGCATTTTTACACTTTTTGAGCCATTTCTGATCATTTGGTCAGATGAAAAAATTTTAAAAAATTTTTGGCACAGGTCAATAATTTTTGAATTTTTTTTGCATTTTTACACGTTTTGGGCCATTTCTGACCATTTGAGACGATTTTTGGAAAAAAAAATTTTTACATTTTTTTTTCATTTGACACGTTTTGAGCCGTCATATTTAATTGTTTCTATCGAAATGAAAAAACTACAAAATTTTTAGTAGCAAGAAAAAACAGTACACTAGTTAGAAAACACATTAAATTAAATTTCACTTGTGCCTGTTTAAATTATGAATTACATTGTATTGTGAGATCATGTGTTTCAGATTTTTTTAGATTCGATTATTAGATATAGATATTACTGAGGTTTCAATGTAACTATAACTTTTTAGAAATGATAATTTTACATTTTAACGAATTTTAACGAATTAAAATTTTGCACAAAATTCTATTTAGTTATTTGCATGATTATGAAGTATGATTGGTCAATTTTTGCCATTTTGAAAATTTTCACAAAAAACAGTAACCAATCATGTTTTATAACTAAGTAAGTAATTACGGATTAAAAGGAGTTTCATTTGCTTTTGTGAGATCAAGCATAAATTAATCTTTTTTTTTTGTAAAGATTGCCGTATTATAAGTTTCCAAAACTAAATTTATTTCCACAGATTTTTTTTGTATTAAACTATTACTAGAAATATATAAATATGAAGAATTTGGAACAAAATTAAATTAAATAGATCATTATTGTATACGTTATTTAATTAAACGTAATTACTTATAGTTTTTTTTGTTTCAGGTAAGCATTCAATGAGGCAATTTTTCCATAATTCTTTAAGAAAGGTAAGTTGGTATGCTTTATTTTGCATTTTATTCTTTGAGAAAACGTTTTTAAAATGTTTGAAAATGGAGATTTTGAATCAGGAAACTGTCCGAGTACGTTCCACGCACACTCTTGAGTGGTGGGTGTTACAATATTTTGTTATTATTTGTTTCTATTAGTTCAGTGACTTCCGCAATATTCGCATTTAAATCTTTCAAAAATAACTATTTATTTGTCTACTCTGTATATGTGAAAAATCTTTCTAGAATTTAACACTTTTTAAAGTGTTTATATATTTACAAAAATGTATACAACTTGATGAAAACGGCAAACTTTTTTGAACCTTTAAACTTCCATTCAAGAAAATTTAGTTACTAATTGATTCAGTAAATTAAGGAAGTTTGTCAAAATAATTTATTTTTTTGGACATCCTGTAATATTACAATATCTTGTCAGTAATAAATACTATTTAAAGTGTTTTATTTACAAAATCTTCATTTGAAAAAAAAAATATATCCGAACAATTTTCTTTATTAAGTAGCTCAATAGCTTGAAAATGGAATAGATTTGGCTATAAAGTCTTTAAAACATTTTACCGCTTATATATATATATATATATATATATATATATATATATATATTGTGTGTATATATATATATATATATATATATATATATATATATAAAATAAAAAAAACATTATTTAAGGTTTTTTTTGTAGAAAATATTCTGTAGTTCAAATCCTACTAAGGTAAACTTTTTATTTATGTATTTAATAAAATTAATAATAGTTTTTAATTATTTAAGGTGTTTATATATTTACTTAAATGTATAAATGTCAGTAAACTTTTTTGAAACGCCGATATGTACTAACACTTTTTGAAACCTTTAATCTTTGATGCAACACAAAAATGTATTAAGATACTGATACTGGAGATTTTAAAAATCATTTATTTTTTGGACTATTTAAAATATCTTCTTAAAGTGTACGTATTTCTACAAAATCTTTGTTTGCAAAAATTATAAATTTCTGAATAACAGTCGCCAACTACTTTAAAACATTCTGCATACTATTTTTTTAATCTTTTTTTATACATCAGGAATATAACCCTACAATTTGGTTACTAATTAGTTCATTACCTCCAGAATAGAATAGATTCGGTTATAAAATATTGAACAATTATTTATTTTAATGATCACCCTATATGTATATGAAAAATATAAAAAATTAATATTACTTAAGTTGTTTTTATATTGAGACAAATTTATAAACTTACGAAAACTGCAAACTTTTTGAAACGCCCTACATAGTAAAGTTACTTACATTACATTAAGCGATTAATTTAGACCTTCTGTCTTAATTAATAAAGATAATAATACATTAAGCATAATCCATAGAGCAAAAAAAGTGTTTCTTATTTTTCAACAAAACGAATGGACCGATTAAAAAAAAAACGCCAAAATAAAGGAATCAAAAGGGCCTTTCAAATGAGTTATTACTGGATATCTCTTACCATTTAAGATTTAAAAGGGGGTACAATGCGACGAAGCAGTTTTTTTTACGTATTTCAGCGATCTTTTAAAAAATCTTCACATTTCGAGAAATCCGAGGTGGGAAGTTTTGAAATAAATATCATATATACGACTACATATATAAAATATTCATGGACCATAGTATTATGCGAAAATATTTTACCTAACTGCAAATGCCACTGTGATTAGAGGTGAAAGGATTTAATGTGATTTGAATAATATAATTAGTAGGTATATCTAATTCGTAATAAATGCTAGTGGAACTGAATTCTGATTTAGTGACGGACACATTTTTGCGATTTGAACTGATTTGAAAATGTTTGGAAATTTTTTTAACGAACTTGGTTAAATGCTGATATTTATTGTGCACAAGTATTTTTTTCCGAAAGAAAGATAATTTTGGACCGTCGCGTAATGTTGAAGATAATTGAAAGCTAGAAAAGTATCCTTTTATTACCGAAAACTCGAGAAACCTGGTCATGAGTTTAACACAGTCGATGTATCTGAAAGGCTACAACATATAATACGAGATATAGATTATTCGAGTATGTTGAGAAAGAATAGGGCACATTAGAGACGCTCAGAAAAAATTAAAAGAAAAAGAATTGTTAGTAGCATCTTGGCGTACCATAAGTAAAATATTGAATAATATTGGTGTGAAATTCAAAAAGGGTTGTAATCGTTGAGTTTTTTTTTTTCGAAATAACTGGATGTTGCATCCGCAGCAGTGCAATCAAATTATGACCTCGTTATCGCCCCTACTTACTGTGTTCTAGATGAAACGTGGTTGTTTGCTAAGTGATCACTAAAAGGATCTTGGCAAGAGAATAACTAAAAAGTGTAAAAAATTCTAATAATTTTTCGAATAGTCAAAGATTTATAATGTTGCCGGAAATAAAGATGGTTAATTATTTTTAATAACGCCGCAAACTTAAAAAATCAACACATTTTTAAAGGTGATTGAAAAATCTAATCTTCAAATAGAAGACCTACAAAAGTGGTTAACAATGAAACATATTCCTTTTTCCAAGATGGAAGTTCTTTTATGATTGTCAATTCAATGTAATTAAAAATATTAGGAAGTATTTGCAAGTGCTATTACCGATCCAGCGGATACATGAAGATAGCTATTCTGATGTCGCAGTAATCCAAAACACAGGTCCGCGGGCAGTAATGGTGAAACTTGGAGAAGACAATATAGCGTACCGAAAAAACAATATCTGAGGTGTGGGCTTGAGACAAGGTGCTAGATATAACGAAAGTAATGCTAAATATGATGAATGATTTTATACCTATCTTACGTTAACGTTTGTTTCCTCGTTTTTCATTTAACAAATAGTTATATTCATGTTATGTAATGTTAGTTGTTCCTATTTTAAATACTTAAGAAAAAATAAAATAATTACTTTCCGTCACTAAATCAGAATTCAATTCCTGTAGCATTTATTAGGAATTAGATGTACCTAATAATTATATTCTAATTACATAATTCAAATCGCGTTAAATCCTTCCTCTATTAATCACATTTAAATGCGAAAGATATATTTTTTTAATTTTTAAATTAATATTACATCTTTAAATGCCCAAAATTTAATCAATTTGATAAAATATTTAATAATGGTCAAACGGATTCTAAACTGCACAAAATCAACAAAAATTAATAAACTGTCATAAAATTATAATGAAAATCATTTTGACAACCCTCACTTCCGTTATTAGAAGGGGTTAAGGCAAAAGATAATAGTAAAACATGTTCTTAAGTCAACGTCAGCGACTGCAATTTAGAATCCAATTTTCTATTTCACCAAATTGATTCCTTTTTGGGTATTTAAAAACGTAATATTAATTTACGAATAAAAAAAATTGTTCTCTTCAAATTTAAATTTATATAAGTTCACCTAATAGACTTATGATCTAGTTCTTTAGCTTAATTTAAAATTCGTCTAGCATGATGATGACCTGATAGGTCGAAACTTGCAGCACACATCCTAGTTTAAGTTTAATTTTATTGGTCTTATTTATTTATTTAAAATTTTGATGGGGAAGGTTTTGAGGTATTATTTCATTCATTGAGTTTATATTTAGAAATCACTGAAATATTACAAAGTAATTTCGTAATTACCCTAATTACGTTCTCTTGCGAAATACCATGTATCTAAGAAAACCAGTTACGATAGATGAAGACATCCATAAGCGACTGGAAGACACTAATTATAATTATAAATCGCCTATTTTCACATGCGTGATTGAAATCACATTAAAGCATTTCTCTATTAATCACTATTACATACGCTTTCTTTTTAATGATGCATGTAATGTGCAATAAGTAAACCATTTATAGTGTTACTGCTCACACGTTCTCCATGCCGGTTGAAACATAGCCCGCAGTCAAAAAATTGAATAAAAACTTACCCTCAAACCCAAATGTCACGTGTTAGAATCTAAGAAAATTAGACCAGAAGCAGCATTACTGCTATTTTACCTTGACCAAAACCTGTTGGTGGGGGTCGGCTCATTTAGGAACGTATTTCACCTGTCAAGGTTTACGATCAAAATGTGTAGTAGCTCGTTTTTACTTTTCTGTAAAAACACCACGAATTAAGCATATTTTGTGATATTCAAGAGTGTCTCATTCTACCCTACACCATTCTCAAACTACCCCACCACGGTGCAAATTGGGATGAATGGGTCATTTTAGACAACATTAAAAATGGCAAAAAATTGGGTGAAGGCCATTAATAAATGCCTTATATGACATAGCAATATTAATATTCAAAATGAAAAGGTTCAAACTAAACATGTTCGTGATACGTTAGTTTGAAAAAATGCCCCTCAATGTATCCCACCCACCCTCGGTGGATCAGTCCCTTGATTAGTTTTTAATAGGTACTATTTCGATGTAATATTCTATTCTTTCAAAGTGATGACGTAAATGTCGGGTTGTTGCCTAGCAACTATATTTTTGTTACATTTATAAGTATAGGCGTAGAAGATTCATTAAGTGGTCGGTAGAAATTAGCATGATTGGCTGTTTATATTTTAAGCTAATGACGTCGACATTTTACTACCATTTGTCAAGAATAAAAGTGTGTGTAAGTTACGGTTGACGTTAATAGAAGAAAGGTCTTTGCTTTGGAAGGATTTATAAATTGTAAACTGGCTACTTTTCTCCTGATTGGTTACATTTTGGCAAATCTAATAAAAATTAAATTATAAGAATAATTATCCAATGTTTACGGCGACATTAAAGTCTTGCAAAATACTACGTTTTTGTCTATTTCTGTATTTTTTTATTGATGCACGTGGTTACTCAGGCTTTAACTGTGCTTTGATGTGTGCTTTTAAAAATAAAACCAATTTGTTGCCAAACTAAAATAAATAATGTTAAAAAATGATTAATTTTACTTAAATTTTTGTTTGAACTCTTAACATCTTTATCTATGTAAAATCCCAAAGACACGCCCCCTTAATTTAAGATTATTACATTTTCCCGATTCAAACAAAAATTCAGTTTTAAAGAATAAAAACAAATAAGATAGTTTATCTTATGTATTTATTTCACAATCTTTGTCGGAGTAATGTGTAGATTAATAAAATAATGATTTAGTCATGGAACGGTGTATAATCAAGGTCGCTAACTAGGAATACATAAATTTCCTATAGCGGGAACTCCTTTACACTGTGCTTTTTTTATGTAATCAATGTTTTTACGAAAAATGTACACGCGTTAAGAAAAATTGTTTGGCACAATTACTTTTGTCTGGAATCTTGACCTAGATTATCTACAACCTTCTATATCTGTTTGTATTTTTACTGCCTTTTGTTTTTCTGGGTTGCAGTTAATTTTTCTTTTGCGTGTTTTACAAAATAAAAACCACATTACACTCCTCGTGTACATTTTAGTCGAAGTAAATATGATTAAAACTTTGCAAAATGTAAATATGGCGGTAGTAGCAAAAAAATGCCCATAAAAATCTCATACCGGAAAGGCCGGCCCGAACAGACCTCTGGCCGTGCTATATATTTGCAGAGCCGGGCGGGCTAGGCCTGCAGGCCTCCCCTGGTATCATAGACTGTAGGGCCGTGCATCAATCATAAGCTCATTTAACCAACCTAGTTTATCTTACCGTTTGCGTTTTCAACATCCTCGAGGTCATCTTCAACTGTGCATACTGTATATTAAAATATTGTTTAAAAAAACTAACAGAAAGTAAAATTCATAGAAACTTAATATAACACTAAATAAACATTTCAGTACATTTGGTTCGTTTGGTTCGCGAGAGAACGCATGCAAATTTTTTAATATACGTACGATTTTGCGTAAAGTGTAAAGAAGAAAAAGCTCACAGTCCTCGAAGTTAAAATCGCGTTTTAAGAGTTTTTAAGTACTCCTTTCTTTGCGGATTAGGCTAACTGGTTTCTGACCGGACCGGGCCGGGGAGGATCAAGTTTATGACGGGAAACAGTAGCCTCAGACGGGGCTGAGCCGGTCTCAATTCAAAATTGTTTTTCCCGGACCCGTCTTCAATAATTCCGATCTCTGAATAGTTTTAACTAGATTGTAATCTAGTAAAAGTTACACAATACAGGATTAGTGATGTCATCAACAACACTGGATACGTAGGCGCTTTAAGGACCACCTAGTCTGTGTTTGTACTCTATAAAATCGTATACATTTTGATAAGAGCAACATATTTACCTCTCCCCTCCTCGCAAGTATGGATCGGGCTAACTGGTTTCTGACCGGACTGGGCCAGGTAGCTTCTGGCCGGGCAGGATCAGCTTTTGATCGGAGACAGTAGCCTTGGGCGGGGCCGGGACGGTAATGCAGGAGCACCTACCTATTCTGTTTTTGTATTCTGTAAAATCGCATACATTGTGCTAAGAGCAACACATTTAACAAAGATAACGAGGTGTGTTGTAATTGATGACGACCCGAAAATAATTGTACTGCACAAACTGACCAGTCTATATTATGAAGGTTTTTGGGTGAGAAATACAAAAATAAATACATGGATTGCGGTTATAAAATTCGAGTTTACTTACACTATTGAGTTTGCACAGTTTCATTACAAAAATAATTAGCACAAAATATAATTTGTAATTAAAATATTTTAAGTGTTAATTTATGTACATTATTTTTATTTAAACTTGAAGGTTACGTACCACATTTATTACAATAACAAACAATTTCTCATCGCTTGTTAACGCTGTAGTTACGACTAATTATAATTTTGTTATCAGCATTCTTGTGAATCCAAATCGAACGATTCAAACTTCCTGTATATTGAAAATAAATGAATTATTATTGCTGTTGGCACACTTTTTTGATAGGATTAAAGATAACCTACAATTTTACTACACATACACCTAAGTCATTTAATGCAACGTGTACATATTACGTTGAATTTTGAATTTCGCGCCATTTTATAGCAATCACGTTGTATTTAACACACACACACACACACACACACACACACACACACACACACACACACCACGCACGCACGCGATCATATATATATATATATATATATATATATATATATATATATATATATATATATATATATATATATATATATATATATACAGGAGTCTCGTAAATATTGGACATAGTTCAGATGTAATTTCCTTGGATTAAAGTAACCCCACATAAGCTAATTTACGTTCAATTCTGCTTCCTTAAAAAGTTATGACCTTTCAAAGATTCATTTATTATTTCACTTTTTTCGATAGCTGTCTCATTTTACGAGATATCTCGTCTAAAGTTGGTATAGGGGAGTTTTTCGGGTAGACAGATATGAATATCTAATATTTACTTTCAACGTAAAAAGATATAGGGCGCCACCTACACCTTACTCATGTTTCTGGTGTCTGCTGTATTTTTTTTGTGGAGAAAGATTTTGAAAGACTTGTTAGCATTTCTGAAATTCCATTTTATTTTCTGTAAAAAAGGTACTCTTGTTGTATATCGCTAAATGGTTCCGCTTTAGAGGAAAATGCAGTTAAAGTGAACTCGGTAGAATGTACATATTTCATGTGCATAAAATCTAATGCC
Organism: Vesta saturnalis; assembly: GCA_036346205.1. Taxonomy (NCBI): domain Eukaryota; kingdom Metazoa; phylum Arthropoda; class Insecta; order Coleoptera; family Lampyridae; genus Vesta; species Vesta saturnalis. The sequence goes on from JARFJB010000307.1 coordinate 2,672,584, forward strand.
AATCTAGTAGGTATCCATCACAAAATCGTAAGTCTGATTGGCTTCTCACAAAATATCTTTGGTGTTTTTTACGTTGTTTTGTTTGTTGTTGGTTGTTTTGAGTATCTCATTGTTTAGGTATTAGGTTTCCGTTTTAAGAATGCCGCGACATAATTTGTTCTCAAATAGTGAAATGGGTGGTATGAAGGCAATTTACGCTCAACAAAGTTTCAATGAACGTGCTGCGGCCAGAAGTTACGGAAATATTTTTCCAAATCGTAGACAACCAGAGAGAAAATTATTTTCAAAATTGCGAGAAACAGGTAGCTTTCGTCTTCGCCAGGACGACCTATAGTGCGTACCGTCGAACATGAGGAAGAGGTCTTAGAGCTATTGAAATTCATTCGTCCATTAGCATTCGCCGAATATCTGCAAATACTAGGTTATCTCGTCGGGCAATATCAACTGTTTTGCATGAAAAGCAACTACACCCGTATCATTACACACCAGTCCAAAATTTATTGCCAGATGGTTTTTTGGCAAGAGCGAATTTCTCTAACCGGATTTTAAGCCATCATCAACGTGATCAATCCTTTATAAATAATATGTTCTCTACAGATGAGGCAACCTTTACCAGAAGAGGGGCATTTAACTGCAAAAATTGCCATATCTGGTCTGACGAAAACCCCAAACTCCACAAGGGAGCGCCATTTTCAACACGAATTTAAAATTAATATTTGGTTTGGGATAGTGAACGATTCCCCTGTGGGTCGTTTTAAACTCCCAGCTAAACTGAATGGCCCGCGAGTATCTAAACTTCCTTCAGCACAACTTTTAATCTGCTGGAGTAAGTTCCTTTAAGCGTTCTTCGTGAGATATGGTTTCTTCAAGACGGCGCCCCTGCCTATTATCCTCTCGTGGTGCAAAATCACTTAAACAATGTATTCCCGCATCGTTGAATTGGAAGAGGAAGTGGACATCGTTGGTCTCCACGAAGCCCTGCTTTAAATCAACTGGACTTTTTCTTCTGGGGGTACATAATAACTTTAGTATATTCTGCTGCTGTGATTAATACAAGAGTTGAACTATACCAAAAAATTGTTGCAGCTGTAAATGCAATTAGAAATCTGCATCCATCGTTTTTTGCAGTAACAAGAAATATTTTGAAAAGATGCCAATGGCGTACATTTTGAGAATACCATTCACCATAATGAAATACCTGTTCAATGTTTTATAGCTTTGTAATTGTTTGTAAATATGTACATTCTGCAGAGTTCACTTTAAGTGCATTTTCCTCTAAAGTGGAACCATTTAGCCATATACAGTAAGAGTACATTTTTTAAAGAAAATAAAATAACCTTTCAGAAATGTTAACAATTTTTTCAAAATCTTGATCCACAAAAAAATACAGCGGAAAACAGAAATGTGAGTAAGTTGTTGGTGGCGCGTTCTATCTTTTAAGTTGAAAGTAAATAGATATCCATGTTTGTCTACCCGAAAAACGCCACTGTACCCAGTTTAAACAAGATATCTTGAAAACTGCGACAACTATCGAAAAAAAAGTGAAATAAAAAATGCATCTTTGAAAGGTCATAAACTCTTTAAGAAAGCAGAATTGGACTAAGGTACGTTGGCCTAAATGGTGTTATATTATAACTCCATAGTGATATATATATCTTGATACTATGGTCCATATCATATATATATATATATATATATATATATATATATATATATATATATATATATATATTAATGTGCAATTGAAACCTTGAAAGTTTTTGAGAAAACTAAAATTTAAGCCCTAAACGTTAAAATTTTCAGGTTAAGTTAGGGAAAGGTGAAATACAGAGTGAGTTTCTACGGACACAATTAAATTCGCCAGTGGGTTCAAAAATCGGCAACAAATGGACCCGTGTCCATTCTAAACCATGTGGCTATAATGGCTTATGTAATTTTTTCAAAATCACTAACCAACAATACATTAAAGCACATAGTTTTAAAAAAAATTTTAAACGTTTTTTATTTAATTTGTCAATGAATAACATCAAATTTGAGTGATAAAATGGGGTCTTAAAATATGAGAAAAAAATATAACTATGGAATGGGATACACTTAAAAATCAAAAAATGATGGTTGGTTAATATCGTGCTCCATCGAGCTGGTCCAAAGTTAATTGGATGATTTCTTGTCCCAAAATAATAACTCTGACAAAGCTTTAGCTTAACTGATCTGCTTGTTCTGAAATAAATTATTAAAAAAAAACAGCAAATGAGGGTTTGGTCAGAGGCTGTTTAGGAAATGGAGAGCACCACTTAAGACCGAGTTTTTGGGCTGTCTCAAAAAACTAATCCTTGAAAAATTTCAACTTGATTGGGTCCGTGAGTAAATGTTTACGTTATATCAGAGCACCTTTAAGGGGTGGCCCCATAATACTAATCATCACTAAATTTCAACTCAATTGGCCCACTTGTTCGAAAAACTAAATTTTAAAAAGTTAAAAAAATTAGAGTTGGGTAGTACGAGAGTTGTTTTACTGAGCGCTTGGAACACCTACAAAATTAGTTGCATTATTTCTTGTCCCAAAATACTAATCTTAGCGAAGCTTAAACCTACATTACGTATTCACCCTTCAATCAAATCTTAATACATTCAAATCAGATTACATGTGTATATATTTTTTTAACTTCCCGCTTCATTTTAATTGTAAAAACGTTACACGCTGTTGAAAGATTTTAGAAGGTTAAAAACTAGAACAATGATGAATATATTTTAGATACGTGTATTATTAACTGATCGCTTAATATGGTTTTCTGTTACTTTAAAACCATAAATGTTAATCTTATAAATAATGGAGTTTATCCATTATTTTATACTACTAGCCTTTGTTTTGTTTTTGTTCCCTATTATTTTTTCTACGCACGATACTGTTCACGTAACATTTTAAACAAAAACGAAATGTTTTAAATAATTTTGAACTATTTCAAGTTAAATTTTTTACTATGTTCCTTTTAGGTTATAAAAACTAAATCGTAACGTACTTACTGTATTTCCAAATTGAAGGTTCCCAATAGTATGAAAATTTTGTTTAAAAAGTTAAGCCTAACTATCTTGTCATTTTTGTCTTTCTCACTTGAACGTAAACCGTTACTTTTCTTTGTAGATGTTTATCACGCATGTGTAAATGATTTCCATAAACATACGTACATACGTACATACGTACATACGTACATACGTACATACGTACATACGTACATACGTACATACGTACATACGTACATACGTACATACGTACATACGTACATACGTACATACGTACACACGTACACACGTACACACGTACACACGTACACACGTACACACGTACACACGTACACACGTACACACGTACACACGTACACACGTACACGTACACACACGTACACACTACACGTACACACGTACACACGTACACACGTACCACGTACACGTACACTACCGTACACACGTACACGTACCACGTACGCACGTACGCACGGACACACGCACATACGCACATACGCACATACGTACACACGTACACACGGACATACGCACATACGCACATACGAGCATACGCGCATACGCGCATACGTACACACGTACGCACGTACGCACGTACACACGTACACACGTACACACTGTAACAACCCATTTTGAGTTGTATTAAAATATACCGTAATTTATGTTCTTCGTTCATTTAGTTGTAAATATAAGGAAAAATTTTAATTATTAATGAATTATAGGTATGTGGTAGGCAACTTAATTTGCATTTTGGTGTAACTTAAGTGCATATGTTTTTAAGGGTTTATAACTCCCAGTTCTTTCAATTATTTTTTTTTCTGCTCATGTTTTCGCGCAACGCGTTATCTGACTTCCTAAGCGTCCATTTTTTTCATTTCTTGTGGTACGCTGTTTGTTGCAAGAAGCCATTTTTGGGTTTCCACCCAAATTTTGTGAAAAGGGCCATTGATTTAATGGTAAGATATATTTAACTCGTAACACTAAAATCTAAACATTTGCTTTTTGCAGGCATTTTTTTTTACTTTGACACTTTAATTTTACCACTTTTAATTGCACATATAATTCTACTTTTACGTACGCTTTCATTTTATGATTGCGTTTTGTTTTTAATGCAGATCTAACTGGATCCCATTATTTATTTTGAACTTTCGAGAGAATGCAATAAACATTGGATTACCCCACATTTCTTGAAGAGCAATTTATAAGAAATAAAATTCCATTTTGGTGAGGTTTACAACGTAAAGCATTGTTATTGCAATATATTGCGCAACATTGATACAAGGATTACATCACCTTGGTTTGCGTTTCCGCAGTTATTTTTTTATAATACCAGGGGTTCTCAAGAAGATTATATTTTGTAACAGTTTAATGATTTCTTAGTATAAGGCTATTTTTAAGATATCTTATATAACCCTAAATTTGTATATTTTTTATTTTTTACATTTTGGTAAAATTTTTATTGTAAACCTCGGTTTAGTTATTCCGAGCATAATTAAAAAATAACTTGGCGTCCGAAATCATTTTTATTAGTGTTACATTGCAGTTTCTATATTGATGTTAAATGGAAATAACACAGCATAAATTGTGGTAATTAAGCAAAACAAAAGCATGAACCGGACTATTTTAAACTACCGACTGAGACAAAGGCATTATTTTTGGTGTTTTGTTATGAGAACATTTATATACCCATTTATTACTCTATTATCTTTTTATAACACGTACACACGCACAGACGCACCTACGTACCTACACACCTACGTGCATACGTACATACGTACTGATTGCTGTAAATAATGATTGATTTAATTGAATATGTAATTACAATGCAACCTAAAAAATAATAAATTTTGCATAAAATATTTATTAGTTATTTTATTATATAGGAAGTGTATGTGTCATCTACTTATGTATGCATACTGTTTTAATAATTGCAATATAAAACCCATTTAGGTGCCTAATTGTTTCAAAGTTCATTGAACTTAAACTGTATATAAATCAAATAGGTATTACATCTACTTTTTGCAAAAATGGGAATTCCGTCCGTTTGTAAGTAGATTTCGAATACGCACAATGCATCTAAATTTGTTAGAGATGTTCTTCCTTGTGAGTAACAAAATAACAAACTGTCCATAGATATTTTCTCCCTAAAATGGTAAACCGAGCTAGTAACGTAGTGGTGACACGACCTAGCATTCGGGGGGTAATAGGTTCGATTCCCGTTACCGTCTACTTTGTATGAGGTTTTTTGTAGGGGGGTAGGGTTTGCCCCTCAGAACCCTAACTCCGTTCCTTCCGATCCTATCCTGACCACACCCATCCTTAATCCCACCGTGCATATATACGTAATGTATGTATGTATGTATGCTAGGAATCCATAATTGTGGCCGAAGGAGCTCGGAAAACTCGAGCAGCCCGCCCTCCCTGAAATACCGGACCCTTTCCTTTCCCTAAAATGGTATAAGTTTGTAAATAAACCGAAAAGTATTTACGCAACGTGTTTATAGGTTATGTTAGCAGTATTGTGACTAATAGAAAAGTCATTTAAATTCGTCCATTATAACAACTCTATGGCAGTAACGATCACTTCTATCAGTGATCAGTCACTGTTAAAATTTTGTTTGATAGTAATTTTGTTAATGTGATATATTAAAAACACAATTAGAAAATTGAATTATGCTGGCTTTTACTTGGTGGAAATTCATATTAACACTTAAATGAAACAAATAGTTTCTAATTTCCACAAAATCATTTAATGAATAACAATTGTTTCGACACAGTGTTTTCTTCAGATTCGATCTTATACTTAAACTTTAAGATCGAATCTGAAGAAGACCCTGTGTGTCGAAACAGGTGTTATTCATTAAATGATTCTGTGGAAATTAGAAACTATTTGTTTCATTTAGTAAGTGACAATTAGAACAGTTTAAGCAGTGATATTTATCGATATTTATATCGACCAACAATATAGTCACAATATACGTCGCCTTAATATTTTTTCGCGTAATAAATGTTTTAAACAAGTAGTTGCATCTTTAGTAGACAATAATATCCATTGCTAGAATTTTTCTACTTAAGTGAGAGCGAAATTAAGAAAGTAATTTTTATCACTTAAAAGTGATTACATACCTATATGAATCATTATTAATAATGCCCAACCTGCGCAGGTAAATATTTGAAAATAAGTACGTGTGTACTAACGAGTACAAAGGTGAGCATTTATGTTTGTAATCAAACTTGGTTTGCACCAAATTTTGTATTAAAATATATATTAATTGCATGTTTTCGCGTTGAGATATTCCCCGCATAGCTTTCTGTAACTTCGTGTAGGTACGCTGGGATGGGTTAAATAAATAGCCGGATTAAGTGGGGCATATGTTTCAGTTTCTATAGGTTGTATCATAATTTATTGTAACATAATCATTACGGTAATTTGAATACGATCAGCGTTAATTAAGATTAGAATTAGATTTGAATCGGTGTGCCAAATCTACATCCCATTTTTTAAATCTAAATGGATTAATTAGTATGGTTAGCGGTTACAGCTGTGTTGCGCACTTATTGCCTTAGGGTTAGGAAATATATTAACTGTATACCTATACTCCCGTCTAATTTAACAAAAATACTCATAGCAGCCCAAAATTTGTGGCAATTTCTCCGGTTAGTCTTAAATACGTTATAGATAAATATTTTTTATATCATTTAACGTTGTTTTGTGGAGAAAATAATCACCATCACGCTGGTTGAGTTAAACGTAAACTAGAACACACTTTCCGGCCTATCATCATCAATGAAATACTTCGCAACAATGACTATACAGATCTTTACAGCATCTTTCTCTCCTCATGTTGGTGAACTTTTGAACCATCACGATTCTAACAAAGTAATTTATCATTAAATTGCAAGAAAATGATTAATTATGTTATGTGTACGTTATAATTACTTTAATTCTGGAAATTTTATTTTAAGCAATTGGGTATTCCAAATATCTATGAGGACATTATTTGTAACAATAGCGACAATTGTTAAATGTTTACCTCTTCATATTGTTCAATATGAAACGATTAATGCGGTCGTACATTGTTAATTTTTATAACATGAGATCATATCCTGGTTATGCATTGCGTGAGATCAAATATATTGTTATTACATTTTTTTTTTCAAAGTTTCGTGATAAAGGTCTAGGTATATATTAATTTTAATTGTATTTACAAATGTTACGCCAATTTCAATTGTTTGCGTGACTGGAAAAAAGACGTAGTAAAACTTGTATTGATTTATTCAAAAATGTAATAGACAAAGAATTTCATACGAGGGTCACTGCTAAAATTCGTGGATAATGTATAAAGATGCACACATTATGTTAGTGTAGGTAATTTTACTGTTTTTCAAACTTTAATACTTTCGCGGACACTCGTTACCATGGAGGGTGCTCCCGTAGGACAGTTATTTTTTTACGGATTACAATTTAAAATGTATACAAAGGTAGAATATGCGAATAAAACGTATACGTTATTTTTTAGAAAAAAAAAACACGGACTGCATTTGCAGACATGTCTCACAACAATTTTTTTCTGCGCCGTGGTACATGTCTGCCGTAGCAGACGATTTATTCGAAAACAAATTTATTCTTACTTATTTACATGAAACTCTTCAAAACACTTTCCAACACAAAGAGGAGGATTACGTACACAACCACGACAACGCCAGGATGTTTGACTCCTTTCCTTGCTTAGAACACTGTGGGTGGGTACCTTAGGAAATAACTTTTCCTTTTGTGGTTTTCTGGTGCGGGTATCTTTTCTAAAATATGTTGAACATTATTCTCTTGTTCATCAAGCACTGGTATCGATTTATCTCTTGGTACAGATGTAGGCCCTCTTTTGACTAATTTTCTCCCATCTTTATAATCATCCACGATTTCGGGTTCGAATTCGGGCCGGGCCTAACTTTTTTCGGGCCGGGCCGGGCCAAAGAACTCGGGCTTTTCGAGCCATTCAGGCCGGCCCGAAACCAATGCACCTACGATAACGAGAAGGATCGTGTGTTCAAAGTTTAGTGCGCACCGTTGTTAACTTTGTCATCGTTTCCGTTAAATGACTTGTAATTAGTAGCTAAAGTAACTTTTTTTTTAATGAGGTACCCTTATTGATGATACCCAATAACAAAAATCATTATAGTAGATGTTCAAAAGCGACCTATCCTCGATCAATACATTTTTGAATTCTATTGAGGAGGACACTGTTGGTAGCTTTCACAACTGTTGTACCGTGAGTCTGATTTATTAATTCGTTATCGGTTATCTTATTTTGTAATTAATGAACAGTCTCGTACGTATCCTGTATACTTCTAAATTTCATCAAATGGACCTGTTGACCTGTTAAATGGCCTCTACGGTCGCCGGGTTAACGCCTCTAGATTTTTCTCGTTACTTAAATGATGAACTTATAAGGATGCATACCGAATTAATAAATCAGGTTGACGCAGAAGGTAGAACAATTCTAAAAGCTCAACAGTATCCTGAACAGAGTTTGAACACGATCGATCGATCGAACAGTTACTATAATGGTTTTTCTATTGGGTATCATAATGAATTTTGGAATTAAAATTGTTTTGTTATCGTTTGTTTAATAAATTTATTGATACATAACTTTTCTAGGAAGTCTTATAATTCCTTTAGTTTTATTTTAGAGTAATAGTGAATACTAAATGTTGTGGTAAAAGTACCTAGGTGGAAGAAAATGAAATTACACATTTACAAGCAAGCAACAAAAGGGATCATAGGCGTACCAGGGCTGTTTCATGACCTTTTGAGTAAAGTCACTTTCTTTAGTGTTTGAATAATATTATGTACCATACAGGAAAAACGTTTAAAAGGTGTGTGACATATCGATAATGTTGCTGCGCTTCAATTTTAAGGGAACACTTTACGTTTCTAACGCTGGCAAGACATCACAAATTGTTGATTAAAGCTTTTTTAATGTAATATTTCAAATTAAATTGTATTTATAAATAGGTATTTTACATAATTTCAACACTGATTTAAGAAAAGAAGGGAGTATGCATCCCAAAATGAATTGATAGTGCTATACTTATTCGTGTCCTATTAACTTAACTAATAAGATATGTATACCCCCTGATGTTTATTTTTGTTGTGGTTCCATTTTAATCACTTCACCATTGGTATTTACAAGCATAAAAAGCTCAATAACAATTTTCATAGTCCAACTCCAGCAGACAGAGAGAGATTAATTTTTTATGAATACTTTGAAAATGGTTGTAGGTTAGGAACCGAAACGCAAATTACATATTACAGCGTTATAGTGACTTTATTCCATTAATAACAAGACTTTATTAATAATATATGGCTTGTTTCAACCGTTGTTCTTGTTAAACACCTAAATAGCTCGAGAAACGTGGCCCGAGTCCGGCCCGAAGATCAGGTTGGGCTGTGCTATTTTTTTTTCGGGCCGGGCTTCGGGCCGTTCCCAAATTTTTAATTTCGGGCCGGGCCTGACTTGCCTCAAAGCCCGGTCCGGCCCGACCCGGCCCGAATCCATCACTATCCATCTACACCACACAAATTCAAAATGATGTTTTCGCGAAATTCTATTACGGCATTTTGGATTTGGTTATTTCTTTGAAAAGCATGAAACTGTTTACAAGATTTACATCTAAAAGATGAAAAATCACTTTCTTATACCACCTAACACTTTTTCGTGGACAGCTATAGTAGGAGGTAAATTGATCACATCTGTCCACCCCTGACATATTTTTACTATAATTGTGTATCTCCATCGGTTTTGTAACTGTTTTTCCTTTGGCATTGTTAACTTCCGTCATACGTGGGTGGAACTTTGTAGTAATGCACAAAACGTCCCATTTATCTTTCCATTTGCTTACGTAAACTTTTCCGTTTCTTAGCCATACGTGCTCGCCAGCTTTCAGTGTTTTTGATGTAACCTGTTTAGGATTTCCCTTCCTATTTGATCTTACAGTACCCGTGGTATATGTCTTCCTGAATAATAGTTTTTTTTACAAAGTTGTACTGTTATAAAAATTGTCCATGACGAGATGATGACCTTTATCCAAAAATAGTTCTATTAGTCTGAAGACAAGATTATCAAGTTTGCTACAGCCAGATACTCCTTCTTGTTTTCTTTTGTAAATTTCTATATTATGACTGTAGCCGTTTGGTGAGCACAATTCAAAAAACTTAATACCGTACTTCGCTTTCTTTCCTTTTATATACTGCCTAAAGCTTAGGCGGCCTCTATGAACAAGCAACGACTCGTCCAAAGATAAAGCTTCGTTAGGGGAATAAGCTGCTTGAATGTTCTTGATCAACATTTTCAGAAGATCCTTCACTTTATTAAGTCTGTCAGTATTTTCGCGATCTTTAGTACAATTGAAGCATCGTAAAAGCTGTTCATATCTTCGTCCAGACATCACATACAGAAACAGCGGATGGAAATATAAAGGAAGCGAACATTTTACGACGGAAATCGAATTTGACCTTGTAGGAGACAAATGCCAATGAACTTCTGGATTTCATCATGATCTGTCTTTGCAAATGAGGAAAATCTACAAAAACGTTTCTGAGGTTTATTTACATTGGACAGCATTTCCCCATAGATATTTGTGTTTTTAACTAATAAATCCATAACTTCTTCTGTCCAAAAACACTTAAAACATCTGTGGGTGTTGGTGGATTAGTGAAATGTGAATATGGTCTGCTTATGCAGACCTGTCCCTACATATCCGTCTGCAAATGCAGAAGTGTACGCGAAAGTGTTAAGATCTATACACTTTTGCATTCGGTAAAACCAATTTTCAAAACATTTTTGCCACTCTGAACGAGATAACCTCCAAAACAAGTACTTTAAAAGCTTCAATGGACTCTTACCACTCATTTTATTTTTAATGTTTTGGAACAAAACAAAGTCACTGGGAGACAGATAACGCGAATTTTGGCAATGAGTCATTAATTTGATATTTTGATTAGTCAAAAATTCCGTAGTTTGTCGTGCTGTGTGGTACTTGCATTGTCATGATGCAGAATGATTCACTTATTTATATTGTTTTTTCACTCATCATCTGAAATTGAAGTATACCAATGAGCAGTAACTGTTGTTCGATCCTTCAATGCAACAGTTGCAATATGACCGGTTTTTCCGAAAAAACAAGCAATCAGTTTCTTTGAAACGCTTCGCGGTGCACCACTTTTGTTGTTTTAGGTTCATTTTGGAACACCCATACACATGATTGCTGTTTAGTTTCAGGCTCACATAAATATATCCATGTTTCGTCACCTACTACAATGTAATATACAGAATTTGAACGACTATGGCCAAATTTTTCAAGCATTTCCTTCCATCACTTGACTCGTGCTTTTTTTGAGCTTCTGTCAGATTGTGAGGAATCCAACGATTACAAAGCTTCCTGACATTAAAATGTTGTTTGCCTGTACCTCACTATATGTTGCATGTCGATCTGATAAAATCACTTCACGCACAGGATCAATATTCTTTGCGACAACAGAAGTGCGTGGTATATTCTCGCGAAAATCGTCATCAAAAGTAGATCTTCCACGTTTGAATTCTGCAAACCTTTTGTAGACCATAGTTTTGGAGGGCGCTTCATCACCAAACAACTTTAGTTTTTTCACGCATTGGTATGGTTCTAAACCGTATCGAAGGTCATATGATCACTCGAAAATCAAGATTCGAAATATCCTTTTCTTCATAAAATTACTACTTTTAAAATTTTAATGAAATGAAGCTGATCTGTTTACAATCAAACTATCAGTTGTACTAATGGTATAAAATATCAAATTTTGCGATTGTGACAATCGCAGAACCTAAGCATTGCAAGGAGTACTTGATTCCGCGAACTTAGGCTGTGATCCTCGTATACCCAAATGATAAGTTTAGCAACGTTGATGCTAGATCACATACATCAAACTCAATATAATTGAAAAAGCATTATTGTCAGGATCAAGGAATAAAGGACGATAGTAAAGAACCTACCGTCTACTATACTATAATATCGAAAGTTATAGCTTTGTCTTAGGTTTAAATTTCTTACGCCCTGAAGCGATTCAAGACTTAGTTGTCTTCTATAGAATTGTTCAATTTGTCAAAAACTGACCTAGCCTGACCTAACCTAACACACATTAACTTAATTAATTAATTAATTAATTACAAATTCCTGCGGCAACTAGTTTAAAAAATTGTTTTTATTATAATTTTTACAAGTTTCGTAAGTAAAATCTTTTTAGGAATATAAGTAATTATTTAAAATTAAAAACAGTTTAGTAAAGTAAATAATATAAAAGATTGGATTTACAAACAGGTGTTACTGCATAAGATTAAGTGCACTACAAAAACATAAAGTCATAAAACGTTTACCCCTCATCATTATTAAGCTCTCAAGTTATCTTTGAATACTAATACTATATTTATCAGGAAGGCTATCCACGACATTCTGTGTTATATATATATATATATATATATATATATATATATATATATATATATATATATATACAGGGTGTTTAAAAAGATGCGGCAATATTAAAGAGGTGATTGCCCAGGTCATTTGATACAATAAAGTTCCTATAAACATAGGTCCGCAAACGCTTCGTTACCGATCTACAGCGTGTTGAAGTTTAGTTTAAAAAAACAGTCAAAATTAGATTTTTCCAAAACGGCTTGAGATATCATAATGAAATTTTACGCGTGTCAATAGCTGTCGGAGACGCATACTTTGCAATACAACACGATGTCTCAGTCGTACCATTGTCGCGCGTATTGGCACGTCACAGGCTATTTTTCAAGAAAAAAGTAGGATGCCGCTGATTTCTCTAAAAATAAAAAATATTTTTTATTTCTTTGTTCAATTGTGAAGAAAAAATCTCTCTTGACTTTTTATCGTACGACGTACCGTTTTTGAGTAAAAAAAAAACATTTTAGTGCATGTCCATTTATCATGCGTACAAAAATATTTTTAAACATTCCTGTATTGTTCATTGACATATCACTGACATATTGAATGAGTCTCGTGATTAATAATTTTGTATTTGTCGAATTTGTTGAAGTTCCTTATCATGAATCACTATACGAATGCCAAGACGACCGACATGCACTACATTTATGCACTTGCTGATGGGAATGCATTAGAAGCTAGGCGGTTGTATACTGAAAGATTTCCGGCCCGTATTGCTCCTGATAGAAACACTTTCGAATGTATTCATTGGCGTCTTTATGAAACAGGCACATTAAGACGAAATGGAGGAGCACGAAGGCCAAGGACAGCAAGAACGGTAAGAGCTGGAAGAGGATGTGCTGGACATGATTGAAGAAGATCGAAAAATTGCTGACGCTTTGGATGTAAGTAATGGGACTATTTGGCACATTCTTAGGGAAAATTTGTTGTATCCATTCCATATACAACGCGTTCAAGCACTTCTTCCTGCTGATTTTCCTCCTCGCATTGCATTCTGTCAATGGCTTTTACACAAAATGGTTCAAATCCCTCAACTCCTGATGTTGATTCTGTTCACCGATGAAGCGAGTTTTTCAAGAAACGCAATACGGAATTTTCATAATAACCATGTATGATGTGAAGAAAATGCGAATGAAATTGTTGAAGATCGTTTTCAACATCAGTTTTCTTTGAAGGTTTGGAGTGGGATTGTGGGTGACTGCCTAATTGGACCGGTATTTCTACCCGGGAGACTTACCGGAGAGGTGTATCGCAACTTTTTGGGAAACACGCTCCCTGGATTTCTGAAGGACGTACCATTAGCAATTAGAGATGCAATGTGGTATATGCACGATGGCGCACCAGCCCACTTTAGTCAAGTAGTTCGTGATTTCTTAACATAAGCATACGGAAATCGTTGGATTGGCCGGGGTGGACCTCACTATGGCCTGCGCGATCCCTTGACTTAAATCCCCTTGATTTTTTCCTGTGGGGCCATTTGAAGTCCTTGTTGTACGCTACTCCATTGGAAAACGTAGAAGACTTAAGAAATCGAATCATTGCTGGGTGCAACTCAATTAAAACAGATCCTGGTGTTTTTGAGAGAGTTCACCAGTCAATGAGGAGAAGATTGGATTCTTGCATCCGAGCTCGAGGTGGTCACTTTGAACAGTTTTTGTCATTTTTGGTTGGTAAAATTTTTGGTTTGGTGAAATATTTGTTTTTGCCCTTGAATGAAACCCTTGATTTTTAAAACTTTTTTGTGTAATAAATGGACATGCACTAAAATGTTTTTTTTTTTACTCAAAAACGGTACGTCTTACGATAAAAAGTCAAGAGAGCTTTTTTCTTCACAATTGAACAAAGAATTGAAAAATATTTTTTCTTTTTAGAGAAATCAGCGGCATCCTACTTTTTTCTTGAAAAATAGCCTGTGACGTGCCAATGGTACGACTGAGACATCGTGTTGTATTGCAAAGTATGCGTCTCCGACAGCTATTGACACGCGTAAAATTTCATTATGATATCTCAAGCCGTTTTGGAAAAATCTAATTTTGACTTTTTTTAAATTAAACTTCAGCACGCTGTAGATCGGTAACGAAGCGTTTGCGGACCTATGTTTACAGGAACTTTATTGTATAAAATGACCTGGGCAATCACCCCCTTTAATATTGCCGCATATTTTTTAAATATCCTGTATATATAAGTAAAATTGTTAACACTTTAAAAAATGAAAATGTAAAAATAGCCATATATAATATAAAAAAGGTTTCGGCACTGTACAGTATGACCATAGATAAAACACCGAAAACTCTGAATTCGAATGTAGTTTATTAACTACAATGTAATAACTGTAATGGTACCTACGTTGGACAAACATCTCAGTGGTTAAAAAGTAGGATCGCTCTGCATAAGATTGACATCACAAAAAACTTACAAAGGTGCGCCTTATCTGTACATGCCAACCACAATAGTCATTCAATAGATTTCGATAATGTTAAAATTTTAGGGAAAGAAAACGAATACAAAAAAAAAGATTAATTCTAGAAATGATACACATCAACAAATAACAAAACCCAATCAATAAAAAAACAGATACTCAAAGTTTAAGTAATATGTACACTTAACCTTGAATAACAAAATAAATATTTATTAGTAAAGGAAAAATTAAAATTATTAAAAAAAAAAACAAAAAGTTGGTTTTTTTGCTTATTTTTAGTTAGAACCTTGCGGTTTCGACACCGTCTTTTATAACCAAAGATGCACTAATCAAATTTGCCATTTAGTTTTGTGCTACAGGGTGATTGGAAAATTGCATTTTCAGTCATCCCCTTTATTGTCAGACATATTAAAAAGTAAAACTGATATTTGTAGATTTTTACGTAGAATCCAGTGGCGTACTCAGATTTTCTTTAGAGGTCACAGTTTTGAGATATTGACATAACCTACTTTTTAATGGGACACCTATATATTTTTTAAATCTTTTCCTTGCCAAGAGCTTTTCAAAAATATGCATAGTCTATATTTATTTTTATAAATAACGTGACAAAATGATTTTTTCTATAATTTACATTGATAAAAACAAATAATTAATTAATCACAAATATTGTTCAAATTGCAGACCATTGTCTCCTACAAGTTTCACAAAGTTTATAAATTTTTAATAGCATTTTCCAAAATAAATGATTGTCTCGTAATTCTGCAAAAGCATTTTCCGTTGCAATTTTTAATTGTTGCATGTTGGCATATTGCCTTGAATAAATTTTATTCTTTAAATACCCACAAAAATCCAAAACCGAGAGATCCGGTGATCGGTGGCCATCGAACAGGTCCATTTGTTCCAATCCATCTCCTGGGAAAACGTTCATTTAGCCAGTTTTGTATTATTCTAGCATTGTGGGCTGGAGCCCCATCCTCTGGAAGAATATATCGTTCAGTTGAGCCAGTGGAATATCTTCTAAAATGTTCATAGTTTTTTTGAATTTGTAAGTACCCATTAAGTTTAGGTTTTCTTCATAAATCTTGTAAACTATTTTTCGGTTAAAAATAAAGCAGGACATTAAATCCGAACCTGCCTTGACGCTCTCTAGGAAAAATCACGTGTTTTCTTGACTCAAAACCGCGAGTTGTGCCTATTAAATTCCCGAACTTGTGAAATGCTCGTCTGACCAAATTATTTTTTTCAAAATTATTGTCCTGAGTTTTCATATTTATAAACCAATTGCAGAACTCCAATCTACGTTCAGCATCACCAGGGTGCAGATGATGAACAAGTTTATACTGTAGGGTTTGAATTTATGTTTTTTAAAATCCTTTGCACTGTTGTTTTAGACACACCGGTCTCTTCATCTATTTTCCTGCACGGGTTTCAGGTGGCTTGAACAACTGCTAAAACGTTGATCTCTGATTCCTCGTTTCTTTGTTGTAAACTCGGGTCGGTTTGTCAAAACATCCATGTTGGTAAAGATTAAATTTTAATTTTGAAATATTCTTCTGTCGGGTTGTCTTCTTTGGGATATCTATATGACAAAATAGGTATATAAAATAAATACAAATTCTAAGGTAAAGATTAACTGACCTGTTCAGATAGAGTTCTAAGGCCTGGTCTGCGTTTTCATTAGATAATATGAAGCAGGTATTCATATCATATTTCTCAAAGTTTTCAAATTTTTGGTTTCGAGCCAATTAAAAATAATTAAAACAACAACAACAAGAACAAGAACGTAACAATAAACAAACAACGAATAACAATAAATATCAGCACTAAATTTGGGAAAATGTAACCAGGAATAATTTAGAGACAGAAACTTCAAAATCAAATACCTAAGTAATGGCAGAACGTTAATTATCTTTGTTTTTGCGTGTACCATGGTTACCCACGGCTATCCACTCATTGATCAATGTAAATTAAGAAAAATCATTGCTGTGCATCATTAAAACAGATCCTGGTGTTTTGAGAATTACCAGTCAATGAGAAGATTATTCTTGCATCCGAGCTCGGTGGTCACTTTGAACAGTTTTGTATTTTGGTTGGTAAAATTTGGTTTGGTGAAATATTTGTTTTGCCCTTGAATGAAACCCTTGATTTTTAAAACTTTTTGTGTAATAAATGGACATGCACTAAAATGTTTTTATACTCAAAAACGGTACGTCTACGATAAAAAGTCAGAGAGCTTTTTCTTCACAATTGAACAAAGAATTAAAAATATTTTTCTTTTTGAGAAATCAGCGGCATCCTACTTTTTCTTGAAAAATAGCCTGTGACGTTCCAATGGTACGACTGAGACATCGTGTTGTATTGCAAGTATCTTCCACAGCTATTGACACGCGTAAAATTTCATTATGATATCTCAAGCCGTTTTGGAAAAATCTAATTTTGACTTTTAAATTAAACTTCAACGTGTAGATCGGTAACAAGCGTTTGCGGACCTATGTTTGGAACTTTATTGTATAAAATGACCTGGGCAATCACCTATATTGCCGATATTTTAAATATCCGTATATAAGAAATTTTAACACTTTAAAAATGAAAATGTAAAATAGCCATATATAATATAAAAAGGTTTCGGCACTGTACAGTATGACCATAGATAAAACACCGAAAACTCTGAATTTGAATGTAGTTTATGAACTACAATGTAATAACTGTAATGGTACCTACGTAGGACAAACATCTCAGTGGTTAAAAAGTAGGATCGTCTGCATAGTTGACATCACAAAACTTACAAAGCTTATTGTACATCCAACCAAAATAGTCATTCAATAGATTTCGATAATGTTAAAATTTTAGAAAGAATAAATACAAAAAGATTAATTCTAGAAATGATACACACAACAAACAACAAAACCCGATCAATAAAAAAACAGATATTCAAAATTTAAGTAATATGTACACTTAACCTGTTAACTTATCCTATAGTATAGATTTTTATGTTGGTCCGTTAGATGAATAGGTTTATTGTCGTTTTTTATGCTAGGGTGGATTTCTTGGGGATGTTCCCTAGAATCGATAGTTTGTAGTTTATCTGTGAAATGTTTTAGGTTGGTCATTAGAAATGTCGCTATATAAGTTTTAGGTTGGTAGATAGAAGAAACTGCATGATTGTTGTACGCTGGTCTTTGTTCAATGTGATAATAATTAAGGAGAAAAATTTTAAATTGTTTTAATATTTTAAGTATGTTATTCTAATTGTTAATCTTGACCAAAAATAATTTTAATATGTTTTTTATAATAGTGACTTACCAGTATTTATACATGCATGTTGTTATGTTGTCGTCGACTTCATTTTAACCTCACATTCTGTAGGTAGTAAACAGTTTTGTAGAACTTTCACTAAATGTACTTTTGTAGAAGCCCTGATGATGAAAAAAAAATTTCGAAAGCTTGGCAAGGAATACAGAGTGTTCTAATTAACTAATTTGCGGTCGAAGTCCCTTATCAAATCGTTGAATATTAAATAGTACGACCGTTACTTCCTTTTACTATATATATATATATATATATATATATATATATATATATATATATATATATATATACAGGTGTCCAGAAAATAGTGGAAAAACCACATGTGGCGATCTTCCTTGGACTATTTTGCGTAAAAAATCCTAATACAAAAATGTTCTAAACCACTTCATATTGGGTCACAAATATGCTATTTCTTTTGACAGTTACGTTTAACGTTTTAAGACTTTTGCAAAGTCCTATTTCATTTAATTCTCATTGCACCCCAAGTAATTAACTTCTTAAACATTTACAAAAGTGCATTTTGTAAATTTAGGACGTGTGCCAACACTGCAAATTTCAACAGTTTTGACAATTATATGTCACGCGAATTGTCAGATTTTCAGTGTGATCAGTATCGTACTTGTTTTCTCATTGTGATTATCGTTTGTGTGTTCTTGTATTTCGTTTCTTTGTTAGACCAGCGTTTCGTTAAAGTGAACAATAAAATTTAGTACAACTGAGTATGCTATGTATTTTGTGTTTGGCTTGCAAATAATAATGTGAATTACTCCTAAGTACAACTCTGTACTTTAATAATTAATATCATCAATTTGACACACCGATTTGTTTGCGTTTTATTTAGTTACACATGACTACTTGATAACTGTGTAATTCTGTGTTGCCACATGTACACATTCTTTTGTGTTGCCAGATGTACACATTCTTTGTGTTGCTCCTGATAGACTCTGAAGCCAAGTACGGCATTTTTGTATTAGGATTTTTTACTCAAAATAGTCCAAGGAAAATCGCTACGTGTGTTTTTGCCACTACTTTATGGACACGTATATATATATATATATATATATATATATATATATATATATATATATATATATATATATATATATATATATATATATTATTATATTATTTAACCGTAATTACCATTTAATTACGCCACTAAAGTGATTGTAAAGTCGCGCAATCGAAAACAACTCTTGTTTCTATCAAATTTATTTTATAAGTCAAAATAAAAAAAATGTCCAGCGTCATACCCCAATTCATGATATTTAACTCCATCAAGAGCAGGCATCGTATTTCTCATAATTCAAAGGCTTATTTCATAATAATTTAAAATTCGATACTGTCGATTTAAAGCCATTCAGGCGTCAATGTAATATAATGTGAAAAATTAGGGTCACCATATTGTTTACTAAAGGAAAATTAAGATTTTTTCTGAAACATCATCATTTTTTATGTTTTTCCTGACAATGGGATGCTGTTTCGCAAAATTATGAGATTTCAATGGGATATTTGACCATCTGTAAAAATTTCCATTATACAAAGAATCTAATATTTATGAATGAACTCATTACTGTAAACTGTATGCGCTACTGTTTGACATTTTTTTTCTAGGTTTCAATACGATAACGTGAGTTATGTCTTGTAGAATATACTTAAAGCAAAATTTCGCGTCCTCAAATACTCATTTAGTGGTTAGAATGTTTCGTTACATACACGATGTGTTGTACGAATACGCCATACTCCGAAAATATTCTCACAACTACCGAATGGAATATTATTAGTTTTACCTTTGAAAACAGAATAAAAAAATGGCGTTCTTAATGTTTCAAGCGAGGATACTACACGTTACTATTGCAACATGCAGGAAACTAATGATTCCAATATTTCGTAATCACCTTATGTGACATCCAGTTGGACCTATACATACTTGTTTCTATGTGACATTAACATGGGAAGGAGAGGGGATTTCTGTTTTTATAATTACATATTTTTCATTTCTACGCCAGCCTTCTCTTCCATCCATCCTATTTTTTAGCTACTTTGTGATTGATATTCGATTTAGAGCTTCTGATAACCCTTATTCACCGTAATTGTGCACAAACTACATTAGAGGGCTGGTCGATGTAGCTACCGAGACCGGTACTAAAAGGAATTTGGGCAAACTGCAATTCTTATGATAGCCCAACCCCGGTGTAATAGTAGATCTCCGCTTCAACCATCGTGGCCGCTTACCCGCTGAAACAGTTTGGAGGAACAAACCATACTTTAACGTCGTGCGTTTAATCCTTTATCAGAGTCTTATAAGTCAACGTTGATATATTAACTCAACCGGTCCTGGGTACCTGTTTTTATTACCTTTCCATCCTCTCAACACATGAAAACCATCGTTAACATAGTTTACTCATCCAGTATAATCTCTTACTTCAAGTAAATTCATTCACGTTCATTAAACACTCCAACTCTTTCCTCAACATGCAGGAAACTATTACACCTAAACTCGGCCTTGTGTGTATTACAGGAAAATAAATAACTCAAAAAAGAACTGGCACAGATAATTTTAAACATCATGTAAAAAGGTACTTCCACAGATGACTCATGACAGGTCTACTCTGTATGACTTGGTACCCATTTTATTTTTTGGTTGAATTCTTGAAGAAGCCTTCTTAACATCACTAGGAATCGCATTAATAGTCAACCTCTTGAAGGCAAAGAGTCGCTTACGTTGATTGGTATTGAACTCGAGCAAGTCTCATCGTGGGCGATACTTCTAGCCGTGAATTTTCCTCCTCCCAGCAAAACTTCACAATTTCCCTCTTTTGTTAGATCCTGTTGAACAACTTCATCATTGATACAATTATATCCATATCGTAATATCTAGGATTTTCTGTTTTGATCGTTCCTTCACTCCCAGTTTGTCAAAATATCGAAACTTACTACTTTTTGGTCTCTTTCGCGAACCCCCGAATCTGCAAACCTTTAAATCTCGAACCAATGCTTTGCTTCTTACAAAATAACGGTTCTAGAAGGTTCTTATGTATCGGACCATCGTAGCTGGTTCAAATAAAAAAAATTAAAAAGCGTATTGAAATCAGTTTGCTCGTTTCAGCTCCATGATGCCACAGAATACGTATGATCACAAAAGAAAAATAGGAAAATGGCAAAACAGTTATTAGATCGAATTGCATACGTATGACATCATTGATTAAAAGATTAGGAGAACAATACATCTAGTACTCTTTTAATTCTATCAAGAAGTATTGTGTTTTTAGAGTATCGTTTTAAAAAATCTGAATAATCTTTGTGTGGATATAATATGTCAACTATGGACCCGCTTTACTCACAAAAAAAATTTTAACTCTTTTACTACTATTAATAATTATAATTATTAATAGAAATGGGAGTTTTCTGTGCCATATCTACTTTTAAATTTGTTTTCTATTCCATTTTATCAACTGTACTATTATGTATACAGTATTGATAACTGATAACATGTATTGACTACTTATCAAAATGTATACATTTTTATGGATGATTTTCACCACTGACGGTAGAAATTTATGATGTTATGAATGCAGTAAGCACATTGAAAACTTATTACATCTTACACAAATGTTAACTATTCTAAATAAACAAATTACATTATTCATTAAGTAGGGCGATTATAAGCAATTCCCTTTCTAATTTGTTTTTGTATTTTTTTCTCTTTATTTACAATGTTATACGCAAGTATGCAATTAGGAAAATTAATAGTAGTATCACCTATACAAACCATTCACTTTTCCTGATTTTCTGGGCAATTTAAATATTTATAATAAAAACCTGTTTTTGTATTAAGGATAATAACCGAGTCCGCTGCGTTTTATTTAATTATTATCTCTATTATTATGTTTGGAAATTTTTAAACTAATGTATTAGTACCACGGAATTTTGAAAAATTTTTCGAAATTCCGTTCTAGTTATTTTATTTGAACGCTAAGGCAGACGTCTAAATACTGTAAGTAAAAATTACAGTAATCAGTAAGTGCAACCGACATACAATGTTATCGTCTACAATAATAATACTTGATAATAACAAAAGCATTGAGTAAATGAATTAATTAAAGTCAGGTTTTATAACCGGTGTAAATTCAGCCACCAGTGGCAACAATTGTCAGTGCCTATGAAGCGGATGAAATTTCTGTACGAACTAGATAGAGTTTTCTTAAAGTACACGTTGAGTAACAAACTGTAATGTATATTTAATCCGGATAATTTTTGACGCAGTTAATTTTTTTAAGCGGACTTCTAGTGTAAGCTCAAGATAGTGCAACATATAAGTAACAAATTATGTAATAGTTGGGAATGTTTTTACTAATATAATCTTTTCGATAACAATTACAGTTATCGCCTTTAGTAAATAGTACCTAACAGTTTTAAAAAATTTATGTTTTAAGTTTGCATTTTTAATTTATACAGGGTGATACAAATTCGAGTGTATATATGGGGAACTTGGAAACCGTACGAGATACGAAGTTGGTTAAATTAAGGTAAAGTTGTGCATTTACGTGCTTATCCAAATGCCGTTTAAATAATTTGAAAATTCCGAGTACTTCCGGAGATTTGGAAATTTTTTTCTGAGCTTATTTGAAGAGATCGGACTACACATTTACATTGCCATTTTTCTTGCTCTGTCCAATAGTGTTACTAGTTAGAAAATCAAACCTGATGATGGATTCTCGGAAACGAAACGTCGTATAGCAAATTTAATAACGTCATTTTATATCACCCTGTATAATAGTTTTGGTTGCAGGCTATTAATAAGTGAACTGTTATTTTATGGGTTATGGGTTTATCCCATTATTTGTATTAGGTAAAAATTAGTTCTTAGTCTTATATATACTACAGGTATAGGACATGGTACATGAGATTTACTTAGAATTCAAAGCAGATTCAGAAAATGAAATAAAAAACAGGTGTTTCCATTTGACAAAATCAAGTTGGTGGTCGTAACAAATGTTTGGGCCGCCTTATATACAAAATTTTACCACTAAAAAAACCGCAGTCAAAAATAAAAATAGACGTGTCCAAGCGTTTCTCCAAAAACTACACCCTTGAACTTTAAATGAATTTAGGCATAACTTCTGGGACTCACTGTATGTAAATTCTTCATTACGTAATACGGTTACGTAATGACAATTAGAACTGTTACGTGTATATATATATATATATATATATATATATATATATATATATATATATATATATATATATATATATATATATCTATATATACATAATTGTTTTGGTATGAATTGCAATGTCAAGTATATTATTCTATTGAAGTATAGAGCACATACACTATATTGGTTCTAGTCACAGCAATTAATTGTATTGATAATGTTATTTAAAGAAATTTTTAAACACCGTGTAAAAACATATTGTCACTCCACTAACTTATAATTTCCATTTTAGAGAAGTGAAGGACGTAACTAAATGACATCAGAAATATAGTTTATCGATGGCGCAAGAGATTATTTGATAGATTATACATTTAGTAGATGCATAATTTTAGTGAATTAGTGTAGATTGTATTTGATAATGAGCTTTCTGTTGTAGTTGAAGGCATGTTTATATAGTACATCAAGAATTACTAGATAATAACTTTGGATAGCAATATGTTAAATCAAACTTTATTCTATACAGGGCTTTTCACGATGAGCGTTAATTAGACGTTTCTGGCAAACCAGACCACGGATCAACCTGACAATTTGACAGTATGCATAAATTAATATGTTCTACACGCCTAAAATATTTTAGATGATGCGGCGTTGCCGCTTCTACTATAAAGTAGCGACTACTTTGATTTTTCAAATGGAACACCCTGTATATAATATCATATTATGATTTCCTATTACTTTGTCAACAAGTTCATGTACTATTTCCCTATACCTATCTATTACCGTTTAAGAGATATAAATTAATTTCGATTTTTTTTTACAAAATATGTACTTTTATAAACGCTGATAATCTTGAACTCTCTGGTACTAAGACGATCAAATTCGAAATGGAGTGGAGTGATACCATGAGGATCTTCACTTCGAGTCATATTTTTATTTGCTTCGTACAGGATCTTTAAAAAATGCAGATACTTTGTTCACATGAAAAAAGGAGTGGAAGTCATTTTTTTCAAATGGAACACCCTGTATATTTACATATTTTTGAGCTCTACATCCAATTTTAGATTAACGTTAATCAGATAATGCTATTTCGATTTCGAACCGTTTTCGAGATAAACTGTTTCAAACAGAAACTGACGTGGTTTCCTTGTATTCATCACTTATTTTTGAGATTTAACATTTATTGTATACTACGTAATACAATTTCTTTTCGATTTAGTTTTTCAGCAGTCTCAAATCAGTCAATTCGAAATTGATATGTACCTTAGAAAAAGTTACAATTTGTATGCATTGAGGTATTGAGTGTCTCTATCGTACAACATTGCAAATTAATATTTTTAATAGTGTGCTTTGGAAAAATAAATGATCCAATTTTGAAACGTCAAACTTTCGTTGGTGGTTTTGACTGATTGTGATACTAATTATAATAGAAAAATGTCAAGATTAGGTTACAGTAATGAAGATTTCTTGAATTTATTAATTATTCATGGTGAGTGCAATAGAATTGCAAGTAGAACATGCCGAGTATTTCATGAAAGATACCCACAACTTCCGAAGCTGAATAATAATGTGATAAATCGACTACTACAAAACTGTAGGTTGAATGGAACCTTTCGTCCAAAAATAATTCGTAGAAAGCCTGAAGTGAATGCATTTCCAAATGCTTCTCTACACGAGACTGAAAGGGAGATAGGTATACCCTACGTGACAATTTATCGCATTCTTAATAATAAATGGCATCCGTATAAATTCTACTGTGTCCAACATTTGAAAGAGACTGATTTGCCTCGTAGAGTGGAATTCTTTGAATGGTTACTTGTCAAGACTCAAGCGGATGAACATTTCCTTGACAATATCATATGGACAGATGAGGTCAAGTTTACAAAAAATGGAATTTTCAATAGACACAACAGTCATTATTGGGCGCCAGAAAATCTTCATGTCGTTCGCCAAATGGGTTTTCAAGAAAGATGGCAATTTGATGTATTTTGTGCCATAAAGAATGAGTCAATTTTTATATCGAGTTTTATGATGAAAATTTGAACAAAATATAAAGATTTACTGAGAAATGGAATTCAAATGATTTTAAATAATAGCCAGGAAGAGAACGTGTATGGTACCAAATGGATGGTGCTCCACCCATAATTCTCGTTCAGTAGGCGAAGCTTTAACTGAAATCTTCGAAGACAGATGGATTGGTAATAATGGACCTTTTCGTTGGCCTCATAGAGCACCAGATGGCAATCCAATAGATTATTTTGTGTGGGGTTTCATTAAAAATGTGGTTTACTCCTACCCAGTAACAACAATGGAAGATATGAAATCGAGAGTTAGAACTGCTTTGAATAGTTTAACTCCAGACCTAATCAGAAGCGCTACACATGAAAATCTTTTGAAGAGATTACATGTTTGTTTAAGTACAGGTGGAGATGTGTTCGAACATATTCTGAAATACACTGATAATTGAATTAACTTACTAATTCATGAAATTATTTTCATTTCGTGTGTCAGCGTTAATAAAACTATTGTTTGAAGAGAAGTTTCATTTGATGGTTGAAGAGTATTTTAATAATTATTTATTCATTGTATTATCTGTGACTGATGAAGGAACATCGAACGGAATCTGTTAAATTTCAAAAATAAGTGACGAATACAAGGAAACCACGTCAGTTTCTGTTTGAAACAGTGAAAATGGTTCGGAATCGAAATAGCATTATCTGATTAAAGTCAATCTAAAATTGGATGTAGCGCTCAAAAATGTGTAAATATACAGGGCATTCCATTTGAAAAAACTGACTCCCACTTCTTTTTTCATGGGAATTATCTGCATTTTTTAAGGACCCTATATGAGGCAAATAAAAATATGACTCGAAGTGAAGATCCTCATGGTACCACTCCACTCCGTTTCGATTTTTGATCGTCTTAGTACCAGAGAGTTCAAGATTATCAGCGTTTATAAAAGTTGTAAAAAATTGTAAAAAAAAATCGAAATTAATTTATATCTCTTAGACGGTAATAGATAGGTATAGGGAAATAGTACAAGAAGTTGTTGACAAAGTAATAGGAAATCATATGATATTATATACAGGGTGTTTATACTATTTTATAGTAGAAGCGGCAACGCCGCATCATCTAAAATATTTTAGGCGTGTAGATCGTATTAATTTATGCATACTGTCAAATTTTCAGGTTGATCCGTTGTCTGGTTTGCCAGAAACGTTTAATTAACGCTCATCGTGAAAAGCCCTGTATATCTATAAGTTTAACAATATAATATAGCTTTATAGCTTATTTATGACTTTAGTTATTTTGAAAACAATTTAAATTTAAAGTTTTTAACTACTTTTGGTGCATTAATTATTTACAATGTTATTTATTATACATTGTTTCTGTAACTTTCTGTTATATTGAAATAAAACTAACTTTAAATATGTTAATAATTGCACGAAGATATACTCTTCACAGTATTATAGAAGGCATATTAAACATATTTTCAATTGTAATGTAACATTGTGGTATTACTTCCATCTACATTCTAATCGATGCAGCTGACTTAAACAGCGCAGTCATAAAACATAGCAGAAGGCTGAATTGACAATTATGTGTAAAGCATCAACTGCCACTACAACTTAGTACATAGAATATATTGAAAGCAGCGCGTCAACTTTAAAACCCATATATGTATCTAAGCCATTTGCTCCAGTGTTAAAAATCATAGTCCCTTATCGTAAACTGAAAAATTTTTCGATAAATCTCAACTTTTAAATATAAAAATGTATCAATACCACCATTAATTAAATTTTAGTTTGTAGTACATTTAAGTTTATTATTACTTAACAGCAATAACTTCTGTTATTAAAATAAAACTTTATTCCATCGTTAACCATACAAAAAGTGAGGTTAATTTGTTTAATTTCAAGGTAACTAATAAAACCAGTATCGTCAACTAATTCTATTTACACGCACCCGTGTAATTACAATACTCGCTTGCTTCGCTCGCTCGTGATCGTAATAATACACTCTTGCGTAATAGGCTACTTACCACCCTTATTATGTACTATACTATTACAAGTTTCAAGTTGGCAGGATTTTTCTGACAGGACTTACGATTTTTTTTACATCTACGGCGTTTTATCTCCTTGGCAAATTGTTAGGATATATTCAGGAAGATTGTTGCGTGGTTTATTCTATATTTTATATGTTTAAAGTTGGCGGTTTTTTTTATATTTGGGGGCGAATTTTTCCCTTTTATCTCCTCTGCAATAGGATAAATTCAGGATGATTGTTTCGTGGTTTAAATGTGGTTGGATTTTTCTGATAAAACACTTTTTTATATTGGGTTAGTTTTGCGTTTTATCCCTATTTCAATTAATGGGATACGTTCAGAATGCTTGTTGCGTGGTTAATAATAATTATATTTTACAATTTTTAAGTTGGCAGGATTTTTCTGATAGGGACATACATTTTTTGTTATATTTGAGGATGAGTTTTTACTTATTTTATAGGATTAAAGTTGGCAGGATTTTTCAAATGGGACCAAAATATTTATGCCAACCTTAAATTTATAAAGCAACAATCGTCCTGAAAATATCTCATTAATTTCCACTTTTAAAATATGTTATTAAACCACATCACAATGATCCCATTAATTTGCAAAGAGCATTAAATAATTTTTGGGGGTATTTTCGTCTTTTATGTACATTGAAATTGATGCGATAATTTCAGGATTATTATTGCATGGTTTATAACATATTTTATAAGTATAAAGTTGACCTTTGGCTTTTTCCGTATGGACTATTTTTTTATTTTTGGGGCAAGTTTTAACCTCTTATCCTGTTTAATATTTATTTTTGTATTTATTTCATATAGATACGCATTTAAATTTTTTGTATTTTTAAATTATATTTTTCGTTATATAGATTCGCATTTAAATTTTTGTATTTTTAAATTATATTTTCATTATCAAAGAATAAAGAATGTTCCGAATATTGGTCAGTATTCTATACTTCTTTTTAAATTGTCCATTTTAGGAACAAATAATTTTTTTTAATAGTTTAGCCAGTTTTCGTTACAAAAAGGTAATGCGTATGCCGTTTTGTTTTTTTGTATTCGTACGTTCTACGGTATTGATTTTTTTTTTCAAAAAAGAGTCCACCATTTTAAAAATAAATTTTGTGTTCATTTTTTTTTCAAAAAAGCCTATTTTGGTTGTAAAGAAATAATTCGTGTGGTTGAGTGGTATATTTTGCAATTTTCCAATTTTTTTAGTGTGATTTTTTTTCAAAAGAACCCAGCCATTAAAATTGCCGAATTGTACTGTACAGTTTTGTTTTTTTTTTTAAATCGTGCATTTTATTATTTTTTATCCCACCCATTTTCGTTGTAGAAAAAGTAGCTGACTTGTGCTCGAAATGTACTCTGTTGTGACGTACAATTTTTTTATAAAATTGTACGAGAATTTTTCATTATAAAAAAAGTAATGTGTGTGTTGATCTGTGTTCGTGTTGCGCTGTGATTTTTTGTTTTTTGAACATAACCTTTAAGAACAATAACTGGTGTGCTAAATTGTGCGTTACAGATTTTTTAATTTTTTGATTATTGTGTATTTTGTGGATGTCACTTTTCTTTCGAAAAACATATCCCACCCTTAATACATTATAAAAAGTTATTAGTGAAATGAATTGTGTTACATTGTACAGTTTTTAATTTTGTGAACAATGTTTTTTTAAAAATGGCAGTTTTCGTTATAAATAGGTAATTTGTGTGCTGGTTTGTGGTCACGTTGTGCCTTACAATTTTTTTTTAATTGGCCATTTTATGGATATCTTTTTTTTTCAATAAAGATATCCCAGCCACATTTCGTCATAAAAAAAGTAATGAATGTGCTGGAACCATCCTGCGTTGCGTTGTACAATTTATTATTTATTTTTTGAAATTGTCCCTTTCATAATCAGATAATCTTTTTTTTACCTTGCAATTTTACTTTTTGAAAATTGTGTATTTTATGATCATCACTTTTTTTTTCAAAAAAGATAGCCTAGTTATTTTTCATTATAAAAAGTGTGTATGTTGAATTGTTTTTGAGATGTTCTACTTTGTGTTGTACAGAATTTTGGGCTTTTCAAAATTACATTTTTTGGTTGATTAAAATACTTACCTTTTGGGTTTTTAACCGTTTTTATTTATCTTTTATATAACTTTAAACGTTTTGGTAACAATTACAGATTAGTAAATATTTGCGTTTTCATATTTCATAATTTTAATTATGTGTGCAAATCGGGTAAGCTTAGATTTGCATTTTATGCTATCTTTCACCTAACCATTTTTCTTTACAAGTGCGCTGACTGTTTGAAATTTGTTCATCAGTGAAGCTGTGATAAAAGTTAGTAGCGTTTTTGTTTCATTATCCTAATTATCGTGGAACTTTCGTGTTGATCAGTCTTAACGGCGTCTGATGCTATTACATTTTGTCATATTTGGCGTGATCGATTTGATGCAAAGTTTTTCTTAAGTTGTAGGCGAAAGTTTCTTTGAGTTAATTGCAGAGGCGATGTCTGAAGTTTGAATTGAAGAAGTCCGTGTAGAGTTACCGGAAGAGATACTTTGATTTTGGTTTCGCCAATTGCGGATATTAGGTGCATTTACGAATGTAATATACATTTTATAGTTTTGGCGACTATTAGTTTTTATTAATTGGAGTGCGGAGTGCCCATCATGGTTTTACCGTTCTGGTTTGATATCACGTATAAAGGGGAGGAAACTAACATTTTAGTGTGGAATGTTCCGCTATTGCGCGTAGTATTTTATTAGCATCTGTTTGATTTACCGTAAAGTTGTCGTTCAAGATAAATTTGGAATCTTTTAGGAATTGAGGTAAGAACATTGTATTAAATCATTATGACTCGAATTATTACAACTTGTTAGAGGCTCTGTGCAGTACATTTGCGTCAGTATCGTTACCTGCAAAATAAATTCAAGGGCGCACTTGGGTTTTGGACAAAAAGATGTAATCTCGAGTAATTTAATGTATTCTGTTCTATTCTATTCTGTTATCTCCACTTTTATAGTAGGTCAAGTTTAGCCAAAGGCTACTCTCGCTTAGCTCACTGTGCACTTACAAAGCATCCATACCGGAATTCGGATCGTGGTATCCGCAGTCAGTTAACTAAATTGTGTCGATAAAGGTGTTTCTTGTAATAACGTTAAGTGCACAAGCTGTGGGATTTTATGTACGAAGGGAATGTATACTACGTAAGGGCACTTAAATTTTCTTATGTTTATTTGTGTGCATGTTTGCTTATCTCGTTATGGATGGGGTAACATCGTGTAGTTTTAAGCTTTAATTTTAAGTTAGTGTCGAGGGTGAAATTCTGATGATGTATTAAAATTAAGATTTTGATTTTGCGATAATTTTGTTTACTTTGTATTTGTGATAAATCATAATGACGTACTGTATTGTTTTGATTTTTTTTTGTGTTTGCGTACGAATATGTAACACAATTGTTTACCTCTCCTACGACCATTAGACTTTTTTCAAGAAATGCAAAGTAACATTCGTTGTGTGTTTATTTTAGGTCTAAATTTCTTTAATCATGGTACCTATTAATCTTGTTCGTTTAATTCTTTTTTATTTACTTTATTAGTTTTTTGTTATTTAATATGATTTTTTATTATACGAAAGTTGTGAAGTTTAGGATTACCAAATCCTAAGTACGTTGATTTATTCTATTTGTGGACAATTGCAAGCCAGTTTGCAACTTGGCATATATTTTGAATTAGATTCAGTAAAACAATACCATTATAGGGGTTAGTGATCAATACTGGTATCGTATAAAGAGCATAACTAATCATTTTTATTTTTTGTGGAGTTTTATTGTGCCTTTATTAAATTATTATCTTATAATATTTGTGTATTTATTTTTTTATGAGTGTCCACTTTGAAGTTACCTTTTTTTAAAATTCAGATCACAACTTAATGTGGAGTTATGATACCAATATTATGTAAATTTCCAAATATAAATTTCAAGCAGGTGGCGCTAGAATGACAGAATAGGTACCGAATTTGACGTGTTGTTAAACGAGCGTCCTAGTAAGTATGCGTTTGAAAGTAACGGCCTTCATACTGAGAGCTAGATCAAAAGCGTGCACTTTATCTAATGTTACTGTATGTTTGGCCTGTAACATTATTAATAAAGGTTCCATTATATTTTTATTTAGGTTTAATTTCTGAACCTTTAACACCAAGTGGTTTTCTAAACTGGTACTATTTTGAATTGCATATTTAGGCATTCGAATGTTAAAGAATATTGACGTCGTAGTACGAGTTGCGTAAGAAATAAAGTTTGACCATTTATTGCGTTCCTTAACGACTCCAGCGTTACGTTACCATGGACTATAAATGTCGAGACTCAATAAGTAAGTTTTAATCTTTTTAACGTTACGGTGCTATATTAGTTATATGGAATTATAAATCCACTGTATACTATCCTGGGTGTTCTCAAAACGTGTCATCTTTGTCTAATTAATTCGATCAGTTAAAAAAAAAATAATAAATCATCCTGAATATCCATACAATCAAACACTCTTAAACTCAAAATTGTGTATGTAGTAGCGGTCGCAGTCACATGAGACATGACCCGCTGCGGACAGCGTTGCCGGTGTTAATTTAAATGGTTTATTATTACATTTTCTAAATAATTTTATTTATATAGTAGCGCCGAGGAGAAGTGTCTCATGGCGGACTCAAGAATGAGGATATAATTATTACTGTGAAATGCATCTGTTTTCCTTTATCTTAGTGCGAAATTCCCACTTAAAGAAAGACGGGTTATAAATATACGTCCGCTATATATTTTACACGCAGGACTTAAAAACGTTTGTCGATTCTAAAGTCAAAGCGCATGACGCTGTCAGATGTTTTCTTGGCTATGTAACCTCAAATTATTCTTCGTATTTCGTTTCGTATAATCGCATCGTGTTTTGTAGTTATAATAATTTATCTTTCGCTTCGTAATTTATTAGTTTTCATTGCATTTGTAAACAACAGTTTTTTTCAAACTATTATTATTAATATTCACTATTACGAGGTAAGTTTATAATGCAAAATGTATTTCCAATTTATTTTGCAGCAAATAATGATGTCATTAAAAGGTAAATCTTTGAAAAGCCAAACTCAAGTAATGTTAATGAATATACTGCATTATTTCGAAATGGAACGCGTAACGGGGGGCCAAGTTTACCTTTAACTTCCATTATCCAGGTACGCTAATAATTTTCACTATTTAAATTTGACAGCGCGGCTTAAATTTGGAAATAACCTAGAAACATTGACGATGTGTTGTTGGTATTCAAAATTACTAATTATATGAACCAATAACGACATACGTTTTTAAAATCTTAAACCATGCTTTACTAAAAGATGAGTCATAAGACAACTCTCGCCGGCCCGACCATATTAATTTTTTAATTATTTACAATAACAGTTTAATCATTGATTAATTAATCAATGGTTTAATTTAATTATTTGTCGGACCGGCCCTTGAATTTATGCGTTCTAGCCACGGTGTAGTCGTCCTGTACAATAACCAGGCGCTGAGGATGTTTACCAAAAAAAAACAATATTGACTAATTTCTTACTTTTGAAAAAAGACAGGAACTATAGGAGCTCATATGTCTCATATAGCGCCTATAAAAGTCGCTAACGAGACTTAAGTGGTTATCAGTTGTGTTGAACAACCAGTATTTTTACCACTGCAATGACCGCAAATTTACCTAATTTTTGTCATTCAACCTTTACCAGCTGACCGGCTGTTGAAGAAAGAATCTATAAAATCTATCAAACATTTTGTTGTCAAATAATTTACAATCGGCCACGTTTTTGTACGTTTTTATCATCATTATTTCTAAACAAAACGAACACACGACACAACCGACAACGAACATAAGAACCCTGAAAACTCGACACTTGAAATAGGTAACAATTCCACAGGTGTCCATGTATATTACCCACACGTCATAACAAACACATTACTACACCCAGCAATACGCCAACGCGGCTGAACACCCTGTAATCACACTATACTAAACAATTACTTAAAGCTTTTAACCTCAACAACTACATATAACTTTAAAAAAGTAAAGTGGGCGTAAAATTTTTGACAAACTTATTAAAATGAGTTGAAGGCATCGTCATCATCATTAAATTTATGTATTAAATCTGACCTAAGACTTGGTGCCATCCAACAGTTGACCTTTGGCATAGCAGCAGGGTCAATTTAACATTTCATTTAAACGACTTAATGAAAATGTATACCAAACACTTTTTTCTCTTCCATGTCTAAAATACCGTCTTAAATTTAGATTGATAAATTTAAACTTAATAACTGAAACGTTGCCAGATTTAAGATTTAGGCTTATATACATTCTACTTATATTTGAAAATGTACACCTGACCAATTTGTATTTGACCGCAACGAGTTTTGGGTTTATTATGTAATAAATACCAACTTTTTTAACACCTTTTTACCTGCTGGCTGCTTACAATAAACATTTTTAATATTCAAAAGTATAATTTTTTTTACTTAACGCCTACTTGGTTTACAAATAGAAAAACTTAACGTATAGACTCTAATGGTAATTAGCACCGGTTGCTTATGGCTCTAACGTTATTAAATTTTAGTAATTTACTAAAGTAATCTTATAATCCAAATCGAGGTTAAGTCATCACCGTAAACAGATTAATCTTAGTCTAAACCTAAACCACATAAATAAAATATTGTTGGCCTTTTTTTTTAATCAAACAAGAGAAGATAAGATTGTGGTTTTTATCAATTCCTTCGAATACTGAGCGATTTCTACGAAATGTAAAAGTTATTCTAATTAAATGTAGAATTTACGTCATTTTAAAGATAACAAAATATTTAAAAATAAAAATCAATTTTTGTGGCGCTTCGATGCTAAAGAGAAACTTGTATCGAAGACGGCGATGGCCGAGAGTTTGTAGTCACTATTTGCTGTATGACATCATCGATATTTATGAACAAAACAGTTGTACGAGTATCTATAATTAACTTTACGAAAGGTATTATGTACCTACGCGACATGAAAATTAACTTTCTGTTTAGTGCTCCATTTTCGTATTTATCGTTAACAAAAATAATTTAAGGAAATAAGCGTGTATTGCATATATGTTGTTATACCTACGCGTCAATTAGCATTCCATTGTCATTTAATAGTCAGTTAATTGTTTTCTTAACCAATTCAGATAAAAAAGAGTTATTTATCTATATTATTCAAAGAAAGGAGGCTTTACTACTTTCGAGGTAATTTGTTTTTTTATAGCGAATCAATCAAAACAGTGGAAAAGCTAATTAATTTTACATTACAATAGACAATGTTTTATACTTATCTTACTCATTTAATATACAGAGTGAGACAGTAAAATTTCCCAAAAGCTATTCTTGCAATCGATAGGAACTTTCAGTTGAAGTATAAAAGGGGTTGTTCACGAATTAATAAGAAAAGTAGTATCCAACAGTAAACATTGGCGTACTTTGAAAATTGGAAAAGGTAACTAAAATTTCTGTTTCTATATATTATAATTTTTTCTCGTGTGAATGTAATATTTTTCTGCAATAAATTATGTTTTGATATGTATTTTAGTTTTAAAAAGTTATTTGTTTCATTAGTACAAAAAATGAATGTTCATTAGATTTTACTCAATGATGATTAACCAATAATAGACCTATTTATTTACGATTGCATATGTCCCAACATAATCGTCAGAAGATGGCTGCCACCATAGTTGACAACATCTTATTTACTGATTATTCTTGCAATGTTTTTTCGTAAGTTTAAATAAGTGCAACGTTATTATTAATTTTATTAAATTCTAAATATAATGAGATTACAATCAAATTACTTATATTAATGGAATGTGAGTCTGCAATATCGCAAGGATTCACACATACCAAAGCAACTTGACTAATTGTTATAAGTTTTGTTATGAAGCAATTAGTTCATAACAAACCATAATAATTTATTATTTGTTGTTTATAGTGATAATAAGTATAACTTAAGTTTTATAATGGTGAGACAGTACGTAGTATGTAGAAAATTGGACTATTTAAGTCGTAACCTCACATTCATCGGTAAGTAAACATACCAAAGCAACTTGACTAATTGTTATAAGTTTTGTTATGAAGCAATTAGTTCATAACAAACCATAATAATTTATTATTTGTTGTTTATAGTGATAATAAGTATAACTTAAGTTTTATAATGGTGAGACAGTGCGTAGTATGTAGAATATTGATTGGACTATTTAAGTCGTAACCTCACATTCATCGGTAAGTAAACAAACCATAGACGTAACATTAATTATTTGCAAAGGCCCCTAGTAACGAAAAATTAGAAAATTCATATTTTGCCTGCTTATTAACCTGAAGCGTAAATACTGTTTCACATTTTACCAAAACTTTTTAATTAAAGAATACATTATATCACCGTTGTTTTTATTGTTTATTTTTTGGTTACATTGACGTTGTAGCGTCCCCCAGGTACCCTATCTTGAAAAGCGTAATTTGAACTTATTTGCAATAATGCAAATTCAAGAACCCAACAATCGCTAAGTGATTTATCTTGACTTGACTGATAATAATGTCGCTATTACTCAAGCCACCTCTACACCATTATTACATTCGCACAAATACCAGAGGGAGAGGGCTCTGTACTGTCCTTTTATTTTAACAGATTTCACCTTGATACGTCCGCGTACGAATAAGATACCTTTGCAAGACAAGGTTTGGCATTTAATATGTTATCTAGACTGGTAAAACTATTTGCTGCGAGCATTTAGTTATATAAAAATACATACTTACACTAGAATAAATACTCCCTTAATTGATCACCGCCACAAATCGTTAACAGAATCGGTTTAACCCCGAAAGAAAAGACAACTTAGTGTTGGCGAATTCAAAAGAAAAATGTACACGCAAGAATTATTTTAAAGACAAACTGTTTACAGTGAAGGTATTTAATTAACTCATAAATCGATCTGGGTCGATTGACAAGCTAACTGTAACTGCCCACCTTCGATTTCAAAACTAACTATATCTACTTCCGAAAAACCACCCCCGTTTTTCAAAAGTAATAAAAAAACAAGAAATATTAATTCATGTTGGAATAGTTTCCTAATAATTATGACACGACATCTTAATTTTAAAAATATGTATTCGTCTTATATTTACGTGTCTCGAGTTTTCCTAGTAACAAAAATATCTTTTAATCGCGGCCCATCCCGCCACAATTAATCATTAGATCAATGCCATTTTTACATCAAGAGCGCACATAAGAAAAATTCCAATGATTTGTTACGCCCCTTCAGTAAAGCATTTTTAAGCGTGCACCTGCCACTCACCCTCTAACATGTGTTTACATACATATTAGTTACAAACAATCCTACATTCCTTAGATACGTGTCGTAGTTGATGGCTTTTTTTCAAAAGAAGTTAGCATTAACGCGGGCGTACCACAGGGATCCGTTATAGCGCCTACACTTTTTCTGCTGTACATAAACGACCTTATTTCTTCAACAACTAACCCCATGCATTGCTTTGCTGACGATAGCACTCTTCACTGTAGTTCATCTCAGTCTACTCATAGTGATAATCCACCTTCTATGTCAAATCAAGAAATTAAAGCTGAAATGGCAAATTCAATCAACGGCTATTGTGCTGGTGAATTACATTCTTTGATACCATCTCCGGCTATCTTTGCGAGAAACACTCGGTTCGCTCATTCACATCATCAGTATGCAGTACAAATCTCCACTTGTCGTACCAAACGGGCGCAATCCACATTTTTCTACACGGCTTCTAAACTCTGGAATGATCTCCCTAGTTCCTGTTTTCCTCTCACTTATGATATGAGAAAATTTAAGGTAGCTGTTCATAGGCATCTATTGGCAATTCATTATCCCTCTATCCATCCTCCTAAGTGTTCCTGAGTGCTTTAGCACGATAGGCCTTATTTAGCCTGTTCAGGTCCACAATCATAAAAAAAAAACAAAAAAAAAAAGAAAAATATATAAATAAAAATATTTTGAAAACATTAGTAAATTACGACGTATTATCAAGATATTAAAAAAATCTTTTCTATCGTGGTAACAATGGCGATTTGACAAACGTTTATTACTTATTAATAAGATTTTCGCGGTCCGCTACCTAAAACGTTATTAATAACCATAGTGCCTCCAGAAATGTACGCCTAGGTCGTTGCCAGAAAGCTAAAACAATTCTTTATAAAATGATAAGGAATGCTGGGTCTATTTTTGTTTAATCGTCATTGGATTTTATTTCTATAAATTTGATTCAAATCTGACACATGTAAGTGAAATAACGTGATGATAGATGGTGCCACCGGCGACAGCAATTGTCTAAAGTAGTTTCAAAATGTCGTGGCACTCGCCCCTCCATGCGCATATGATTCAAACGCGTCGAAAGTATTCGACAAATAAAAATTATGATTAATTTTATTAAATACATAAATGAAAAGTTTACCTCGAGTAGGATTTGAACCTATGACCTGTACTTTGCTAGAGTACCGCGCTAACCAACTGCGCTATCAAGATTCAAGCCCCAATCGGCAAATATGCTACTGTTCAACTTATAAATGTAAGTCATTCGCTTTTATTTACTTCACGTTGTATTCGTACGCTGCCGCTTGAGTTTATTCCTTCTTTTTTATACAAAATCTATCTTTTTCAAGACACTTTTTATTATTTCATCGTTATTTGTTGTCCAAACTGACAAGTATACGTTTTAAACTTGAGTGGAGTAGTTGTTCACAGTCAAACTCGTGAAATTATTTATAAATTGTATTAATTTCTTTCTGAAGCGAGAAAAAGAACTAAAAGATTTTATTATCCTTGTCGATCGTGTGTATGAAAGATTAGCAGAAGCAACAGGCATGTCCAGAAGAACAATTAAACGCATTACACAGGAAGGCAGATCGAAACCTGAAGGTTCAGGTACATTTGGTTCACCTCGTAAAACAATAAACAAACCAGCACCTAGATCAACCATCGACAAGTTTGATGAAGAAGTAGTTAGAAGAATAATTTACAATTTAGTGTATATCCAAAAGCGAAAACCATCAATGCAAAATGTGTTCGCATCTGTCTAAGAAGAAGGGATACATTTAAGAGGAAAATTAAGCAACTTTTGATCGATTGTAAAAAAGATGGTTTTCAAATGGCAGAAGAGTAAAGACAACAGGAAGGTCGTGGTAGAAACTTCCGCAATAAGGGCGAAAAGAACCACATTTTTAAGCAATATGAAAAATCACGGAGAAGAGGGCAGAAACGTCATTTATAGTGACGAAATCATACTTATACAGCACACACACGAGTTCACATGCGTGGTATGACAGCAGTGACAAGAGAGTGAAAGCACCTGTTTCCAAAGGACAACACCTAATAATGTTACATTGTGGTGGTGCTAAAGGGTTTGTACCAAATGCATTGTTGATGTTTATATCGGGATTAAAGTCAGGAGATTATCATGACGACATGAATTCTAAGAATTAAATTAAGTGGTTGACCGAAAAACTTATTAAATTAAACTTCATCGACCAGTTCATAAAAATTATTTAATCGATAAGTTGATGGCTGAACATGGTCATTCTGTGGTAAGGTTGCCACCCTACCATCCAGGGCTAAATCCAATTGAAAAGATATGGGCTCAAGTTAAAAATTATGTGGGGAGTAATAATATTACGTTTAAATTTGAAGATGTGTGGAAATTAGCAGAGAATAAAACATACAGGAAAGATTGAACAAGAATATTTAGAAAAAGAAGGTTTTATTGTTGAAGTCGAAGAGTTGATTTTTACTGTAAATACAGGTGAAAGTGATGAAGAAGTTGATTACAGCAGTAATTACAAAGACAGTGACAGATACTAACTAATTAAACTTCTGTAGTTATTTATTTTTGTATGTTAATAAAATTACATTTTAAAATGTTTTATCAATTTGTGATTTATTTTACATATTGGTATTATAATTTTAAATACTTTTATAAAAATGTTCTCCGATCAAACAAGGAGGTTCTCATTAAGTTGCACACTGCTGTGAAACATAGTAGTTATTTCAACGTTTGTGTTCTGTCCTATTTAATCTGAATTTCAAGTTAATCTGAAAAATCAAGCCGTTCAAAAGTATCTAACAGAACTCACTCCTACGACAGCCACAGAATGGAAAGCAACGCGAAAAATAAAACGGCCCCCACATCAAATACCACCAACACGTCTCAGCGACGGCACCTGGGCGAAACATCTCGCATCCGTGTTCCAACCCTCTCCTTCCTTAATAACGGCAGCTAAAGAACAAAATATCATTCATGAACTACAGATTCCTCACCAGATGGCCCTCCCAATCAAAAAAATTAAAGCTCATGAGGTAGTAACAATTATAAACATCGAAATCAATCCAAAAAAAGCTCCCGGATACGACCTGATTACCATCACAATACTAAAATAACTCTCACAAAAAAGCAATACAGTAATAACAGAAATTTATAATTCCTACCTCAGAATTAACTGCTTCCCTTATCACTTGGAAGTAGGGCAAATAATAGTGATTGCCAAATCGGGCAAAGCTCCAAATGATGTAACATCATATCGTCCTACCGCTCTTATCCAAAGTTTTTGAAAAACTATTGCTTAAAAACTATTGATGCCCATTATTGACGAAAATAATCTAATACCCCCACATCAATTTGGCTTCCGTAAGGGTGATGCAACCATAGAACAAGCGCACAGAAAAATCGTTGACGACATAGAAGGCAAACGTTACTGCTCTGCACTCTTCATTAATATAAGTCAAGCCTTTGACAAGTTATGACATCCGGACCTTCTTAATAAAGTTAAGAAAGTTTTCCCACACCCATACTACATTCTACTACAATCATACCTCAGAAATAGGCCGTTTTAATCTGGGGTACCTCAGGGTAGCATTCTGGGCCCCATATTATATCTATTATACGTAGCAGACCTACCTGAATCTGAACAAACCATGACAGCCACATATTCCGATGATACAGCAATTTTATCTTCACACACGAGCCCTGTAATTGCCTATAGAAACTTACAAAATCATCTGCACCTATTGGGAAAATGGTTAAAACGATGGCGTATAAAAGTCAGTCCATGTCACACAAACACTGTAGAAAGATACGTGCCCTCCAGTCACGCTAAATGGAAACATATTACCACAAGAAACAGTGGTCAAATACTTAGGAATCCATATTGATCGACGACTAACCTGGCGCACTCACATATTTACAAAAAGAAAACAGCTCAGACTTAAATTTCAGCAAATGTAATGGATTCTAGGTCGAAAATACGAATTATCAACAGAAAACAAACTTTTACTATATAAGACTATACTAAAATCAATATGGTCTTATGGTATATCCCTCTGAGGTACATCTAGCAACTCAAACTTAGAAATATTGCAGCATTTTCAAAACAAAGCTCTCCAAGCTGTAGTAAATGCGCCATGGTACATCCCGAATAAACTCCTGCATTCTGATTTGAAGATACCAACCATTAAGGAAGAAATACGGGGATAAAATCTCCGCTCATCCAAATGATCTTGCATCCTCACTAGTCGATGAAGACGAAGATATCAGGCGACTGAAGAGATTTAAATCCTCTTATCCTCCTACTCGATTTACCTCAGGACGACGAACTCACCGATCCAATATTACATTTAGACGGCAATCGCTGGATTGCTACTCCATGTATTATTAGATTTACGTTTCTAGTTTGAGGCCTACATATGTTGCACTTATAATGTTATAATCACATTGAGAAACTTCATTCAAGTTTTTATAGTACACATTTACACCTACTATTACTTAATCTAAGAATTATCGAACAAATAATTTTTCACATTTTCTAGTCTACACAATAAACTAATAGTGTGAATTGAATAAATACTTGTCGTATTTGTAATAACACTTTCTGACACATATTTTAATGTAATGACGCTAATTAATTGATTCTTGTTGCTGGTTTTTAAAATATAAATATTTAGACCTCCGATCAACAATGAGTTTTAAGAATTTACCTATGCGATGATTGCTAAGATTAACAACCAAAAATCTTATCAAAAGTTATTCTTATTTGCTGTCTATCTGTTGGGTGTAATTAAAAGTTTATAAAACGTTGAACTTCATTTTTGCAAATCCTTGATAAAACAGCTGATGTTGAGCAGGTTACTAATTAAAAAAAATATTTTAATGCAAATATGAAATAGGTAATCCAATATATATCTAAATTGAAATTGTTACAAATGATCATTCATTAAAAATGTATTCAGTTACGATATCAATAGTTAAAAAAATTACTAAATTTATTCATTTGCCGTATATTTTTAGGGTGGCATTTTTGCGACCGAAATTTCCCGATTATAACATCGTTGATGTTTTTCAAATTGTAGAAAATCGCGTCGCGCATCTCGTTCATAGCGTATTCGCTCAAAACATTTGAATAAACTTATACTTGTTTAAAACGATAATAAAAAGCAAAATTATTTTGAATATCAATACTTATTTATGACTAAAACGTTGTTTGTGGCGAACATGAGAAAATTTTGAGATTGTATTTATTGAAGTAATAACATTCCATGAACGTCATTCAAACAAAGTGAATGTATGGTCAAGGTCAAATTACTTTTTGTACTAAAATATAGAGACACCGAAGAATCCGGAAGTCAGCCACCTTTGGTACGGAATAGTCACAATATAGCGTCTTATTTAGGTGGATGGAGAAAAATATGTTTTTATCTTCAAAACAATAAAATTGCGAGAAACGTAATTTGAAAATCTGATATTTTTGTATTCGTAATAAATGATAGACGTGTAACTTGGTGTCGAATAAATTAATTAATTGCTTTATATTCAAATTCGAAAAATATGCTCTTATGCTTGTATGATGCTGATGCATTAACAAGGAGTATATAAGGTCGCCTGTATTAAACGGCGTTAGTAGAGTGCGACTATTTTTAATTTATTCATTGCTTATATAAAATCTAAAAGGATATTAAGGACAACCAATTTAAAAATAATAAAAATAGATATCTGTGAAAATTTTTTCATTGTGAAAAAACTCGTAGGTGCCTAGTTAGTTATATAGTACATGTATGACATAAATATAAACATTCATTTGTCATATGAAATTCATGGCAAATAAAATGTAATGTAATGTAAATTTTATTAATTAATGCCGCACCATGTCCGTTATCTTGTCGTGTTATTCATTTTGATATGATTTTGACTTGATCCATCTTATCAGGTTTAATTCACAGTGGTATGAAGGCAAACCCGATAACCTTCTTATTCTTCTGGTTCTTATGCTACAGAAGCCCATAGATCCGCTTCAACAATTTATTTTCAATGGGTATTTCTTTCTCATTTAGCCAATTGCCCATTTTTTTCTCTTCGTCACTTCGGATAACGATAACTGAAGTCAGTAGTATAATTAGGTTTTGCACCAGGAATCAATCCGTTACCGCTACTAGCATGAACTGAAGCAAATCGCGGTCCAAAACCGCTTAGGCGATTTTAAACCTGTACTGAACCCTTGGACCTGTATATAAGTTTAAACATTTTTAATTACATGAAACTGGACATTATTTTGTAAGTATGTAATTTGAAATCAAATAAAGAGATTAGAAATATCCTCCTCCCTGAACTTTTTGATAAATCGTAAGTATTTATACACCGAGCTGGTGGGCCAATGGAACACAATATGTTTAGCACTTAATGGTCTAGATTTCCGTTACCGTCTACCCTGTATTCGTATACACACATCGTGTGCGACAATTTAGGTGAATGCTAGGGTAGTAAATTCCCCCTCAGAACCCTAACTCCGTTTCTTCCAATCCTATCCTGACCGCACCTATCCCTAAATTATGTATATTAGGAATCAATCACTCTGGCGGAAGGACCAATGGAAAGCTCAAGCAGCCCGCCCGTCCCCAGGTTAATAAATGAAACACGTTCCCTTTCCCTGTTATCTTCCTAAGTATTTATGGCTCTATCTTATAATATCATCGCGTTCAGTAAGAATACTATTGCGTCTTTTCCTTTGAAAGCCAATCAATACCTTTTAAGAGATTATAGCCTCAACATCACCATTAACCATATCGTACACTATACGTTGAATAATTGATTGTATGTTCTGGTTTAATAGAAGATCGTTGTTTTTGTGCACATTTTTGAGCGAGTTTTTTCGGCCTAGATGCTATTTCGGTTAGGTCCGAGAAATTTGATATGGCCGAGAAATAATTAAATACGTTAATAATGAGGCATATCTAAGCTTACGACTTAAATATTCCACATATAGTAAAATGACTAAAAGAAAAAATTTTAATCATAAAATTATAGAAAATATGTACTTAAGAAATATCGAACAAACGAGCAATATGTAATTAAAAATTATTATTAAAAAAAAAAAAAACTTATAATAAACGAGCGATAGTTGACAGTTAAAGGAGGCTACATTTTACGTTTGACAACATGGCCACGAAAGACAAGGATATCGTTATTCGTAGATGACTTAAGATAGTAAAAAAGACGTAGTGAATACGCGTCCATACGGGATTTGGAGGTTTGGGTAGAGTATAGTGTTGAATAATCTGTAAGAAAAGTGGAATGGAAATCATTGTACTGGTGGCCTATTAATAGAGGACCTGGGTGGATGCGTGCGTGTGTCGGTCGGTGGGGGAGGGGGTGCGTGCGTGCGTGTGCACACGCACGCACGAGGATATACTTATGTTTTGATGACCTTGATACATCGTAATGAAGGACAAAATCTGCTTTTAAATTTAGTAATAGTTATTTTAGTAGAAGTAGTAGTTATTTTTAGAATGTTAAATTATAATTTTATACACTCAACTTAGAATTAATTAAGAACACGGCTTCTTCTTGTGGTTACGTCTTTACATCTAAACTCGCCTCTAAAGGGTGTCGCTCACAAGAGCGGAATGCGCCGGAGTGCACAGTAGCACAGCGGAGCGCATTTTCTTGCCTATGCCACATAGTGCGCGCTGCACCTAAGCGACGCACAGCGGCCTTCTATATTTCTCAGTTGGTACAATGTTGTCGTCCGATGAGGAAGACGCTTTTATAATTTATGCTTTGTGCGAAGAAGCAGAAAAAAATAAAAAGAAAAGAACATAATATA
This sequence comes from Vesta saturnalis, assembly GCA_036346205.1. Classification (NCBI taxonomy): domain Eukaryota; kingdom Metazoa; phylum Arthropoda; class Insecta; order Coleoptera; family Lampyridae; genus Vesta; species Vesta saturnalis. The sequence goes on from JARFJB010000307.1 coordinate 2,717,245, forward strand.
TGCAAATATGCATAATATATGCAAAAAAAAAACGTAAAACGGAGGGTGAATTTCATAGGTTATTTCCTGATCTAAGAGAAGACGAAATTAAATTTCATCAGAATTTTCGGATGACGCATGAACAACTTATGTAACAATTAGATTACCTAAAACCAGAAATAGAAAGATAAAATACTTCATTTCGTCAAGCTATATGTCCAGAAGAAAGGCTAGCAGTATGCTTAAGGTAAGTTAAATTGTGAAACTAATGGCGTGTTCGATTATTGTTCTCAGGTTAAGACTGGGCAGCAATATAGACGAATTTAAATCGTTGACATCCTTCTGTCACGCATGAGATGACAGAGAAACCCATCTAGTCGGACATATTGTTTTTTGCGATTGATTTTATTCTTATAAAAAAATATATTAATTTACAAAGAAAAGTAAATCTCTTATTTACCAATAAATAAACTAAAACATAGTATATTATTTTATAACGAACGTAGTGAGTCCGGCAAATACAGATGAGCCACAAAAAGTCACTTTGCTCCGCATAAAATATACTATTTTTTCTTCAGACGTTTTTTACAATTAAATGTGAAATAAGGAAAAATAATTAGGTTGTGAAAATGAGGAATAGTTAGATTTATTTAACGTTCTCTAGCAAGCAGCTGTAGACGTAGCTAGGTTTCGTTGAAAACAATGCATTAAACAAGTTGAAAATTGTGAAGATTCTCCGTGTTATTGTAAGTATTTTATTAAAGTTTTGAATCCTATTCGTGTAAATTAAAATATTACATTGTTAGGAGTATGATGGATTTGGAGAACTACACGCCGTCAGAAATTACTGAAGCGGCCAATACAGCAATAAATGATCTATTACATACAAGATCAATTAAAAAAAATATTAAAAGCTACTCTGAAACCGTAATGTTAGCTTATTTTGCCGAATTAGCAACAAAAATGAAAATGAAAAGCTCGACCATGTGGTCCCAATATTCGATGATAAAATCATTATTAAGCATTCGACATGGCGTAGATATAAGCAAATACTTGAAACTTCGTGCATATCTAAAGAAGCAGAATGAAAGATACACCCCAAAGTATTTACAAAAGATCAATTTAACAAATTTTTATCGGAAGCGTCGGGCGAAAAATACTTGGCAATGAAGGTAAGTTTTAGAAATAGAATAAAAACAAGTCGTTATATTTTGTATTTTTTTTTAGATAGTTTTGATTATTGGTATCTCAGGGACATGTCGTTGCGATGAATTGGTGGAAGGTAGACGATATTGAGAACCTGAAAACTGCTACATATTAAAATTCCAGATAACAAAACAAAAAAAAAATTAAATCATTAACAGTTGTAGGGGAACCTTACCTAAATGTATATAACAAATATGTTGCTTTGTGCCCACGAGATATGAATGATCGCCGATTTTTTTTGAAATGTGGAAATAGAAAATGCTCAAGAGCGGTGATGGGAATCCGTAAAATAAGTATTGCTCCTAGGGAGGTAGCTTTTTTCTTAAAATTAGCGAACTATACAGAATACACAGGACATTGTCTAAGAAGAACCTCAGCTACACTTTTGGTGGACGGCGGTTCAGATTTAATGTGCTTGAAGCGCCATGGTGGCTGGAAATCCAGCACTGTAGCTGAGCGTTATATTGAAGATCCTCTAGCAACAAAAAAAAAGAGGCAGCCTTGAAAATTTTTGCACCTAGTGCAAGCGCTACAAGTACAGAAGTTCATGTAGAAGAGGAAGAATTAAAGACCATTTCCTTAGAACGCAGCGAGTGGTATCTCAGGGACATGTCGTTGCGATGAATTGGTGGAAGGTAGACGATATTGAGAACCTGAAAACTGCTACATATTAAAATTCCAGATAACAAAACAAAAAAAAATTAAATCATTAACAGTTGTAGGGGAACCTTACCTAAATGTATATAACAAATATGTTGCTTTGTGCCCACGAGATATGAATGATCGCCGATTTTTTTTGAAATGTGGAAATGGAAAATGCTCAAGAGCGGTGATGGGAATCCGTAAAATAAGTAGTGCTCCTAGGGAGGTAGCTTTTTTCTTAAAATTAGCGAACTATACAGAATACACAGGACATTGTCTAAGAAGAACCTCAGCTACACTGTTGGTGGATGGCGGCACAGATTTAATGTGCTTGAAGCGCCAAGGTGGCTGAAAATCTAGCACTGTAGCGAGCGTTATATTGAAGATTGTCTAGCAACAAAAAAAGAGGCAACTTTGAAAATTTTTGCACCTAGTGCAAGCGCTACGAGTACAGAAGTTCACGTAGAAGAGGAAGAATTATAGACCATTTCCTTAGAGCTTAGTTTTAATCATTGTACTTTTAATCTTTATAACTCTAAACAATAAATTTGTTTTCGTTGTTTTTCAAATTGGGTGTTTGAGTTATTAACTTACATTACTTTTGCATCCGCTGCGAGGGGATGCAAAAGACTGTTGCAGCCGCCGGTGAAAATGTCACACTTTAACGTTGTCAGATGAAGTTTAAAATGTCATTTTTTATTGACGTCTGAAGAAACAAATATTTTCTTATAATTCTTATTCAGATATATAAAATAAAAATCAAACGTACTTTTATAAGTTTTTATAAGTCAACTCGTATGAGTCATCTAGGTTGTGTAAATTAGTAGGATTGTAGGAACATTGTGAGGCCTGTGTCTGATGACATGATGATGATGATTAATTGTATGGATAGTATTGATGGTTTATGTCTGGTGATGGTAAGTTATTTGAATGTCGTTGACTAGGCGGTTATGAAACTGATGATTGTTGCTGTGGTGAATATTCATGAGCTATATTTAAATATCCATGTTTACCTTGAGATAAAGCTAATAATTCTGCTTCGTTGACAACTTAATAAATTTTTGAATTTTACCCCTATTTGGAGATGAGCTGGCAAATTTTCAGGCGCATCCGACATACTTAGGTAGAAACTCTTTATTGAATTTTTTTTGGCTTTCATCTTTAGTGTTTAGGTAGCTTTGCAGCACCTCTGCTACATTAGGAGAGGTACCTGACGACATTTTTGCTCTTTGTGCCCTTGTAGTCGATGTAGTTGATGACATCGATTCTTGTATGTGTGAGGTTTGAGCTCTCTCAGTGATGAGTGGAAGAAGGAAAGCCATCTGTTGTTCAAGCTTCCAGGGCCTCATTTTTTTGCCGCATCCCCACTCTTTGTTTTGCGCGCTTTAATGGCTTTGGGAAAATTGTCCCTTCATTTTTTCCATTGGTTTTTACATTTTGAAGCTAAAATATAAAAATTTTATTTCCAGATTCCTGGCTACGGGAGATTCGTTTAAATCAATTGCATTTACGTGTCGCTTGGGAGAAAGTACTGTTAGAGAAATTGTTATTGTTATGTCAAGCCCAACAAAGGAAATATGGAAAACGGTTGAAAAAGACTTAACGAACTGTGGAATTTCCCTAATTGCATCGCTGTCATGACGGCAAACATGCTGTTATAGAAGTACCTGCCAATAGCGCTTCGCTATATTTTAACTATAAAATGACACTTAGTGTGGTTCTATTGGCATTAGTAGATGCAAATTATCGTTAGATGTAGGTGCCTATGGAAAGAACAATGATGGGGGAGTATTTGTTTCTTCTAATATAAGAAAAGCACTGTTGCGAAACTCTTTCAATATACCTCCAGATAAAAGTTTTCCAGGAACCAATATTATTGTGCTCACGTAATTGGGTCACAAATTAAAGACAATATATAAAAAAAAAGGTTAATTATCGCTTAAGTCGAACCAGAAGATTATCCGAGAATGTTTTTGGGATTTTGCCACAAGTATTTAAAATTATATCAAAGGTGATTCAAAATAAGCCCCAAATAAGTAGACAAAGTTATTTTAGCAATCTGTTGTTTACATAACTTTTTACGGCCTGCTCTAATTCCATTGCAATGAGTTGACAATAATCTTAACAATGATAAAATTCAAAATTTACGTCGAGTGGGAGGAAATGCAACTGGGGAGTTCATGTCTATTACGGATATAAACGTCTTCTGCAGAACCTGTAAAATATTGCCCATAGTGGTCGCTGGCTACCGCACATTGGCCTGCGCGCAGCAACGGAAAAATATTCCCAACAAAGAATTCCGGCCGCTGCGCTGCGCTGCTGATCGGTGCTTGTCGACAAGTGAGCACACTCCCGTTTAAAACTATATATTACAAAAATTCCTTTCGGCCGCGCTGCCGTGCGCTCCGCTCTAGTGAGCGACACCCTTTAATCATATGTAAGAATACTTCTGTTTTTTTTTTCATTTTTCACTTTTACACTTGCATCACAAGACACTAACAGCTATTAGTACTGTAATATTTATAGATGTTACAGTTATGGTTATGTATACGGAATTTTTTTTTCGGAAAACTTTATTTTTGTAGAAAACAAAAAACCAGTCCATCTTGAAAGACCAAAGTATTATTCTAACATAATTTTTAGTGTCAATCGTGCAGCAATAAGTGGCAAGTATGACAAAACGTTTAATTATTTGGGTAAAACTTGATAAGGATGCAAAAGGTCAGTTAAAGTCGGTCATTTTTCTTCGATTCAATTCGCGCACCAACTCACTCTGTATAATTTTCAAGTCAATATTCAGCAAGTATGACTGTTGATACTAGTTACTAGTTCACCACCATTTATCCACAATTTTTTTTATTAAAAAGTGAAATTGTATTGGAATCATCAAATATGAATTTTTGGTGTTTCAATTTCTCATTTTTAAGGCGGTTTAATATATTTTCAGATTTATTTGACATCTTAAATAGTTTTCAAAAACTATAATCATTTACTGAAGTAATTGTTAAAACGTTTAAATTTGTAAAGAAATAAAAAAATACACAATTTCATACCCAAAAGTTAAGTGTATGTTAATTATGAGTGTGAATTTAATGTTCTAAACTTCAGTTACCTCATTTTCCTAATTTAACAAAGACCACCGTGTATAAAATATTAGCACACTAAATCAAGAAGTACTCTGTATTTACTCTTTATTTTGTTTCAGGTAATCTTCTGTGTCTATATTAAGTGCGGTAAGTTGGTAAACATTTTTTTTTATTTAGGATAAAATTGATATTAAGTGAAAGGTGCTAAATCTGTGGAATTTAATTCAAACTTTAATTCCTATTGCACCTTGGAAAAAAAAAATTATCGCATTGGCTCAAATACGATTTTTCAAAATTTGAGTCGTATGCCACAAAAAATACCTTCATACTAATTTTATCACAAAAAAAATGTAATATTTTTTAAAAGGTATTGCGCCAAAAAAAGGAGCTACTTCATCCTTAAAAAAGCCATTTATTGACATATTTTACATTAAGCTGTATAATGGTTTTAAGTAAACGATTATAAGACCATGTAATAAAACATGATTTAACGCATTAACAAACGCAAACAATCCATTTTAAGACTTTCGCAGTTTTTGCATCTCTTTCTTGTGTCTTTTTCGGCGTAACATTACAACATCCGGGGTAAAGGTAATCTTAAAAAAAGAAATAGAAAAATTTGCAAAGGTTGTAGTAACGGTAGGAAGTGGTCGTTTGTGTGAGATAAGAAACATACCAGCGAGCGATAAAAACCGTGGGAAACTCGCTTTTCTGCAATTTACGTTTTTCATTGATATAGTAAAACACGTGAATGAATTATGCACACGCCACCTATTGGTCACCTATGCTATCAGCACACCGGAAAATACGTACATTCTTTTAGTAATTATTATTGTTCTAAATTCAACTGTTTTCGTGATTAATGGAGCGATTGTAACAATTCCACATTAAAATATTTTCAGTAATTGAAATTCTTTCGTGTAATTACTGCCCTCACCTATCACTCGTGAGACTTTTTTCGCTATCGTTGGTGCATGAAATAAAATTACATCATTGGTCATTTATTCTAATTATAACCTAGTTTGTAATAAATTAAATAATTTTATTTTGGACACACTGTCTTTGTGTTTAGTCAGCGTTGACGTGTGCTAAGCGTTTATTTGCACGATTTTGTGGTTTGTTAATTCTTGGTATTACAAATTGCTGTTGAAAAATTTAATAACGGAAGTTGATATGGATTTCATCAAGATACAATTAGAAAAGCGGCTATTTATTGTTGAAAAACATATTACATGGTGTTTAATATAACTTCGGCCACTCTTCATCAGTTGTCAACTTTAATTATATTCATAATAGGACGTCCATCACGTTAGCCTCTGTAAATAAAATAAAATTTTAAACAATGTTGTGCTCATTTGTGCAGATTTGTGCTGCTAAGTAAAACTAATTATTCTTCAATTAGACTTCGGGGGCTAATTTGACGCGTGCTTCCATTTTTTTAATTTTATCTACCTTAACGTCAATTAGTTTTACTCGACGTGTGCTGAGTTGTGCCGTTGAAATTTTGATAATGATCAAACGGTACACAATATTTTGCACAATTAAGTCTCGGGATTCAACTTGACTCTCAGTCCCCGGGTTTTTTTCGAATTCGAGTTTTATGTTACTAAATACATGGTTATACCCGTTAGAACTTTTGACAGTAATCAAACGGTACACAAGATTTTTATAATTAAGTTTTGGGGACAAAGTGTACTCTCAGTATCCTAGTTTTTTGAAGAATGCGAGTTAACTTTTATTTTAGTAAACTGTGTTCAACACGTGCAGGGTTGTGCCATTGAAGTTTTTGTTAACGCTACAAATATTTTTTACTAACTACACTCAGTCCCCAGATTTCTTGAACCACCCTATTTAGGGTGATGCGGGTAAATTTTTGATAGTGATCAAACGGTATAGAATATTTTTGCAATCAAGTCTCGCATGTCCAGTTTTGTCTTAATAAATGGTGCTCAACGAGTGCGGTGTAGTGTCGTTGCAATTTTTAATAATAATGAAACGGTACAGATATTTTTTACAAGTCTTGAGGAATTTTTTCAAGAATTGAAATCCACTTTTATCTTAATAAATTCGGATCAGCCCTCAAACGGGACGCCATAATTTTACAATTCAACTGGACTTCGCTCCCGGGTTTTTTAACAAGTTGAATCTACTTTGATATTAATAAATTGGGCTCAACGGGTGCGGTGTTATGCCGTTGAAATTTTTAGGGTTCAACTGGACTTTTAGTCTCTGGGTTTTTTGAAGAATTCGAACCTATTAAAATGTAAACTTTCATTATTGCACATATTAAAATGCATATCTTTTTGGGTTTTTATGTGGTGTATGTGTATATTTAAGTTATACAGTATAAACACTTACATTTATCTTCGTCAGTAGTAATACTATCTTTCAAAATTGTTAAAGATGTTGAAACAATTTTGTGAAATTTGAAAAATTTGAAAAAACATACGCCTGCTATTAATATAACAGTTTGATAAACGTATAAAGCCAACTATGGAATACAATTTTAGTAAAGAATAACTAGATCATTAATAATATACTTATCTTTTTTTGGGTTTTTAATGGTGTATTTTAAATGATACATTCTAAATGTTTCGATACCACTTACAGTTATGGTCGTCAGTAGTAATGTATTAAAATTGTTAAAGATGTTGAAACAATTTTGTTTTAATTTTTCAACTTTGGCAAAATTGTTTCAACATCTTTAACAATTTAAATACATATTACTATTGACGAAGATAACTGTAAGTGTTATCGAAACGTGTAGATTGTATAATTTAAAATACACCATTAAAAACCCAAAAAAAGATAAGTATTTTATTATGTGTAATAATGGTGAAAGTTTACATTTTCATAGATCATTAATAAATTAAATATTGTTAAACTGCCTTGTAGATGACAAATCAGAACACCCTCTAACACTCGAAGGCTAACACTGAAAAATGCCATACCGAAAGAACAAATTTAAAATTTAATCAAGTTATGATGTAAGTATAAATTTTTGAAAAACTTTAATTTGAAATTGATGAAAGTATTCACAAATAGAAACTTTACATTAATTAAAATAATCCAGTCAAATCTAACAAAGAAATAGGTTTGTCAATAAGTTCATCTACTTATGTTAAATTATAGTGACCTAGACATAACAAAAGCTAAAATTAAAATTAAGACGTACCGTTAGGCCTTTTTTTAATTATAAGATGCCAAAACCTATTTAAACGGAGATTTTCTTGTTGTGTATTAAAATTATTAGGGTGTTTGTATATCTCAATAGCTTCACGATAATATTTCCATATTATCAAATTGAATGTCTTGATTTAAATTATTTAATGTACGGTCAGTCACATATGTTCTTTACGTTGTAGTGCCCCCCCAGGTACCCTATCTTGAAAAGCGTAATTTAAACTTATTCGCAATAATGAAAATTCAAGAACAAAACAATCGCGAAGCGATTTATCTTGACTTGACTGACAATAATGTTACTATTACTCAAATTAATTGCCTGCCTTACTTTGACTTGCCTGGCAATAATTAAAACATTAGAATTTATTTACAAGTCTGATATTTAATTATTCGCAAACCTCAAATCTAATCAAACGAAGTGGCCGTCTAGTGGTAGGTACGTTGTGCTATGTGAATTAGATAGGCTGGATAAAGTTCGTGTTGCATCATGAGGGGCAGGTAAAAAAAATTAAATTACTCAAATTAAAATCAACGAGCTTTGCACAGCGGTAGTTCAGCCCGTTAATATACTATTGTGGGAAAGAACCAGCAATAAATCCCACTTTATTCATAAATAAGTAATTGCACAAGTACATTAATAAATCAAATAACAAAAAAAAAAAAACAGAGAAAGGGTTAAATATATAACAAAACACCATTAAAATCAGCTTAAAGTGCGTACAAAATTATAACATTAAGAGAAAATGAATAAAAAGCAGTTTAGTTACACAGAAACACAATAAAAAAAAGGAAACCCCCTGTAGTCACACCCACAATTGTGTCATAGATAATCAAAATAAAAATCATAATACCAAACATGTGGCCCTTTAAAACCAATCGTGCCGATCTTTAAGTAAATAAGCGCGTAAAACTATAAAATAAATTACGGTAGATATAAAATACAACAACATTGAAGTTGCACAGGTGATAATAAGGTAAAGGCAAGGATAAAAAAAATAAGGAATTTACACGTACACAATTGTTTAGTGACCACTAAAGCAGAAAATACATGTCCAGTTACAAAAAATTAGTTCGCAGGCAAATAATTCTACTTCAAAACGGATACAAAAAAAAACTCATTAAAAAAGCCTTACAAGGATAAGTTATAAATAGATCACCACATCGTGACCGATATATAAATTTGAGGGCGTTAGAAAAATACAGCGCTCCTTACTCAGGTTACACATTCATCTATACAACAATAAACATAAAATTCGAGGTGTTTAATGGTCATCTGAGCCTGGAAGTATGTACACACTTGCCAATTGCACATTAGAGCGGTATCCTGTATCTGTTCGCTCACACCTCGCCTCTACACAAATATAAATATAAACAACAACGGACAATGCTAATTCACACCAATACCAGGGTGTGGGGCCCTGTACTTTCTTTCATTTAACAGCTTTCAGCTTAAGGAGCCCGCGCGCGACTAAGATACCTTTGCAAGGCAATGCTCGATTTTTTCAATAGGTTATGTAGGCTTGTAGAATCATTTGCTGCCTGCCCTAATTTATATAAAAATACCTACTTACATTTGAATATATTCCTTTAATTGATCACATACACAAATTGTTAACATACGCGGTTTAACTTCAAAAAGAGTGACTGTTATTTATAGATTAATATTTGAAAAACACATTAAAACTAACACACGAAAGAAAATACAAATTAGTGTTTGCTAATTCAAAAGAAAATGTACACACCCGAAATATTTTAAAGACATACGGTTTACAATAAAGGTATTTAATTAACCCTAAATTGATCTGGCTCGATTGACACTCTAACTGTAACTACTTTTACTCCCGCCATCAACCCCAATTTTTCAAAAGTAATATTAAAGAAAAACAGGAAACATTAATTTACGTTGGAACAGTTTCATATTATTATTGCACATCTTAATTTAAAAAATATACATTCGTCCGTAACAAACCCTACACTTACATCTCGGGTTTCAACGTACCAAACAAAGATAGCTTTTGATCGCGGTCTGTACTCACAATTACTTACTAAACTAGTGACATTTTTACATTAAGAATCGGCACATAAGAAATTCCAATGATTTGTTACGCCCCTTCAGTAAAGCAGTTTTAAGCGCACACCTGCTACTCACACCCCAACATGTGTTTTTCAACCCTAGCCACATATCAGTTACATACATTCTCACATTTCTTACATAAAAATATATAAACAAAATACTTTGAAAACATTAGCAAATTACGACGTATTATCAAGATATTAAAAATCTACTAATTATCTTTTCTATCGCGGTAACAATGGCCATTTGACAAACGTTTATTACAATAATAAGATTTTCGCGGTCCGACACCTACAACGTCTTGTATCAAAGTTACTCTAAAAGAAACTATTGAATATGTTGATTATATTTTCCAAAGGATATAACCATTCTTTTCAGCACTGTGTTACTACATTTTCAGTGGAATAAGAATCAATAGCTTGATGGTGTAGTAATGGGTAGTCTTTTAGTCCTGTTATATAGGTAATTTTACATGGAAAATTTTGAAAAATTAGTGTTACAAAATACACCTAAAAACCTTCAGTTTTGTATAGATATGTAGATGTCACATTTGTTCTTTGGAGACATGGAGAAAAAGCACTGCATGAATTTTTAATTTTATAAATGGTATGCCAGGATGTATTAATATCTAGTTAGCCTAGGCCACCAGTTCCGCGGATAAAGAAAATATTGCGTTACCATAGCAAGGAAGGAGAACTTATTAGGAGTGTCAGTGTAAAGTTTCACGTCAAAAATTTGAAAAAAGGATGTCGAACGAAATTGTGAAAATTCAAAATTGTAGTGTCGAGCCATCATCAAGTACCAAGTATTTGAAGTTAAGAGGTAACAGATTTACGAATATATGCTTAATACTCTTGGCGATCATTGTCCTTCGTATGCAACCGTAAAAATTGGATTGCAAGCTTCAAAGAGATACATTTTCCATTGAAGATGAAAACCGATCAGGAGGGCCAGTTTCTGTGTCTACACCAAGAAATATCGATGCAGTTCATGACATGATTTGATCAGACCGTCGAATCTGAGGCACTGAATATTTCATATGAACGCGTCCGTCATACAGTTCACGTCGGTTTGAACATGCGAAAAATTTCTGCAAAAGGATTATATGTCTAAATGTTGGCCAGAGGCGTGCCAGGGTAGAAGCATCGCGTTTGATCTTTGCTCGGTTCAAAAGATGCAAACGACTTAAGCCGTATGAAACTTGGGTACATTTCTACGACCCAGAAACAAAGCAGCAATCGATGGAATGGAGTTACTCTGCTTCTACAAGGCCTAAGAAATTTCGTGTTGTAAAATCTGCTGGAAAAGTTCTTGCTTTGGAATTTCAAGCAGTAATCATGATTGATTTTCTGAATAACGGTAGAACAATAACTGGGAATTACTATTTGACGTTACTGGCCACTCTACGAGAAAAATTTATGGAGAGAAGACGAGGAAAGTTGTCCCACGGTATTTACACAAATCGCATGTTGCCATACAAATAATTCGTGATTTAGAGTTCGAATTACTCGAACACCCCTTATTCAGTAGATCTGCTCCGTCCTACTATTATGTCGTTCCTCAACTGAAAAAAGGTTAAAAGGTCGTAAATTTTCTTCGAACGAGGAGGTGATAGAAGCTGATGAGGCCTGGTTTGCAGAGCAACTTTTTTCAAAGGCCTATAGGTTCGCTATAATAAATGTATCCAATTAAGAGGAGAGTATGTTAAATAATAAAATACTTTGAATTTCAAATTTTGTTTGCCTCTATAGTAGGCTAAGTTTACTATGGAAAAAAACTAATGGAAGTTTACCATTTCTTGACAATATTTAAAACTAATAATTTACTATCTTTTAAGGTTTACAGAAAGTCGACACAAACTGATAGATACCTTCATAAATTATCAAACCCCATCCACGTCAAAAAATTGGTGTAATTAAATCTTTAATGGATCGAGTAAAACGAATTTGTGGTCCTGATTTTTGAAGATGAATATAAATACTTAATAAAACCCTTACAAGGTGATCGATATTCACTTACCGATATTAATAATGTTATTACACCTCCTAGACATAACCATAAAGAAAAACCAGTTCTTAACGTTGGTACTGCTTTTTATGGCATTAGGACTGTTTTAACACTACAAGAAAAATTAAAGAACATTTAAGGTCACCTAAAGATGTTTCAAACCCATTATAATCTTGTTCATGTGGAACCACAAAACGTAGCTTTGATACAAGAAGTAAAGAACATATGAGATTCTGTAGATTAGGCCAAACAGAGAAGTCTGCGGTAGCTGACGCCATAGCCATGCCTTAAATAATTTAAATAATGACATTCAATTTGATAATATGGAATATTGTCAAGACAATTACATTATTATGTTCGTTTACAACGTGAAGCTATTGAGATATACAAACACCCTAATAATTTTAATAGCCAAGAAGAAAATCTCCGTTTAAATAGGTTAATGCATAGAGTAAGACGAGAGGTAACATAAACAACGAACTGGAAACTAAAGGGAAATTGATAGGTAGGCAACTTGTGTTGCGTGTTGACCATAACCTTTGAAACTAGCAAAGAGCCCGCATGCATTTATAAACGCATTTTTAACTTACTGATCAGAAGCGGTTGAAAATGGTTACATGTTGTTTTGTGGGTTGTGCTAATCAATCAGCACAAAAAGTTTAGGTCAAGGAAGCACGGAAGCGCGAAAAACATTTTCTTTCACGCGTAAGTACAGTATAGTATTGGTTTATTTTATCTGATTATTTATAATAAATACTGATTAGCGTAGAGAAATGTGTTCTAGGTTTCGACTTAAAAATGAAAAAATAATTTAATATAATACAGGTCGCACAATTAAAGATGATTCGGGTCACGCAGATACGTCACTGCGTTCGGGAACAATCGTCAAGTGTAACAGCAAAATCACTTACCAGGGCGGCGTAATTAATCGTTGGTACATGTACAAAACCACATTTAAATTGTTATGTTATTTTATTAATTTAATTATTTATATACATTGCGAACATGTAGAAATACGTATATATCATATAATGTAATAAAAAAATCAATCACAATCACTAAATTCATCGTCCGAATTGTTTTCTTCTCCCAAATTTCTTACTATACGTTCCGTTTGTATATCAAGAAAATGTTCGTTTTTAAGTAATTGTCTTCATTTTCAATGATTTTCTTGCAACAATTTCGCCAATGGTCCTGCGTAACAGTGGAAATTTCTTCTTCAATAAAGCTTTTACTTCGTTAAAATTGAATGTCACGTTTCTTTTTGCGATATTGTTTTTATTTGTGCCCAGATTAATTCTATTGGATTTAAATCAGGATGATAGGGTGGAAGTCTGAGTATAGTATGATTCTTTTTGTGTAATAGGTCATCAAATTTTACGTAATATACTGTTTTTGTGTTGTTTAATAATATGGCATAACTGCTGTTTAAACGTTTGCGGAGTGAATGATAATTTTTTTCAATTAACCACTTCACCATTTTTCTTTTTAGAAGTACTGGATGGGACTCGATTAACTTGGATATTGTGATAAGGCGCGTTATCTATCACCAGTACCGAATTTGGCGGCAAATTCGGTAAAAGTTTCTCCTGCAACCATTTTTTCCGGGACTCGAAAATTGAGGTTTCTTCTTCTACGTCGGCTTCGCCTTCCTTGATAATTCTGGACATCGTAGCAATAGACACCTTAGTTGCTGCGCATGTTATTTCTTTAAGCTCTTTTAATGTGTTCGAAGGATTAATGTTTTTGAAATAATTGTACACATTGTATACAACCTCGCGCGTTTGACTGCGTATCACTTGTCCGTGCTGACCTAAGGTAGGTGTAGAGCTCATAATCACGATATCGTATTACACAATTACTCTTATTCAAATTTAAAACGAGAATGAACGCAGTTTTCCGTTGACAATTGAAACTGATTGCACCCATAGTTAGTGTAATTTCTAATTAAGAATCCATAAGTAATAAAAACAAATTTAGTAGAAAGGTCCACTTTCACGTAATCGCGGAATGATGTTTGTATAATAAAGGATAATTTCCTAATCTGTTTAAAAACATTCTAATTTCATTAACTTAAATGTAAAATTTCCATAAGTATTAAGAAAATGTGTTAATAATTATATTTGTATACGTACAATGACGTAATATACACTTGAAACAATTTACCTACGTCGCTACTGAATTTCTCGAATTGCCGCGAGTAGAATATTTGAAAACGGACGAATGCGCATCTGACCTCCAAATCATCTTTAGTTGTGCGACCTGTATTTCATCATAAAATTAAGAGAAATTAACATACAATTAGTTGTATTAATAATTAAAGTGTACATTAAGTAAAATAATTTACTTCAAAGTCATTTCAAAGTCATTACGCTCTTCTCTAAATTTACGAAAATAAAATATCACATCATTTAATTGTATGTCCCCCAAAAGTATTTATTACCTGTCGTACTAAAATCGTTATTAAGTTTGTCGCATAGCATTGTAATATACTTCTACTCATTTATCTAATACAATTAGTGCATCAATATGTGAAATTTATATTAAAACATTTCATTAAGTGTGTAAAATGAATATTCAAAGTTCATATTCAAACCGGATGCTTTATAATAAATTTATTATGTTATTATTATTATTATTATTATTATTATTATTATTATTATTATATTTTCGGGTCACTAAATATTTATGTATGTACGTATGTACTATGTGTTTTTCTAAATAAAATTGTTTTCAAAATTATGTATTTACGATATATATTTATATATTCATAAAATGTTACTAAATTTATGATTTTGATTTTATATAATAGTATTATAAACATTTTTGATGAATTTAATTTGTTTATTACGAAAAATGTGCGTCGTCCTAAATCACATTAGAGCATATGGTAATTTAATGTTTTGGTCAACGCGTTTCACTGGTTGCATAAATTCTCGCGTTCCTCCCTTCCGTCTGTTTCCAATTTGCGCGCCTATAAACTATTGGTACGTCCCCTCTCCTCCTTACTCTATGGGTTAAAATTACCACAGCACTATAATTTCACATATGTAGTTGTAACTAAAATTAAAATTAAAAATTATGTAAAACGTACTACATTATGTTTTTTATTGGTAAATAACACTTGCACTTATTGGCAAAGCTATTTCTTTGTTAGATTTGACTGGATTATTTTAATTTACACTTACATCATAATTTGCTTCAATTTTGTTAAATTTGTTCTTTGAGTATGACATTTTTCATTGTTACCCTTCGACCATTAGAGGGTGTTCAGATTTGCCATCTTAAAGACAGTTTAACAATATTTAATGTAGTTTACTAGTTAGCTTAATCTAGTTATTCTTTACTAAAATTGTATTCCATAGTTGGCTTTATACGTTTATCAAACTGTTATATTAATAGCAGGCTTATGTTTACGTTTTCAATTTTTCAAATTTCACAAAATTGTTTCAACATCTTTAACAATTTTGAAAGATAGTATTGCTACTGACGAAGTTAAACTGTAAGTGTTATCGAAGCGTTTAGATTGCATAACTTAAATATACACATACACCATATAAAAACGCGAAAAGTATTTTAATTTGAATCTACTTTTGTCTAATAAATTGTGGTCAACGCGTGTGAAATTGTGCCTTCCAAATTTTTGATAATGATCATACGGTACACAATATCACGACTCGAAACAAGGCGATCTGTGGACAGCGGTATAGCAAGTGGTGGAGGCAGCTAGCAGGTACCTACATACACTATGCTATGTAACAAATAGCTCATTGATAAACTATTTTATTTTCAAAGGAAAATGAACTGTGTTACGTTTTAATGTTTACGTCAAGTGATAAAATTGTGATCTCCTTGTGTTTTACAGCGGATGAAGAGAGAGAGCAAAATTAAATGTTGAATAATTTTTTTGTGATTGAAGCTATTTCAACTCGTTAGAAACTACAAACAATACAAACGATTTTAAACTACCTTACTTTAATTTTCTGGAAACATGGTACAAATATATGAATGTATGTGGAGGGGAGAGCGGGTTTGGACGCTGCAGATTTTAAACTAATTATTATGACCACATTTATAAAGCTATTTGACTTCGATATGCGATGTACGAATAATCGGTTATTTTTGCAGTCGAAGTTGCTTTTGGTGAAAATAATTGCAGTCATACCATTTTAGTCTTAGTTACCTGATCAACATTGCATACCAGGATATTCTTGGACTTGAAATTAAAAAGTCAAAATTTTTGGCAAACTCGTACACTAAGAACCATTATGTCTGGTGCCTCTGTCTCGTACCCTCCACCATATATCATGAATTTTGAATTTTTTTTTATTAAACCATTTAATCCGATCACTACATATTGCTATAGCCACGAAGGTGAAAGATTATATCCATCAAAATTTTGAATTAACCTGGTTCAAAATTTGAAATCAGCACTGATTTTCTAACAACTGATATACATAATTTTAAATGTGCTGGCGTCACCAAACAATTTTCAATTTTTAAAGAATTAATGTTGGCACAAAACATTGTGTATCACACGTCGAGAAGCGATAGTTTTTCGAGCATTCTCAGTTGCCGCAATTCTGGCTGTTTCTGGCCTAGTGATACCGGGTTTTCGTAAATGCTTGACCGCCACGTGATCAATTTTAAATTTCGCGATTTAAATATGTTGCTCTAGGTTGGTAGTTGTTAGCAAGTCGAAAAAAAGTCGTAATATTTAGTTTTATAACCTCATATTTGCGTTACTTTGTGTTTGATGTCTTTTCGAATTTCCTCTACATTTAATCAACATTTAAAAAAGTTCTTTTCAGAGCTCTCAACGTTACGAAACTATTGTGATGTAAGTTAGCATATTTAAAGTAAATTGTCATTTATCTTAATTTGAATTTGTACAGGTTATCCTATTTTCGTATGTTTTGCGGGGTATCTCGCTTATTTTTTAGGTTAGAACCTTGGGGTTTTCGCGACACCGTGCTATTTTTTAATGAAACCAAAGATGCACTATAATCAAATTTGCCATAGCCATCTTAGTTTGTGTGCTACAGGGTGATTTTGGAAAAATTGCATTTTCAGTCATTCCCTGTAACTCTGTTATTGTCCGACATATTAAAAAAGTAAAAACTGATATTTGTAGATTTTTTTACGTAGAATCCAGTGGCGTCAGATTTTGTTTAGAGGTCTCAGTTTTTGAGATATTGACATAACCTACTTTTTTCTTATGGGACATCCTATATATTTTTAAAAAATCTTTTTCCCCTTGCCAAGAGCTTTTCAAAAATATAGGATAGTCTGTATTTATGTTTATAAATAACGTGACAAAATGATTTTTTTCTATAATTTACATTGATAATAGTGGATAGCCGTGCGTAACCATGGTAACGCAAAAAACAAAAACTAACGTTCTGCCATTACTTAGGTATTTGATTTTTTAAGTTTCTGCTTCTCTCAAATTATTCCTGGTTACATTTTCCCAAATTTAGTGCGGATATTTATTGTTATTCGTTGTTTTTGTTTGTTGTTATCGTTCTTGTTCTTGTTGTTGTTGTTGTTTAATTATTTTTTAATATGGCTCGAAACCAAAAATTTGAAAATTTTGAGAAATATGATATGAATACCTGCTTCATATTATCTAATGAAAACGCAGACCAGGCCTTAGAACTCTATCTGAACAGGTCAGTTAATCTTTACCTTAGAATTTGTATTTATTTTATATACCTATTTTGTCATATAGATATCCCGAAAGAAGACAACCCGACAGAAGAATATTTAAAAATTATAATTTAATCTTTGCCAACATGGATGTTTTGACAAACCTCGACCCCGAGTTTACAACAAAAAGAACGAGGAATCAGAGATCAACGTTTTAGCAGTTGTTCAAGCCACTCCTGAATCCTCGTGCAGGAAAATAGATGAAGAGACCGGTGTGTCTAAAACAACAGTGCAAGGGATTTAAAAAAAAACATAAATTCAAACCCTATAAGTATAAACTTGTTCATCATCTGCACCCTGGTGATGCTGAACGTAGATTGGAGTTCTGCAATTGGTTTATAAATATGAAAACTCTGGACAATAATTTTGAAAAAAAAAATAATTTGGTCAGACGAGGCACACCGAAAAATAGTTTACAAGATTTATGAAGAAAACCTAAACTCTAATGGGTACTTACAAATTCTACAAGAAAAAACTATGAACATTTTAGAAGATATTCCACTGGCTCAACTGAACGATATATTCTTCCAGCAGGATGGGGCTCCAGCACACAATGATAGACTAATACAAAACTGGCTAAATGAAAGTTTTCCCAGGAGATGGATTGGAACAAATGGACCTGTTCGATGGCCACCACGATCACCGTTTCTCTCGGTTTTGGATTTTTTTTTTGTGGGGGTATTTAAAGAATAAAATTTATTCAAGGCAATATGCCAACATGAAACAATTAAAAATTGCAACGGAAAATGCTCTTGCAGAATTACGAAGACAATCATTTATTTTGGAAAATGCTATTAAAAGAATTTATAAACTTTGTGAAACTTATAGGAGACATGATGGTCTGCAATTTGAACAATATTTGTGATTAATTAATTATTTTGTTTTTTATCATTGTAAATTATAGAAAAAAATCATTTTGTCACGTTATTTATAAAAATAAATATAGACTGTTATATTTTTGAAAAGCTTTTGGCAAGGGAAAAAGATTTAAAAAAAATATGTAGGGTGTCCCATTAAAACAAAAGTAGGTTATGTCAATATCTCAAAAACCTCTTAAGAAAATCTGATTATCGCCACTGGATTCTACTTAAAAAAATCTACAAATATCAGTTTTTATTTTTTAAATATGTCTGACAATAACAGAGTTACAGGGATGATTGCATTTGCAATTTTTCCAAAAGTACCATGTAGCACAAAAACTAAGATGGCTATGGCAAATTTAATTAGTGCATCTTTGGTTTCATTAAAAAGTAGCACGGTGTCGCGAAAACCGCAAGGTTCTAACCTAAAAAATAAGCGAGATACCCCGTAAAACATACGAAAATGGGATAACCTGTACAGTGATACTGTACAGGGTGGTTCATTTTCGATGTTTTCTTATGGGAAGAACCCTTTATATTACAAATAGACAAAAAGTAATATGGGGTCCTGGTGCTCGATTTTGGTGTTAATTTAACATCCAATAGTCATAATCAAAATATCTCTGCCCGTTATTGCGCAATTAGCCAAAATTGAAAAAATGGCGATTTTGAAAAACTTGAATAATTTTTTTATTTCTAAATGTATCGATAAACTGTAAAAACATTCTTAAGGCACTTTTTTAAGTAGAATCCATTAGTGCATTCACATTTTTAATACCTCCTTAATTTAAAAAGATATGACATACAGTTGTATTTTTTATATAGAAACCATAGTTGGCTATGACATTTTTAAATGAATTTTTTAAATGAATTTTTTTTTTGTGCTTTTTATAAAAATATATAACACCTCTATGCTATTTTAATAATTAATTGATTTTTTCTTAATTGGTATATTTATTAAGACTTAGAAAACCAGATATGAAATTGAATGAAGATATTCTACTCGAAAAAGAAATTTCACTTCCAGTAAAATATTTTAGAGACATTTTGTAATTCAAATAAGTTTAATTGTAATGTTGTTCTTGTGAAATAGTAACAAATTATAAAATCTAAAGATTGAATATAAAATTATTAAAAAACCTCAAATGCAAATTGAAATTAAATGAAAATAAACAATATAACATCATCAGAAATTATGAAAAGCTAACAGCAAGTCAATTTTTATAAGTATGTAAACATCTAATTCTATAAATGAACAATGATATGAACACAAAATATCAATATAAAAAAACACTAAAACTACAAATATTTTTCAAACTGTGCGCCCTCTTTTTGGATGCAGACTTCACATCGTTTTCTAATTGAAATTATAGTTATATATAGATAATAGTGTTAATTGTGTAAAAGCCGCACGAACACCTTCTTTTAACTCATTCACAGTATTATTAGTTCTTTTGTATATGTTTTTCAAAAAATCCCATAAAAAGAAATCTAGAGACGGAAGATCGGATGAACGAGCAGGCCACAAAATTGGTGCTGTCGTTCCGATCCAGCTATTAGGAAAACGTAAATTTAAGTAGTCACTAACTACACGGGAATTATGTGCGGGAGCTCCGTCTTGCTGAAATATGACATTGCAATATTGTGCTAAAGGAAGACTTTCTAGAAATCCCTTCAAATGAATTCGTAGAATATCGAGATATTTCATTGAGTTTAATGTTCCTTCATACATGTGGTAATAAAAACGTCCGTTTTTAATACAGCACCACACATTTATTCCAAATTTCCCTTGTCTCCTGCGGACTGACATGAGCGTTAGTATCTACCCAGTAAGTTAAATTGTGATTATTAAAACTACCATCACTACTGATGGCTATGTTAGGTATATTTTGGTACTGACTTATATACCAGTTAAAAAACTCAGTACGCCGCCTTCTGTCGTCTATAGTCAAAAAATTTTCTTTCCGAAATCTATAGCAATGGTATTTGTGGATCTTTAAAATTTGAAGGGCTTTGCTTCGAAACACGCCTAGATTAACCATTTGTGTAGATGTAGTTGTTGGCTCTGCTTCGACTTGCCCTAAGACGACTATTGAATTTTCTTCAGAATTTCGTTCAAAGGAAGTTTTTGGACGGAGATTTTTAAAAGATGCGAATTCAATTAAATTTCTCTGTAACCTAAAATTAATTAAGATATTGTTTTGAGTTAGCAAACATTTTATAGTTATTAAGGTATCAAGGGCATTATGAACTAAATAACGCACCAGGTCGACGGTGTAGAACCCAAGGGCCTCCGGCCCGAGGGGTATACGTCGACCGTGGGCGTTGTTCATAATGCCCGTGTCTTCAACGTTTATGTCATACTTGATCATATGCATAATAATTGAAAGAAATTGCAAACGGTGATGATTAAAACAGATAACAATAATAATTTTATAATTTTCGTGTCTATCCATGATCGTATCTATGGTGATAAGGCATATTTTATTTGTCAAACATTCTAAAAAATTTGATCGAAATGGCGAACGAAGCTGATAAATTGCCAGAGAATATTCTAACGAGCCGGAAAGCGAATGAAGCAATCGTACCGAAAAAGTCGAAGTTCTGTTATGAAAAAGAGTACGTTGATTTTGAGAAATGGATGAAAAGTAACTCGGTGAAGATAATTAATGAGACCGTGATGTTAGGTTACTTCCAGGAGTTGGTATGTTTACATAATATTTTAAGTCATTTGCTTGAAATATTGGTTTACAGTCAGAATCATATGCTCCCAATTCGCTTTGGACGAAATTATCAATGTTACGCAAAGAATTGATGGTAAAAAGAAGATTAAGAGTTTGAAAAATTTGTGCAGCTACAGGGATTTTTAAAACAAGTTCAGAAATGCTATCGTCCAAAGAAATCAAAGGTCCTTACTCGCGAACAGGTTGTCGCATTTCTTACATAATCACCTGAATTGCATTATCTGATGCATAAGGTAAATGTTATGTTATAAAGAGAACATTTGACCATAGACTTCGTGTATTTCAGGTTGCATTGTTGATGGGTATATTCGGAGCATGCAGACGGGACGAGCTCGTGAAGATGCGGTTTACAGATGTGCGAGATGTGGGAACGCATATAACTGTAGACATCCCTATGACTAAAACTGATAAAGGAAGAAGTTTCATTATTATTGAGGAATCACAAATGAAAGCATTGAACCTAATACGGAATTACATATCTCTGCGACCTGCAGGCGTGTCTGATGATAGATTCTTCTTATGTTTTCGGGGAAACCGTTGCACGACGCAGCCTGTGGGTAAAAACACCCTTGGAAGTATACCTTGCAAGATTGCAACATATTTAGGGTTGCCCGAACCTAAAGCTTATACAGGACATTGTCTGCGACGTACAGGTGCCACCCTCCATTCTGATGCTGGAGGTAGCATGACAAACTTGATGAAGCTGGGAGGGTGGCAGAGTCAAACAGTGGCAAAGGAGTATGTAGATGACAGTCATTGCTTGAAGCAGAACAACGCTTGTTTAGTAGCTGGAATGCGTACAAGTACCTGTACTGAAGTAAACACATTGTCGATCATGCAAAAAAGTAGATCACCAAGAACTACTGAATCGATCAATCTTAGAAAATCTATGATTCAAGCTGGTATGCAGTTCTCTGGAGAGTTTCAGAATTGTTCCTTTTAGTTCAAAGAATAGCAGTATTGAGGATAATTATTACTTATTAAGTTATTATGAAAATGTATTATTCGATAAATTAGTTTTCTTTTATCTTTATTTTTGAAGATTTTTTCCTAGATTTTTCGTTTCTCCATTTTAGTACAGATTCATTAGTCCATATTAGCGGGCGTTTTAGAAATAACGCTCTCGGGCATTATGGAAATAACGCCCGTTGCTATTTAGAATTGCGGTTGTCATGTTAGGGTGTATTATTTCCTAATGAATGTGTCTTGATTCAGGGTTATTATGACTGAATAATGATGAAGTATGACATAAATTTCTATTAACTATACCGTTCAAAAATATTTTTATTTGGCTGCTGCCTTTCAGGAAAATTTTGTAAATATAACTCCGATGCCACATTCTTATCACCTTCGGATAATACAAAACACTTTAACATGCAAATTTTTTCTGAATTTGTATAATTAGATAATTAGGCATGTTAATAATTAAATTCCAAGATCACTTTGTGGCATACTAATTTTTAATGTATTATTTGACATATAGGCATCATTTGTTTTTACTTAAATAAATCTCAGCCTTATATGCCTACTGTGTATTCTTAATATAAAATGTAGATAAGAAAAATTAAAAAAATCAATTAATTATTAAAATGGCATAGAAGTGTTATATATTTTTAAAAAGCACAAAAAAAATGTCACAGCCAACTATGGTTTTCATATAAAAAAATTCCACTTTGTCATATCTTTTTAAATTAAGGAAGTATTAAAAATGTTAATGCACTAACGGATTCTACTTAAAAAAGTGCCTTAAGAATGTTTTTACAGTTTGTCGATACATTTAGAAATAAAAAAGTTATTCAAGGTTTTCAAAATCGCCATTTTTTAAATTTTGGCTAATTGCGCAATAACGGTCAGAGATATCTTGATTATGACTATTGGATCTTAATTAACACCAAAATCGAGCACAAGGACCTCATACCATAAGAAAACATCGAAAATGAACCACCCTATACAACAATGGTGTTCTCATCAGAACAAGATGCCTTTATTTCAATGGCACATTTCCGCAGTGGCACCCGAACCCTGATGGAGCTTGGAACTATTCGTTGCAGTCCTGCAATGAGCAGTTTTCAGACGTTTTTTCCGGTGTTAATATCGAATCTGACGTATTTAAAAACCATGTCACGTCTTATTACACGGTACGAAGGAGCAATACAACAAACAATAAACAATATAACTCCAATTGAACTTGAACGTGTGTTTGAAAATATGAAGCGAAGAATTAATTTGTGTCTAGAAAGTAATGTTTTGTAAGATAACAATAAATAATAAATTCTATTCTTAATTTTCTTGATACAATGTTGGTCATTTTGAGCGCCTTTTATAAACTAACAATAAATTATTGTTGTTTAAACGTTCGTTGAACCATGGACAGTATTGCACTCGAAGATTATAGTCGGGTGCATTTTATTTTTGTACAGAAGAAATTTTGTAAGGATGCAGATGTAACGTCTTTTTTGAAGCTTTGTGGCAAGTACCAATGGCCAAACCTGTAAAAAAAGTATGTTCATATTTCTGGTTACATAACACAGTATATTTAATCGTACCTGTTTGAGCGGATACCTGTAGAATAGATTTTTTAGGACTTTATTACATTCTTTGTTGAATGTCATTAACAACTTCTTTGGTTAAAACAGTCGGCCTGTCTGTTGACTTGCCCTTGCGAATACAATGCTTGTTTTCATACCGTGTAATAAGACGTAACTTATGTTTTTTAAATACATCATATTCGATATCAGCATCGGGAAAAGCCTCTGAAAGCTGCTCTATGCAGGACTGCAACAAACAAGTTCCATCAGGGTTTGGGCCGCCACTGTGTTAATGTGCCATTAAAATAAAGGCATCTCGTTTTCATGAGAACACCATTCAAATTAAGATAAATGACCATTCGCCTTAAAAAATGCAAACTTACATCACAATAACTTCGTAACGTTAAGAGCTCTGAAAAGAACTTTTTTAAACTTTGATTAAATGTAGATAAAATTTTAAGACAGCAAACAGAAGTAACGCAAATATGAGGTTATACTACCTACCTAGTCCTTTCGCTGCGTATCTAATCTGTGGAATCATCACAATATGCGGAAAAAATATTTTTGCAATCTTTTAGTATACTGAATTACATTTCACAATTTTATTTTAATTTGATCAAAATTGAATTAAAAAGATTTTAAAGCGTTTCAAGGCCATGACGCCAATTGGCGTCATCCGCATATTTTATATACAAAACCTATATATGTGGATGACGCCAATTGGCGTCATTGCATTTCTAACAATTTTTATTCTTTCAATTGAAAAAACACAACAGGTAAAACAAAAAACTTTAATGTTGAATAAGTAACTATAAAATACTGGTATATAAAAAACGAACAAAACCTTAGCTGAAATTTCTGTCAAAAAGTTATAAATAAATTAATTTTTTTTTGTGGTACAAAGCAAAGCAAGGCTTGACACACAGTGCTGGCTTTTCTTGACTCCCTTTGCACTCAAATAGTGTATCCTTCCTAATTTTTTGTTGGAAACACACACGGCATCTTCTTGTTTTCTTTTTGTTAGTGTCGTCCCCATCCACTGAAATCCTAGAAGGTACATGATTTGGGTTTGCTGCAGCACTCTGTTTTGTTGCCGTTTTGGGCTATAGCTTTTCTATCACCGAAAACCGAAAGTCATGGAATGTAGGCTTCCTTCCCGAGTATTTACAAAACAGCATATATGAATTAAACATAAAAAGTTGGAGAACATGTATACCCAATTTTTTGTACCCGAATAAGGATTTTCTCAATGATGGATAGTAAGCCATCATTTGGTCTTGCCTGTCGATACCACCCATATTTTCGTTGTATTTTATAATTGGCAATGGTTTCTCTTTCACAACACTTCTTTTACTTTTTACCTCAGCCATTGTGTTTGGAAATTCTGTAGAAATATATTTGATATCCCGTTTGTCCTTCCAGATGCCCACCATTACTCCATCACAGTGTCTCGCGCGTGTTTCCCCAAATTTTAGTTTTGGAACCAAAATATCTTTAGGATTACCCATTCTGTTTACGCGCAAAGTACCCGTGCAGTATGTTGTCTTGCTTAGGAGGGTTTTTGCTAGATCACAGCTGTTATAGAAGTTGTCCATATAAATGCTGTGACCATTATCTAAAAATCCTTCTAATAGATGCATGACTGCTTTCTGAGCGTGCCCCTTACCGCCCAATTGATCTGTTTGACCAGTATAACAAGTGAAGTTCAATATCAGCCCATTTGGTTCTGTCACCATATATAATTTTAGGTCGTATTTATGACGTTTGTTACTAATATACTGCTTAAAAAGAAGCCGCCCTTTCCACAAAATCATAGATTCGTTAAGGGAAAGGTTTCTCTGTGGATAATGAACTTCACTCATTTTACTTTTGAAGTAATCTAATACGGGTCTAATTTTGTAAAGACGGTCTATAGGCTTAGGTTCGTCTGGTCTAGGATTTCTGATAACATGAAGGCATCTTAATATAATTAGGAATCTGTCTCGACTCATATAATCTGAAAAACATTTTAGATGAAATAGACGATGAGTTCTCCAATAATCTTGTAGCCTATTCAATTTAATTGTACCCATATGAAATAACAGTCCTAAAAATATTAAGAATTCTGTAAATTCCAAATTTTTCCATTCTGATATTGTAGTCACTACTCACGATTGTGCATTTGTATCCTACCAAAGAATTAAAAAAAAAAGGCATCGGAAAGAAATAGTGTAACCATCACGAACGTTAAGGATTTAACTGGTAGCAAATAATATTAGAAGCTTCGGTTCGCTCAGTTTCCAAAAACTCCTTACCGTTTTTTATACTTAATATTCTATTCTACCTTGTGTTTAAAAACTAGATGGTACAAATTGTTTTATTAAACTAAAAATGCTAAAGCAGAGTTAGTTACAAGGGTAATTAAAAGCATCAACTGTCCAGTCTGAGTTACAGTTTTTATTTGTAACCCTTTGCCCATATCCCAAATAA
The DNA here is from genome assembly GCA_036346205.1 of Vesta saturnalis. Lineage (NCBI taxonomy): Eukaryota > Metazoa > Arthropoda > Insecta > Coleoptera > Lampyridae > Vesta > Vesta saturnalis. The sequence goes on from JARFJB010000307.1 coordinate 2,743,732, forward strand.
GATGCCTAATTCCGTTCATGTAATGATATACGAAGGGAAGACCAATTATAAATTTTGCTACTGTGAGTACTGATGATCCCAAGTGAAGATCATTTATGATTTCCAAATAATATTCTATGTTGCACGATAAAAATATTGTTTGTTCACCCAATAGAATAAAGTAACCAGCAAGACACATACCTAAAAGTGCTTTCATTAAACTTCACATCGTAACCTACAGATAAAAATGTACCAGTAAGCCTGTGAAATATTGATAAACCACTATGTAATTGGCTCTTATAAATACTTAAACATGGTGATAGATGACGTCCAATTTTTCTATTTCGTTTATCGTGATCAGGTTCAGTTTTTTGTATCTATAACGTTGTGGATTTATGGTGACACATGTAGATTTCCAAATTTCCGGTTTAAAAAGTTTATTATTTGATAAAAGGAATTTTTGATTTAATAAACTTCGATTGGACAATCTGTAAGGTATGAAAATTAGTGTTTACTTTGATAATTCTAAACCTACCTTTGGATGATTTGCATAATTTCGTTTTTTCTTTCAAAATTGTCAAATATAATTTTGTTTTTGATCATAGCATGGGATAACTACGATTTTACACTCAGTGTCTTTTCTTAAGCCACCTAAACAATCTCAAAATTAAATACAGATGAATCAAACCGTTTTTGATTTTATGTGAAGCAAAAACTCATTTCCCTACTAAGCTTCTAGACTAGAGATTTTCTAGACCCACACAGTCTTCTCGTGGCTAAATTTGGGCTTAGCTGTACAGAATTTGCAAAGACCTACAGCGCTCCTAAGCAAACATGAAAATCGGACATGGGGATAATGGCGCTGACTACATTCTGGTACATTCATTGAACTGTACTTTATACTGGAACGCGCGCTCCTTCCGTCGGCGCGATCCGAGAGAGGGCCGCAAGGGACATCTCTGTTCTACTCTCGAGCGTGCGCGCATGCGTAGAGCAGTCGATTGTCACTATAAAAATAATTTCAAGGTATAATCAATGGTATGCATTAAATTTCATATTTTTATTAGTCATAAAAGACGTAAAGTACATTGTATAAATAAAACGTAGTTACACGTGTTCGCATAACACACTCTACGTCATCGGTATGCATAAAAATTGTAATCAATTTGTAAATATGTATAAAAATATAATGGTAAAAAATAAACATGATGACAACAATTTTATAAGTCGGTGTTTAAATGCAACACAAAATAAGCAGTATAGTAAAAATCAATAATTAATAAATAAAGGACAGTTTGTTTTTACTAACAAAACAATAAATAAGTAAGAATTTAACTACAGTATCAATAATCATTAAAGTCGAGTTACCATAACAAGAAATCGAATTTACATTTCAGCTAGAAATTTTGAACGAGAATAACAAAACTATTAATGTGAAAACAAGTGCTACTTATTTATGCTAAAGAAATTCACTGTATTCATCAATATTCCACTACATTTTTTATAATAGTAGAAGGGAGACACCTTCCGCCATCTTGAATTTTCTGGGGAAAACCCACCTTTCACTTTTTTACGTCACAAGCCCCCGAGCTGTGGGACGCCTTCCGCCATCTTGGATTTTGTGACGTCATTTGACCTTGGGGATTTCCGATGACGTAATCCAGCTTGGGAATTTCCAATGACGTAATTAGGCCTGGGAATTTCCGATGACGTAATTCAGCTTGGGGATTTTCGATGACGTATTAGGTCTGGGAATTTCCGATGCAGTAATTCAGCTTGGGGATTTGCGATGACGTAATTAGGTCTGGGGCTTTCCGATGACTACACCTTTCACTTTTGACTTTGAGAAAGTTGTTCACCTTGAGAAACTGGTTTGCTTTTGGGGCTGGCCTTGAGCCCGGACCTGCGTGAGAAGTCTGAAATTTGAATAAGTCCCCTAATGCTATCTCATAACACAAGCGTAGGCCTGCACCCCCCTGATTGGAAATAGTATGGACCCCTAATGCTACCTCATAAGACAGGGTATTGTGTTAAGCCTGATGGGGAAATAGTACGGGGACTCTAATGCTAACTTGTAAGACAAACTGAACTGAAATATTTTTACGATTTTTTTTTTAAAGAACAATAGGATTATTTTGGTATCAGAACTCTTAATTAAAAACAACTAAAACTATTAAAATCTCTTTTATTTTATTTATGAGACCAGAATAGCATTAGAAAAACAATTATTATACAGCAATTTGATTACCTCGTCATTTATAATTAAAGATATAGTGAAAAACTTATTTACAAAATCAAACATTAACAAATTATTTAATCTAAAATATAAAAAAAAACATTAACGTATAAAATCCACACACATTCGAATGGTAATCTTGCAGTGTCGTTTTGTTATAATGGAACCATCTAGAATTTTACTCTAGCAAGCGTAAATGATACCCTTGCGGTGCTCGTCCAAAGGAATCAAAATCCCCGTTACCATTCTCGTCAATGTAGGTAGCAGTCCAATGCTGACCTGGTTTGTTTGCAGTATCGGTGTTTACAATAATTGCGCACGGTCTAGGTGCGTGTCGTGGCAGCTGATTAGGAGCACAAAGCTGAAAAACATTCTTGTGGTTGGGGATCGATTTCAAACATTTCAACACTTGTGCCGCATACATTTTTGGAACTGGTATGCACCCAGTCTTGCAGTAGTAAGGCGTTTTCCAGTGCACACATAGGCCCAAGGATGTTATGGTTTAAACAACTATATGCTTTTGCTTCCTCTTTCAATTGTTTAATCGATGGACAACCAGTCTCGTCCAGGTTTACTATCGGTTTGTTAAGAAACCTTAAAAACTGCTGTTTTTCACTGCCCTTAACGTGAATTTTGTTAAACGAGCGCAACACTTTCATCAACTCCTCACGAAATTGTTGTAGTGTACATCACCTGACCACCATTTCAGACCGTGATAATTATCCTCCAAAAATTTTATCTGTTGTGACATGGATCGAGGTGATTTTATCAGCATCAACGATAAACGACCATAATCTGTACCAACGGCAATTTCTTTCGGTATGAATTCGTTATTAACACCACTAAACCCCTGTACGTCCAAGTATGCGTCCATCTTCTTTCACTTGTTACTGGATGCTGAAGTTTGTCATTTAGAGTTGTGCCTTTTAACAGGCGAAATCCACGGACACATTCCGATGTTTATCGATTTCCATCACGTTATCGAATTCGGCGTACACCAAACAGTTAACGGTTTCTACGAGAGCTTCTTCAAATCCGATTACTAGGCGAAGGGAACCGTTTCTTACATTCCAGTGTGTGCTAGCGTTTGCAGACAAGTCATGGGTTAGGTCGAAGGCCATTAAACAGTATCCGTTGGGGTAATCGCTTCTCGATATATCGTTGCCCTGATTCAAAAATTAATACCCGTACCGGAGAATAAGGTGTGATATGCCCTTACATATAAACCATTAGCTGTAAAGTAAAGGCCTTGGAAGGAATTTGTTGGCCGTCAGTATATAACGACATGTAATTAATATTGCTGTGATGAAAATTGAATGGATTTTCGCTGTATGCCCGCAGGTATAGTTAAAACTTTTACGTCGGTCCTTGTAACAGGATATTTTGCCGCAGCTGCCGCGTGTGCAATTAGAATGGTGGGGTTAATTCGCATACGTCTCACCAGTAAACTAGCGTCCATAATTCGCGTCTTGTTAGTTGAAGCGTATGCCGCCATTAGGCTAAAAGTATCTCTTGATCGTACAACTTTAACCTTTAATTCATCACCCCTTATGAGAAACTTTTCCGGATTAAAGAAATCCGAGTGCACGTGACCAATCATCTCGATTTGTTTGCTGGTGCTGCAAATATTGACGTTCGAAACCGTTATTTGCGTTTCCCAGTGTATTCATCTGCCCAGCTGTATAATTATAAAATAAGTAAACCTAGATGTGACTCTTGGCCTCCTTTCCATAATTTAGCAACGTTTCGATATATGAGCGGTAGGCATAGGTGTTGTTTGGTTGTGACACCATCTTCTGATTTAAGTAAACCTCCACCTGGAGAAAAGCGAATTGTTTACTGGTGCTACAACATCCGCTTATCATCTTGCTTCAGAACTTTAGCTGTGATGTACAACATAGTCTGACTTAAATCTATGTAATCGTTTCCATTTCCGACTACAAATTCTATTGCGTCATCACTAAGAGCTGATAAGGGTTTGTAAAATATCCATTCACTACCCTCGATACTTGTCTGCGTCGACGGTAAAACGAACAGATCCAATTCGGACTTGACGCATTCACATGATTGAGCATGTAGAAAAGCCATTATCTGGAAAATATATCGTCGTAAGTAGGTTTCTTCTTTTTAGTGGCAACAGCTCTCGGTAGAGACTGGTTATTATCGGCCAGATGTACTCTTTTATAGCCCGAACCCTCCATCATTTTATCGATTTTCTCATCGGCTTTACGTTTAAGATTTCTACCTGCCACGTGGAATATTTCATGAAACGATTCCTTAACAGGTCGATCCTCTATGACGCCACCAAGAATATTAGCACCCCTTCTGAAAGCTTCTTTTCCAACGGCCTTTGCACCAGACTTAAATAACGGTATTATACTTCTAAATAGCTCCTATTCCGTGACCACGTTGATATGGTGCGCCTCTGTAGATGGATCCAATGCCGTTACCGGCCTGATTCATATAATGTTGATAAGGACAAACCATTATTGCACTTTCTTAAAGTGTAGCTTCAGACACGACGTCCCAAGCTCGAATGGCATTGCTGCACCCGTATCTGTTTTTATATTAATCTCGATGTTTTCAAATTCCCGTGTCATCACGGGCATGTAGTGTGCAGGCGAAAAAACCTCATCTTTATGACCTCCGTAAGCGTAGTTTTCAGAAGTAATATTTATTATAAGCATAAGCGGAGATAAAACATCGCCCACTTTTTGCGGTTCAACGATATCGCATAAACAAACATTTACGTCGGTAATCCTATCCATATACTAGCGGGGTATGGGGGTATTGGTTCCATAGTTATGTTTGGTACGGCCGACAACCCAGCTGCAGGGCTAAACGTTGTGAGAAGCCGAATAGCGGGAGGGGGGTTTTTAATTTCGCAGTGACGCGCTTAGTTAGATTATGGTATTCGATTGTTAGCAATTTACTTATTAGCTCGTGATTATTTAGCTCACTGGCAATTTCTTCTATGTTGGCATAATTCCCCGAGGCAAAACGTAACACATAGCATTCGTCCTCGGTATAAATGGCTTTCTCGTTGTCGTGTTGGAAATGTGATGTAGCCTTTTTTAATATCGCCTCTAACACATCCTCTTCTCCTGGGGGGTGGAACAGTTCTATAATAAATTAAATTGTCTGTCACACTTACAGCGACAAAAGAACAAGGGTACTGAATTTCCGAAATGCGTACAACCCATGAGCCTGTTAATCTTATTCGCTTTGGCAGTTGTGCAATAAAACTTGACGTCATATTTTCGGGAAAATACGTCATGGAACTATTATTTAACAAGGTAAGATAAAACTCTATTTTATATATCTCTCAGCTGCGAGGCTAATACCCAGCTATTAAATTTGTCACTGTATCCGCGCCACTTCACCAGGTATTGTTTATATCGCCCGTGGCCCTTCTCAGCTAAAATCTTATCGACTTTGAATAGAGCGTCTTTATCAACCATAACAACTTGCAACTCCTCCTCGTAAAAGGTACCGTGAACAGGATTGTTATTAAGATCGCTTTTGCGATAAACTGGAGGTCTTCTTTTTATCTGCACTCATTGAAAAAACTTCCTCGCTCCAGTTCGTTTGATATCCCTTGTCAAAGGTGTACTTAGTTCTGGTGATTCTAACACGTTCACCGACTTTATATTCAGGATGACGTGATGTGCCTATGCCTTTCGCGTACAGGTTATTCCACACTTCCAAAATGTTTTCGTCTACAGCCGCAGGGGCCATCTTTATATTTGAATGAGGGCTATTGTTGTAAGCAGTGACAAGTTTTTGGAACACATATACCTGTAGAAATTTTTGTAGGTGAAATAACGCCACATCTTTGTCTTCAGTGTTTTATTAAATCTTTCAACTACAGATGCTTTTACATCGGGGTTATTTGTTACATAGAAATTGATATTTTGTTTCTTGAAAAAGTTTTGTACAGTGACCGCCACAAACTCCTTACCTTTATCCGTCTGTATATTTGCCGGTGTATTACCACTTTCCTTAAGAATATCGGTAAATGCTTCAATTACAGATGCTGCTGTCTTTATTTTAAGAACTCCGTTAGTATGTAGTTGTATCCACTATTGTGTTTACTTAAAGTTCGCATATCGCAAACATCCGCTTGCCACAGCTCGTAAATGTTGCTCACAATGTATTTATTTGCGGAAATTTTTTTCTGACAGGTTTATGAACCGTATAAGCCTCCTGAGCCTGCAGCCATTTTTTCACTTCACCATATCTACCCTTTACAGCATTAACTAAAGGTGGGTGGGTGGCTGCGTGCGTGTGTGTGTGGGTGGGTGTGTGTACTGATGGCACGTGGGTACAACCTCTCATAATATGTAAAGGCGTTCGATGGAATGAACTTCTTAAAAGAGACTACCTTCCAAACTCCATGGTAAAGCTGTCTTCTAAAGGCTGGGTCAGTATGGTTTTCTTTTTTCATTCAGTCTATTCGTCCTTCCGGTCCTGTAGTTCCTTTAATGGACTCCTTTTTGTCCCATATTAATCCAGAAACCTTATCTTTAACCAAAGAAGATGGCATCCATCTAATGACATTTCCTGCGCATACGGCACATATCCTTCAACCATTAGATGTAGGGGTGTACAAATCGTTGAAGACTCACTGGTCCCAAAGCATCCGTAATTTCATGAAGGAAAACCCTAATAAGAATTTTCAATTCGTTTTGTAATTTAGAAAATTACGACAAGCAAAATGCTTATTTGTTTGGCACAATCCAAGGTGCTCCTAAAAATCGTACCTATCTCAAAAAGTTAAGCGTCAGCATTCTTCTAGATCGTTACTTTTAAATATTTTATAAAATCGACGGAATAGACAAATCCGTATGTAAACAGCAATTTTGTCCGTCCACGGGTTACAAAACTCAGTCAACATATAAACAATATTTGCAAACAAATAAAGAAGGAAGATCGACGCCTAAAAGTGATGGTCGGGGTAAGCATCTGAATCGAAAGAATCGTGTTTCAGAGGAGGCTGTAAAATCGGTTCATGATCATATAAAATGCATCCCGAAATATACAAGTCACTATAGTAGACAGAGTAACCCAAACAAAGTTTATATTGATCATCATTTGTCTATATCTACTCTTTATAAAAAATACTACATTCCATGGTGCAAAGAAAGGAACATTAACCCCGCTAAAGAGGACCGCTACAGAAGAATATTCTGTACGGATTATAATATAGGATTTAAACTTCCGCGTAGTGACACCTGTTCCGCTTGCGACGAATATCATGTTTTAATGGAGAAGTATAAAGATAATGAACCTCAAAGAAGAGAAATTGCTCTACAACTTGAACTTCACCAAAGACGAGCAGAAGCTATGCAATGTAACTTGAAGTTGGAAACTGAAAAGGCAAAAAAACTTGAAGTAGAAGTTATATCTTTTGACCTACAACAAGCCCTGCCAGTTCCTCAACTTACAGTAGGAAAAGCTTTTTACCTCAGAAAGGCCTGGATGTACAACCTTGGGGTTCATAACTGCGGAACAGGTGAGGGTTTCATGTACATGTGGACAGAGAACATTGCCAAACGAGGCAGCGATGAAATTGCCAGCATCCTACATAAATATTTCAGAGACAGTCCCCCTAAATCTGACAAACTGGTTGTATTTACAGATAATTGCGGAGGGCAGAACAAAAATTGGACGATAATGTCCCTTTGGTTACAGTTTGTCAGAGAAAAGAAATTTAAAACCATAGAGCATCGCTTCCTACTGGCGGGGCATACTCATCTACCTTCAGATCGCGACTTTGCCCACATAGAAAACTACAAAAAGTTTTCACAGCAAATATATCGATGGCTTAGCGCACAAATGTGTTAATTGCTTAAACTGTGTTTTGAGATAATTAAAAATTAAAGTTTGCCAACCGAAATAAATTAGATGTTATAAATTGTAGATCACGAAGATGGTATTAAAAGGTAATAAGACTTATTAGTAGTACACCGGCACCTTAACCACATTTACTCTACTACAGTAGCACCTTTCACTTTTATATGCCCACGTGGGGACCGGATTTTCCACCCTTATTTTTACACGCTTACGTGTAGGACGTGTTTTCACCCTTATTTTTGCACATCCACGTGTGAGACCGCATTTTCACCCCTATTTTTTATACCCTCGTGAGACCGGATTTTCATCCCTATTTTTACACACTCGCGTGTGAGACCGTATTTTCATCCCGTTTTCATCCCTAATTATTTTATATACCCTCGTGTGAGACCGTATTTTCAACCCTTTTCAACCCTAATTATTTTTACATACACCCACGTGTGGACCGTATTTTCAACCTTTCTTTTATCCCTAATTATTTTTACTCGCTTACGTATAGGACGTGTATTTTCATCCTTATTTTTAATAAACTTATGACGCCGGTTAAAATTGTCACCTAAACATATGGTAACACTGCTTTGGATTTTGACGTCACAAGACCGCCTGCGAGGGACGTACATTTCAACCTGACAGTATTTTCAACCTTTTGTTTGTATTTAAGAGCCCTTTTGGCGGGAGCCCTAAAGGATAGGCAAATGCATGCGCACGTAGGATCGTTTTTTTACCTATTTTTAAGGGTTAATAAACGGTAGGATATTTTTAGTATTAAAAGAAACTAATCAAGGTAAAGATAACGTATACGTTTGATTTTAAAATACACTATTACATTCTATAACGATAATAAACAGTTAATGGCATTGCATAATCAGCTAATTACCCTGTTGTTGTCATACAATGTGAATGTACGGTTTAGCGACTATTTAATATGAATTGAACTTTATCAAATGAGATTGCATAATTGTTGTTATTATTAAAATCATTATTAGGTTCCTTTTAATCCCATATCTAGATTGTGGTCCTCTTGTGGTGAAAATTCATTTGAATATATTTTAAAATGAAATTGATTTAAAAATAAAATGTGTAATTAACTAATTGATTAACCTGCTTACAGCAATAGTAATTATCGAAAATTAAGGAATGTCGCTTTTATTTATTTACCTTTTTAATACGTATTATTTACATACAATATATTTTGGTTTTAAATATGAGTCACAATGTGTCGCAATCCTTTTGCTTTAATTATGGGTCATAATTAAATCTAGTTGTCGCTCAAGGTAGTCACTACCAAATTAATCTCATGTACAACAAGAAACTTAATATCAATAATGTATAACAAAGTATTTTTATAATGCCATTTTCGCATAGTTTAATGTCCATGTAAGGATCGTATTTTAGCCTTGAGAGATCGGATTTGGTCTGGGTCAGACTAGGGGTTGGTCCAGTATCGGAGATTGTATTCTAAATTGTCTCCTGTGAAGTTAGCTTTACAAAACACAGACACAACCACAAGTACGAGCACGAGCACAAACATAAACACAATCACAGGAACAATTACAAGCCCAAGAATCAGGACATGCACAAACACAAGCACAGGAACAATTACAAGTACAAGCACAAGCGCAAGCACAGGTACATACAAACACACAAACACGAAAAACGAAAATTGCAAACACGAAAAACGAAAATTCGCAAACACGAAAATTCGTAAACACACAAACTCACAAACACAAAAACGAAAACGAAAATTCGCAAACACGAAAATAACAAACACACAAACGCGCAGAGTACGAAAAAACAAACACGAAAAATCGTAACACAAAATTCTCAAACACGAAAACCAAACATACAAACGCACAAACACGAAAAACGAAAACACACAAAACGAAAAACGCGCAAAGCTGCCGAATGAATTAAGACTGGGATTTGGAGTCTATAAACAAAATGATTCTCTCTGTCTCTGTCTCTGTCCCTGTCTCTGTCTCTGTCTCTCTTCTCTCTCGTTCTCTCTTTCTCTCGTTCTCTCTCGTTCTCTCTTCTCTCGTTCTCTCTCATTCTCTCTCGTTTCTCTCGTTCTCTCGTTCTCTCGTTTCTCTCTTCTCTCGTTTCTCTCTCGTTCTCTCGTTCTCTCTTTCTCTCTCGTTTCTCTCTTCTCTCTCTTCTCTCTCATTCTCTCTCTTCTCTCTCGTTCTCTCTTCTCTCGTTTCTCTCGTTCTCTCTCGTTCTCTTTTCTCTCGTTCTCTCTCATTCTCTCTCGTTTCTCTTCTCTCTTCTCTCTCATTCTCTCTCGTTCTCTCGTTTCTCTTTTCTCTTCTCGTTCTCTCTCGTTCTTCTTCTCTGTTCTCTCTTCTTCTTCTCTCATTCTCTCTCTTTCTCTCGTTCTTCTATTCTCTCTCGTTTCTCTCGTTCTTCTCGTTCTCTCTTCTCTCTCTTCTCTCTCGTTTCTTCGTTCTCTCATTTCTTTAACGGACCTCAATATCAAACACACAAACAACACAAAACGAATCAAGGTTGGAACTGGAGTAAATAAAATAATTCTACTATTTTATCTGTTTTATTCTTTATATCCAAATGGAAGAGTATCAAAATTTTCTATTCTACGTCCTTAGTAACTTATCCATACTGCTTAGATTCAGGTCTACTTATCACATTATAAACTATCTAACAATTTTTCTGTCATTGTATACAAACTTACTATTACTAATACCATATCTTTCATCGCATCAAAGTTTATAACGGAGTTCTTATAGTTATAATTTGACTTTACACAGATTTAATTGTTTTGTCGTGAAAACACATTATAACTATAGTTTTAGTAACTAACAAATTCGCTATATAGCTCCATCACGTACGTCTCAGCTCGTCGGTCATTTGGAAAAATGACATGCTGGGTTCCAGTCGCCGGGTTTGTGACAAATATCATCCTGTCTGATTATAACAGAACACAACTAGTTCTAAAGTAACTGTAACTAAACAGGCATGAATCGTGAGATTAATACATAATTGTTTTGTGATTCATTTGCTACAATTAATACGTTATCGTAATAGGTATATGGTTGTACCTGAACAATGGATCGTAAACAATTTGAAAAATCTTTGGTTAGATAATCATAATAATATAACGATCAAACTAAGATGATCTAGAAAAGGTAACACAAAACGAAATCTATTAGAAAACAACTCGTAAACGTACGAACATGTTGAGAAAAGAGATAACAAATGCGTTGTTTTACAGTTTACGTAAATAGTACTGAAGAGTTCTATGGAGTAGAAATACATATTAAGAACACTGATGTAGATAGAAAAGAATACAGACAATTAGAAAGTTGTAGAAGAACAAAAAACAGAGAGAAAGACAGAGATATAAGATCTTAAATACAAAGGAATAAAGAAACAGATTAGAAGAGATAGTAACACGAGTCAAACAAGTTTGCAGAGACAAAAACATAAGTTTTACTATTTACCATTAAATCATTGAAAAATCGCATTAAAATTTACTTTTTGATAAACATGTTAAAAGCATTTTTATATCAGTTCTATATAGTACCTGAAAATATCGGTAAACATTAAATCCTTTCAGATACAACTAATATATTAACGATAACGTTTTATATGTATCAAGATGAATCACAAAAAATTATGATATAGCCGTACACGAAATTTGTTTAGAATACAGTTACTTAGAAAGACTGTTCTGTAACGACACGACAGCGTGATATTTGTCCCCCCGTTTGTTTTTTTTTTTTTTTTTTTTATTAACAAAATTTTAAAAAACCAAAAAATTTTTGCGAAAAAAATTTTTTTTAAACTTTTAATACCTAAAATTAATCGCTTATATAACTTGATGAGAAGAATTTAAATATTTTACAATGACGAAAATTGTTAGAGATAGTTGTTATAATGTGATAAGTAGACCTGAATCAGCAGTATTATCAAGGACGTAAATAGAAATTTTATACTTTTTATATAGAATAAAACAGATAAAATAGTAGAATTATTTTATTTACTCTTAACTTGATGTTGTGTTTGTTTGTGTGTTTACGATTGAGTCGTACATTAAGGAGAGAATGAGAGAAACGAAGAGAACGAGAGAAGAAACGAGAGAATGAGAAAACTGAGAGAATGTAGAGTAACGATAAGAAATGAGAGAAATGAGAGAAATGAGAAAAGAGAGAGAAGAGAGAAACGAGAAGAACGAGAGAGAACGAGAAAATCGAGAGAGAACGAGGAGAGAAACGAAGAGAACGAGAGAACGAAAGAGAACAGAGGAGAACGAGAGAAAGAAGTGAGAGAAACGAGAGAGAACGAGAGAAACGAGAGAGACGAGAGAAGAGAGAGAACGAGAGAGAACTGAGAGAAACGAGAGAAACGAGAGAAACGAGAGAGAACGAGAGAGACGATGAGAAGAATGAGAGAGAACGAGAGAAATGAGAGAGAACGAGAGAGAAGAGAGAGAACGAGAGAACGAGAGAGAACGAGAGAGAGATGAGAGAACGAGAGAGAAGAGAGAGAACGAGAGAACGAGAGAGAAACGAGAGAGAACGAGAGAGAAGAGAGAACGAGAGAAAAGAACGAGAGAGAACGAGAGAGAACGAGAGAATGAGAGAATAGAGAGAACGAGAGAACGAGAGAGAACGAGAGAGAACGAGAGAGAACAGAGAGAACGAGAGAACGAGAGAGAACGAGAGAGAACGAGAGAGAACGAGAGAGAACGAGAGAGACAGAGACAGAACAGGACAGAGACAGAGAGAATCATTTTGTTTATAGACTCCAAATCCCAGTCTTAATTCATTCGGCAGTGTTTTTCGTTTTGTGTGTTTTCGTTTTTCGTGTTTGTGCGTTTGTATGTTTGCGGTTTTCGTGTTTGAGAATTTTGTGTTTACGATTTTCGTGTTTGCGTTTTTCGTACTCTGCGTTTGTGTGTTTGTTATTTTCGTGTTTGCGAATTTCGTTTTCGTTTTTGTGTTTGTGAGTTTGTGTGTTTACGAATTTTCGTGTTTGAATTTTCGTTTTTCGTGTTTGCAATTTTTCGTTTTTCGTGTTTGTGTGTTTGTACCTGTGCTTGCGCTTGTTTGTACTTGTAATTGTTCCTGTGCTTGTGTTTGTGCATGTCCTGATTCTTGGGCTTGTAATTGTTCCTGTGATTGTGTTTATGTTTGTGCTCGTGCTCTATTGTGGTTGTGTCTGTGTTTTTGTAAAGCTAACTTTCACAGGACACAATTTAGAATACAATCTCCGATACTGGACCAACCCTAGTCTGACCCAGACCAAATCCGATCTCTCAAGGCTAAAATACGATCCTTACATGGACATTAAACTATGCGAAAAATGGCATTATAAAAATACTTTATACATTATTGATATTAAGTTTCTTGTTGTACATGAGATTAATTTGGTAGTGACTACCTTGAGCGACAACTAGATTTAATTATGACCCATAATTAAAGCAAAAGGATTGCGACATTGTGACTCATATTTAAAACCAAAATATATTGTATGTAAATAATACGTATTAAAAAGGTAAATAAATAAAAGCGACATTCCTTAATTTTCGATAATTACTATTGCTGAAGCAGGTTAATCAATTAGTTAATTACACATTTTATTTTTAAATCAATTTCATTTTAAAATATATTCAAATGAATTTTCACCACAAGAGGACCACAATCTAGATATGGGATTAAAAGGAACCTAATAATGATTTTAAATAGTCGCTAAACCGTACATTCACATTGTATGACAACAACAGGGTAATTAGCTGATTATGCAATGCCATTAACTGTTTATTATCGTTATAGAATGTAATAGTGTATTTTAAAATCAAACGTATACGTTATCTTTACCTTGATTAGTTTCTTTTAATACTAAAAATATCCTACCGTTTATTAACCCTTAAAATAGGTAAAAAAACGATCCTACGTGCGCATGCATTTGCCTATCCTTTAGGGGCTCCCGCCAAAAGGGCTCTTAAATACAAACAAAAAGGTTGAAAATACTGTCAGGGTTAAATGTACGTCCCTCGCAGGCGGTCTTGTGACGTCAAAATCCAAAGCAGTGTTACCATATGTTTAGGTGACAATTTTAACGGCGTCATAAGTTTATTAAAAATAAGGGATGAAAATACACGTCCTATACGTAAGCGAGTAAAAAATAATTAGGGATAAAAAAAAGGTTGAAAATACGGTCCACACGTGGGTGTATGTAAAAATAATTAGGTTGAAAAAGGGTTGAAAATACGGTCTCACACGAGGGTATATAAAATAATTAGGGATGAAAAACGGGATGAAAATACGGTCTCACACGCGAGTGTGTAAAAATAGGGATGAAAATCCGGTCTCACACGAGGGTATATAAAAAATAGGGTGAAAATGCGGTCTCACACGTGGATGTGCAAAAATAAGGGTGAAAACACGTCCTACACGTAAGCGTGTAAAAATAAGGTGGAAAATCCGGTCCCCACGTGGGCATATAAAAAGTGAAAGTGCTACTGTAGTAGAGAAATGGTTAAGGTGCCGTGTACTACTCATTGGCTATTAACGGATGGACAACTAACTTAAAAAATCTTATCATTATCCAAATGGGCCAGTTTTTCCTTTTATTAATTGCACTTAACACACATGTGCTACTTAAACAATAATACAAGCAATATTTTTTATTTATTCTGGTTCCTATATAGAAGAAGTACAAAACATAAAATGCTTTAAATTTGTTATTGTTTTACATACGATAAAAACGAATAATTCAACTTATTCACTCATAATATTCTTCATCACTGTTCTCTACTGCAAAATCTTTTGCTGAAGGAATATCAGTGATAAAATTTGCGTAATCCTCTGAATAATTTATTTCTTTAACAAAACATGAAGTCTTTCTTCTTTTTCTGAGACCGGTAATCTTGAACTATATTTCTTTTTCAAAGTTACCGATTCCCTGTTCTTGTTTCTCCCAAGCCTTTTTTTTTCAGTAACGTCTATTTGTAAAAAGTTTTCATCTGATAAAAAGTACTTGTATTGGATTACAAACGGTTTTTGCTTTTCGAAACGTAACCATTTAATGTTGAGCCAATTTACCTTTCCTTTATCCATGTTAACACAGGTGTTATTAATTATCTCATTAGCCAGAAGTTTCAAATCATAGAAATCGCTATATTTTAAGTTAATTACAAGGTATGGTCTGGGTTTTATTCGTGCTGTTGAAATCAGCAAGCACCATTCACGGGTTGAATAAATTTTTTTGTGCCGTTTAGCCCTCTCAATTGTCGCATGCATTGAATCTGCTTCTAGATAGGAATGTCCAGATTCCATAAATTTTAAATCTATTGTGTGTAGATGATCAATATGATTTACATCAAACAACATTGGCAGCCACAAATTTATTGCGGTTTTGGCCACCACAAGTATCGGAAAATGATGCAACATGCGATACAGTTTCAGGAAGAGAATAAAGGTATTTTAAATTCACGTACCTATTTCAATACTACCCTTATGTCCATGCGTCTCGTCCCAAACATAGCAATATCCATCTCCATTTGAAGCGTCGTATATAGTAAAATTATAGACGTTGAGTTTATGCTTGTAGAATATTTGGTTATCACCGGCATGTGGTACTGACAAAATGGATTGAAGATCAAATGATATGGAACGAAAACATATTCCTTTTCCTCAGCAGAACGTTTCTTATCATCTTCCTTCATTTGCGCTGCTCTTTTTCTCTTGTTTGTGCTTTCTGTGATCTTCTTCTACTACAGTAGTCCTATTTTTGCATCCTTGTACGCATTACATTGAAAGCATTGGTCCTTTTTAGTTGGTAGAAAGCCAATGTTGGATCAAATTCATGAAAAATTTTTGATATACATACTGAGAAACAGGTTGTATGTTATTTTGATGACAAAAATCGTTCCTGTATAATCTAAACATAATTGAAATATTTAAGTCCGATGACAAATAACTTTTTAGAATCTCGCCGGCAATAATGTGACTCAACCCTTGAAACAAATTAATGTGTTGCTTAACCAATGCTCTTGCCTCATCTGACGTAGCATTAGGAGGGCGAGTGTCTATCCTTTATCATACCCAACAAATAGGCCAGTGGTACTAACGCTCTTTGAGGTGGTCTCTACAACTCGGTGTGAAATAGCGAAAGTTGCACAGAAAAATTTTGACATACACGTCGTATGCCATCGACATTCTTTAAATAGTATTGATGTCAATCGGTTTTTGTTTTGGTGAGGTTCGTTTTTTGCAACCGGTACCTTTTGCATTAAAGAAATTAAATGCATTTTTGACGCTGGTAATCTGCCAAATGATAATATTCTTGACATATTATTTCTCTTTGATTTTCCGAATATTCTTTTGACATTCAAAGCGACACTTTGAACAGTCAACTTGTTTAGGTTGCTTCTTAGAAATTTTTTACCACTTCTGTTGACGTACTCTTTTCCACTTAGTCTAAGTTTTTACAAACGGATCTTTCTAAACCTGCTTATTTGCTTTTTGCTTCGCGTCTGCGCTTAACTGTTTTTCTATGTTTTCTTTTCAGATTCCAAAACAGTTTATCGTTTCAAACGATTTCTTTTTTTTTTAAATGACTTTCTTCATTGGACCCTGAATTTGAATCACTTTCTCCGGATGGCTCATATGAGCTTGAGGAATCTGCATACGGATCACTTTGCTCACCTACGTCATTGGTAACATTTACATCACTATTAGATGACCCAGGCAGGTTTCATTTTCTTCATTTTGGTTTCCGTATATTTGTTATTTATCAGAACACTATTCTTTGATATACACCTGTAACTAACGAAATGTTTTCGGAACCATTAGATGTTTTAGTCATTATCATTCCACTTTCAGAAACCGACTGAGTATTGTTCATTTTAACAGGATTTTGTACATCAATATTTTTTATCACTTCTATTGAATTGCTGGATACAATAAGCTGATTAGAAATTATATTTATTTTTTTCTTTGGAACTTCCGCATTATTTTGAACAGTTATCGGAACTAAAGTATAATTTCAATATTTTAAGAAATCTATTAGTATACCTTATTTATAAAAATTTTACCTGCATGGCTGATAGTGGTGATTATGTCTGCATTTTGGCTAACACCATACTGAGTATTTTGTTACCCTTGACGTCATTTTAAAACACACTTAAAGTAATTATTTTGCTTGAATACTGTAGGTAGTTATAAGTATAACAGCAACCTAACCTCTCTTTATTTATAACACAAATGTGTTAAGTGCTAGGATATTGTACTTAACACATATGGTCTAGAAATCTGTAATTTAAAAGTAACAACCACAAATGGCAGATGGATATACAAGCTAAACTATTGTAGGTATCACTTAGCACATTTGTGTATATGAAAATTTAAATTTAGATGCCTGAGATAGCACACTTAACTCAATTTAACCCTTTCGCGGGCCGTGGGATCCATGCTTCCCACCAATTTTACTTCTCTTTAAAAACCGTGGACGGTACATTAACCACAGCTTGGGCGTAGCTCCACCTAGCTTTTACTATTACAAGCTGGAGAAAAAATAGTAGAGCGCTATTTTTATACTTCTGTGCTATAGAGATCTTCCATGTTTCTGTATATGTGCGTTTTGGAGGTTGTGTTTATGTGTTCTGGGTGCGATTTTATCAATTGTTGGCTCTGTTTGTTGACAAGGTAAGTACGTAAGGTTTTTCGTCGTATTTAATTATTTTAGTAATGTATGATATCCATTTATATGAATAGTTTGTTAAAAATACGTTTCGGTGTACTAATAATTACTCATCAAACGCGTGGGAAGTATGTTTCACCGCCCAAATTACCTCAGTTTATAAAATTTATTGTTTGTAAATGTGGTTTTAATCGTTTTTATAACAGTAAATCCACCGCAGACGAGTCGAATATCAGAAATTCCATTTTTAGATGTACAAGCACAAATGGGATTTAAATGACTCGAAGCAGGCTGAAGAGGCTCTAAATTATTTTTGCAGTTTACCTGATGTTGAATACAATTCAGAGGCAGACGTTGACCCTGAAGATATAAAAGAATTTGAGGCTTTGGATCGAGGGAAAAGCTGGCAGTACTGATGGCGATTCCAGCTTTCCTTGTTCAGAAACTGCTAAGATTGACTTTACTGATATACAAAATATGGACGAAGATGTTCAGGAACGTCATACTAATAGTACACCACTTCAGAATTCTCTGAATGAAGCAGATGCTGCTGTTGTCAATTCTGCCTCGGAAAATCTTTGTAGTGACGAAGAAGAAGAGCTTGAAGACGGCGAGTGGACCCAAGAATCGGAATATTTTGAAAATCTTTCTGTAGTTTTGAAGAAAACCTACTACTAATTTATCTTCTGCAATAATGAAAAAGAAATTTCTTATTTCCAAGAAATTTTAGACGATAACATTCTTCAGTTTATTGTTTCAATCGAATTTATATGCCGAACAAAAAATGCAAAGAATTGGAAGCCTCTAACATTAGAAGAATTAAAAGCTTATGTCGGATGTTTGATACTGATGGGTATCCACCAGTTACCACGTTTGGAGAATTACTGGAGTAGTGATCCAATTTTAGAGTAAACTGTGTGTCAAATATAATGACATCAAAGCGATTCAAGAAAATCACTGAAGTGCTGCACTGCAATGACAACTCCACTTGCCCATTTAGAGATTACGATAAATTATATAAGCTGAGACCTATTATAACCTATTTGAGTGACAAATGTATAAAAGTCTACAAGTGCTCTTCCAATTTATCAGTTGACGAATCCATGATAGCCTTCAAAGGCAGGACGAGTATGAAACAATATATGCCTCTCAAGCCGATTAAACGTGGTTACAAGGTATGGTGTTTAGCTGATGCAGAAACTGGTTTTATTGCAAAATTTGAAGTTTATACTGGTAAAACCAAAGAAAATATCGAGGACAAAACCAAAGGCTTGGGTGAAAAAGTGGTATGGAACCTAGTAAAACATATGAAAGGGAAAAACTGCCTAGTAGCCTTTGATAATTTCTTCACTTCTGTTGGCATTTGAAGAAACTACATAGAAACGGTATTTTCAGTTAGCACTTAGAACTAACAGAAAAGGTTTACCCTGCATGATGAAGAAGAAGGATAAATTAGACAGGGGTGAGTTTATGTTTGCATGTGCGTGAGTGCTATAAAATGGCAGGATAGCAAACCTGTTACCCTACTAACAAGGCTTCTCCAAGAGTTACAACGTTAGTCAAAAGGACCCAAAAGGACGGCTCTCAAAGCAGTGTACTGCCCAATGGCAGTGGATATTTATAATAAAATAATGGGCGGTGTTGATAAATTCGACCAGAAGAAGGAGAGATATGCCATTGGTAGGCGGTCGGTCAAATGGTGGCATCGAATTTTATACTTTTGATTGATTTATGTAGTAAATAGTTTTATTTTGCGCCAAGTTCTAAACGAAACGCATGCGCTTATGACCAGCTAACATATAGGATAGCTTTGGCTCGTCAACTAATAAATGGTTACAGCACGCAAGAGAAGAGGCAGAACTGTTCAATTTCTAGGAAACAAAGAATAGTGCCCGATGAAGTGAGATTATCTCAAGCGAAACCACTACCCAGAGCAAGGAATATACCGTCGCTGCAGGATATGCAGCACCAAAAAAATGAAAAAGGACACGATACACCTGTTCCAAGTGCAAGGTGCCAGTTTGCGTTCCTTCCTGCTTCAAAAGCTTCATCAAAAGGCACAATAAGACATTATTTCATTACTTCCGTTTATTTCCTGTTTTTTGTATTGTATTTAAATAAATCATAAAATATAAACAATAGCTTCTTTCTTACAGTATGATAATTTAAGTCTACGTCAGGGCAGTGAAGTATTTATCCCACCAGATTTTTCGAAAACCTTACAGAAAAAAAGTTGGATATTACATCATTAAAATGCATGTAAGAATGTCAATAAAATCCGCCATATAAATATTATTTACCTCTTGTTCCTATAATGTGCCCACGAAAGGGTTAAAGGAAACTGCACTTAACACATTTGTGCGCTAAGCCATCGATATTCACCTGACGAATGGGTAGTAGCAGTAAAAGAATCACTGGTAAAAAATCCATTCCATGTCAGTGTTTTATCACAAAAGCATTTCTTTTCCTTTGAAAAAATTACCAAGAATATGTCAAAAAAAAAAAAAAAATACTAAAACGAACGATCCCATCACATTTTCAAAGATAAGGTGCTTTAAATTTGATGCGGAATATCCTAATCAAATGTTTATTAAACACCTCTTGAACGATCGGTGATGGTGATCGTTAATTACTCTCGGTACTACGGGCTCTTTGCCCTCTATACCTTCATCTTATCTGCTTTGATGGCATTCGTAGTTTCGATGTACCTGTAAAAATACATTAAAATTACCAATACCTGTTGTTGTTTGCTCGGAGAAGATCTTCGCTTTCAGCATCAGGTCTTCTCGGTATCGTAATCCCATTACTTCGTTCGGCCGCTTAGATGATTGCGGCTTTTGCGTACCCTCTTTGGGTGCTTATCCTTTCGTTGCTCTGAGTGCCTTCACGATCTTCATTACGAGCGCGAAGTCTTCGTCTTCCAGTTCTTCTGGCATCTGATTTGCATTTCTTGCAGCCATCTGCGCGTAGCTAATGCTGGCCTCGGCAATTCTTGCCGGTTTTCTAACTGTTGATGGTTTGGGGCGTTACCCTTCTTGATATTTCTATGGGCGGGGCATCCACCGTAGTTCGCAGTGTGCAACCCGGTGCAGTTGCAACACTTTGCTTCGCCCTCTTCACGGGTCTTCTTGCATTCCCTAGTGTTGTGTGCCCCGACTTCACACATCTGGGTGGCGCATGGAACCCGTTGGATGTGTCCGTAACGTTGGCACTGGAAGCACTGACCGATGCCATTCTTTTGTGGAGCGATTCCACGTACTCTGAGGTGTCCTATCGTCTTAATGTTGAAAACCTCTTGGCCTCTTCACTCCTTCCGAGGTGGACCAGTACCATCGCAGTTTTTCTATGTTCGCGTCCGGCGAACATGCAGCTAACTTCTGTACATCAAATCCCCGATTTGAGTTCTTCCTGACGGTCTCTATCATCTCGTCATCTTGAGGAATGCCCTTGACAACTACCTTGATAGGTTTCGCCTCCAGGAGGTAACGTTGAACTGCACGTCGGCGTCCTGTCGGTGGAGGATCAGTGGCGATCCTTTCTCGTTTTACGGGCATGTCCTTGCAGGAGTTTTCTGCGTCCACCGTTGACGCTTGACTCCTTCTTTGCGACGGTTTGAAACCGTCCTCTTCTCAATGATGCCTTCGATCTTCTTGGATGGAGTTTCTACGACGCTTACTTCCATCTTGATTGGCTCTTCCTTCTTCGGTGCTGCTGCAGCTTGGCTCTTCTTGCTTGCAGCTTCTTCAGTAGGCTTGACCTTCCTTCTTCTTCTGCTTTTTCGGCTTCGGAGGTTCTTGAATGTCCTCGGCCTTATCTTCTTTAGCCTTTTCTACGATTGGCTTCGTCAAAGCTTCTTTACTTCTTTCTTCGCTTGATCGAGTTCCGCTTCTAGTTTGGCGTACTTCCGTTGTAGGTTCAACCATCCGCACCAACTCGTTGATGCGGATCCGCTGCTGGATGATGATCTCAGCTGGCGCCTCATCTTCGAAATCGTTGTCGCACATCTTGCGTTCTTCAATACCGGATCTATGTGGCTTGAACCACACAATTCCGGTGCGAAGATTGCTGAAATAAAAGATTAGTTACGATACTAGTCGTACGTTCTTTTTAAGTGATAGTGCCAATAGGCGTATCGAAAAATCTGAGCAAACTCTCTCCCAAAACGCGTGCGTTCTGACCTCTTGAACGAAGATTTTAAAGGGGTTAATATAGGAAAAGAGGCGTGAAACTCACATCAACTACCACAGTTAGTAAATTATTATTAGAAACAAAATATAAGGAACCGATCAGATTGAATATTAAAAACTGAAAAACTTAAAGGCACTTCTTCCTTATATTCCACCAATTCACCATAAACTTTACATGGATCTGGGTTTGGAAAATGTAGTAGCGGAGGAGCAATGCAATGAGGAAGTACAAGTCGAAATATCGATGGACCGGAATTATTGACACTATAGACGAGTTTAATGTGTAACTTTTTTGGTTTATTATTATTTTCATTTAAATATAGAACAATGATCCTAATTTTGTATTATTATTCCTTGATTTTTTCTCAATTTCTCAAAAATTCAATATGATATCCTAAGTCTCTCTAGATTTTAATTCTCCTCCATTACCATAGATTTATTAGTAATTCTATTATCATTAATACCATTATAATTTGAATATTAAGTTAAATTTTTATTAAGCAAAAAGGTCATAAGCCACAAATTTTTGCGTTTTAATCTCATTCGTAACTAATTTTTCTTTGTTTCCTATAAAAAAAATGGAAATTATAATAAACATTTGCTTTCAATACAATAAGAATAAAAACATGTTCACTCTTTTAGTGCGTATTTATGATTTCTGGATTTGAATGAACATTTTAACCTTGAGTTTCTCAAAATAATGTAAATGTGGCTTGTTACCCTTTTCCCCCAAGCCCTTCAATTATTGTACCAGCACTCCAGACCCATATTAATTCACAATAATTATACACATATAAATAATTGGCTAAATGATGAATGTAGATAATAAATATTAGGTATGGTACCTATTATTATATAATAAATAGCTTATATACATTAAATCCGCAGGTAATGTTAAATACGTGTGGGTTCTTGAAAAGTCGTATTGCACCTCATTTGAATGCGGGTTATTGAATTGTAAATTAAAAGAGAAAGTACACTAAGTTATGTCACTGAAATGATGTCAGTCAGTGGCGTATTTATTGTTATCTTATATAAAAGTAAATTCCAATTAATAAACTTAAACAAAGTTATCGATGATGTCATCATGATGGTGCTTTGCATTCACGATTTTGCCATTAATGGATAGGGTAGAATTTTGCTTAAAAGATTTAAAGTTCATGGCCTTTTATTTGTATACTAAGAAAAAAGTGTGAAAGCCGCAAAAAAATAATTGGATTTAGAAAATTAATGTTAAATGAATCTTGACCTCATAAGTATTATTGACAATCACAAACGAAAACATTCATAAAGTTTAACACCCGCACAGTTGGGTATATTTAGATGAGTTATACTTTACGCATATATTGCCATTGGCCTTCGAACCAAAATAGTTCAAGCTACGTATCTATACAGGGTCTTTTTTTTAAACAAACGGTGTGGGTCAGATCCAGACAATTGATATTTTAAAGTCTGGTCTATTAAATTTAAGCAATTAAAACAAAAACGGATTTCATTACTTTTCAAATTTCTATATATACAGGGTCACCGATGATCTATACTGTTATTAAAAATAATTGATGCAGATGTACATACATACAAAAAATAAAAATATTATGCTAGCTAGTTGATACTTTGACCCCACACATTGCTGTTCTACCATCAATCTACGTTTTAAATCTTTATCACTGTCTAGCTAGTTCCTACTTTCGCATATATTTACGGTGCCTGATTTCATTCCATTCATAAGAATGTCTATTGTGTTGTATATTATTGGATCTGTAAATACATAAATACTAAGTGAAGTTAATATAATTATCCCTGCATATTCTAAACTTATTATTTATTGATTTAAATCTAATATGCAAGGTAACTCGCCAACTCCCGCTTTTGAGGTTGTTAGTTAACTAGAAAAGAGGTTGGTTTGACAAAAATATCATAAAATGTACAAGGTGCTTCAATAGTACAGGGATACAATCTTTTTAATGGCACGCCGTACAATTTTTAACTTAACTATATTCTGTACATTTTTTTTATTGTTAAAATTGCAAAGTTGTTGGCATTTTCTACAGGAAACTATAATTTTAAGAATAAATACAAAAATATCACTATATATTTGTTATACAGTATGTGGCTTTATACGACATCTGCCGATTAAGGCTTTATTACCAAAGTTGCAGACAAATGCTGTAGGTAGGCATGTATACTCCATGCCAGCCGGGAGGTACCACCACCCTTACCATGGGCTCCTTAATATTGGGTCTCCGATTTTCTGAGCTCGGTAAGGGCTGCCGGTTACCTTTTCCATCATCCTTAATCTATTCTCATCCTTATTCTTCCTTCTCGCCCTCACTGTCTTCCTATCGGATTAAAAGTCCCAAATTAAAAATAAGATGGCTGTGGTTTCTAGGGTTATAAATTCCGGACGTAAAATCCTGCCCCATTCGGATGTCCGGGAGGGCAGGGCCCAAGCGACCTCGGTCATCGAAAGTATCAACTTTCTGATTCACTACTGCAACATCCGCGGTATCAGGTCTAATCTTAATGCTATTCACCAACATCTTGAACAATTACAACCTGATATATTGTTTCTATCTGAAACACAAGTCTCCTCTGAAAGCTCCGAGTCACCCGACTTGCAATTTCCTCAATACCATCTTCACTCTAACTTTCGATATAAAGGAGGCGTATGTGCGTACATCAAGGACAGAATTGCTTGCAAGAGGGTTTCTTCCTTAGAAAATAAAAATTTTGACGTGATTTGGTTTAAACATTCTGGTCCTAATTTTGTGAAATTCTACTGTTGCATTTATAGGTCTCCTAATGACAGCAACTTTCAAGACTTCTTCGATTACCTTAGTATGAAAGTTGACTATCTCCTGTCTCAGTTTCCATCTTGCGATATCTCATTTGTAGGCGATTTCAATGTTCATAACTCTAATTGGCTTCAATTTTCATCTACTACAAATCTGCTGGTCATAGTGCAGAAACATTTGCTATTTCATGTGATCTCACACAAATGATTTCTGAACCCACAAGAATCTCTGATAACCCTAACCATACTCCACATCTTCTAGATCTCTTTCTTACATCAAACCTCTTGTTTATAAAACTTCCGTTCTTTCGCCTTTAGGTCTTTCCGACCATTGTCTAATAAAAATCATTTCTACTGTACCTAATTCCACTGTTGTTCGCAAAACCGATAGAACCTTGTGGTGTTTTAAGTCAGCTCGATGGAGTAATTTACGGGATTTCTTTGTAACCTTTCCATGGCGTGAATATTGTTTTAAGTCGTCCTCTTCTTCGGACATCGCTCTTTCAGTATCTGAAGTCATCCTCATGGGAATGGAGTTTACATTCCGAAAAAACAGTACCGTATAGGTCATTCACGTTCCCAACCCTGGTTCAATAAGGCTTGTTCTGATGCAATATCTTTAAAAATAAATGTTACATTAAATGGAAATCTAATAAATCGGTTGACAGTCATGTAGAATACGTTGGTGCTATACGACATCTGCCGATTAAGGCTTTATTACCAAAGTTGCAGACAAATGCTGTAGACAATAGCGCGTATATATTAGAATACATAATATGTATACAGGGTGTTGCGAAAATCCAGGAAACACTAAATTTGCATTTTTTAAATGGTACAGCCTGTATAGCATTTATGATTTCTGCTCACTTTTTTCTATCCCGTAATCGGCAGAAGTCGTATAAAGCCACATACTATATAACAAATACATAGTGATATTTTTGTATTTATTCCCAAAATTATAGTTTCCTGTAGAAAATGCCAACAACTGTTGTACAGAATATAGTTAGGTTAAAAATTGTGCGGCGTGCCATTAAAAAAATTATATCCCTGTACTTTTGAAGCACCTTGTACACGAAATAAGTTATACTGAATAATTTAGAAATTAGTGCCATTTTTTTTTTCAATATTGTTGATTTTGTAGGAATTGGAAATAGATCCTTGTATGTTTTAAAATGATTACCTTGTGTACTGAGTAGATCAAAACGCGATGGCCACATTTTCTCAATTTTTTTAATGGAACACCCTGTATATTGTAACATCATTCGATTCGCTTGATATTGTTTTGTCATTTCTATTGATTATTCTCTACACCTAAATTCAACAGTTCTCTAAATAATCGCAGCTCTGTATTCAAAACAGACCATTTTCAATTAATTCTCAGTATATTGAGCTGGCTGCAAAAAAGAAAACATATCGTCCTACCTTTGCATACCTCTTTCGCTTCCGCAAAATTCGTGCACTGATTTTTTTGATACGTCTTTTTATTTCTAAAACTCATTTTCTTTTGTTAATTGCGCTTTCTTCTGCATTCAACCAACACTTTTAAGGTCAGCCGCGCTCAGTCTTACCCTTAACTTACCTACATATATGTGCTTCGTGAATCGCTCCTCGTTCATTATTTCTGGTGTAACCAAAAATTTTTAGTGGTGACACAACCTGCTTAGCATTCAGGAGGTAATGGCTTCGATTCCAGTTACCGTCTACCTTGTATGAGGTTTTTTCAGGGGGTTTTTCTCATACACATGTAGCGGCATGGTCACTGCATATATGCACCCCATGTGCGGCTACTTAGGCGAATGCTGGGGTAGTATTTTCCCCCTCAGACCCCTAATTCCGTTCCTTCCGTTCCTATCCTGACACCACACCCATCCTTAATTCCACCATGCATATATGCGTAATGTATGTATGTATGCTGGGAATCCATGATTGTGGCTGAAGGAGCTTGGAAAGCTCATACAGATCGCCCTCCTCTCCCATTTATAAACACTTGATCGGGAAACCCATTGTATACAGCAATTTCATAGGTAAATTTGATTTTTTTTCTACTTCTATATGTGTAACATAGGCGTAACGAAACTCTGTACCATACGTGTAAAATATCCGCAACAGATACGCAATGAAACTGTTATGTAACATATATATATATATATATATATATATATATATAAGTGAATGTGCGCCTGTTTGTAACAACTAACCGGCCACATCGTTCGACCGATCGACCTCATATTTGTAACGTAGGTTGGTCTTGGTCACCATTGGATATTGGATATTGACCATCTCAGTAGAAGGCGTTGGTGGCCAAATATTTGAAAAATCTCTATGGCCTGATAAAATTCATATTCGGAATATATGTTATTTAGGCTATATATATATATATATATATATATATATATATATATATATATATATATATTCTCTAGACCAACTTTGATTTTTTTGTTATTAACAGGAAAATAATGTTAATCTTAAAATTCGGCCCCATAAAAAATACGACATGTTTTTGTTAACAAAACTTGTTCTGCATTAAAGTGTACCCGCTGTGTCAATTTTGACAGTAACCAGATTAGTTTGAAATTTTCGGTTTTTAAAACGTTTATATCAAGATACAAGAGAATAGCCTAAGGTCTAAGTGTCAAATCACTGCTTTAATAATAAATGGCGTTAAAACAAACTGAATATTACTACTTGAGCCCCTTTTACTGTTATTTTTTCTTCTGTAATTAACCTTTTTAATGAAAAATATCCTGATGCAGTAGTACAAAAATCATATGTGAGCTGGCTAATAAAAAAGTTTTTGCAAACTGGAAGTGTAAATAATTAAAAAAACAAAAAACAAAAGAGCGCTCTGGATGAAAATGATACAGTAACATTGATAGCATTAAATTCGGTAGAAAACGATCCAAAAATGTCATCGAGAAAGCGAAGTAACAATTCTGGTATAAACAGAGCACGTTTTCAAACAATTTATAAAAGTTGTAACATCCATGCATTTCTTGATACTTTAGAAGATGGTAATGAATGTAAAAGATTAGATTTTTGCTTGTCTTTTGGGAGAAGAAATCTTGAACAATTTACAATTTCATGAGCAGATAATATTCGGACGAATCTACTTTCACAACAATTGGCGTCCCTTCGTCTAAGAATTGTAGATTTTGAAGCAGAAGAAAATCCACAATACTAAATTAATTCCAAAAGGCAATACTTTAAAAATAAATGTATGATGTACAGTTTCATGTAGACTTGCTCTTATGGGCCATTCTTTATTGAAGGAAACCTTAATCACAATACGTACACGATGATTCTTGAAAAGTTTGTTGATGAACTTCCCGTACAAATACGCCAGACCAGTTACTTTCAGCATGACGGCTGCTCTGCCAATTCTCTTGCTTCCAACTGGTTAAATGAACCGAAAGATCGATTGAGAGAAACAGGAGGAAATGTTACTGTTATGGATTTTTTTATGTGGGGCAGATTGAAACAATTAGTTTACGCTAAAAGACTTCCAAATGACGTTGAAGAGTTAAAAAATAGGATTTAAAACGCTACCGCAGCAATTACAAAATTCATATAAAGAATTACGTATTGAACATTGTGAAAACTTAAGAGGTGTCATAAGTCACAGTAGATACGTAATTTTGCTTAATTACTTTGTTATTGTTGACGGATGATTTTCCAAGAATAAAAAAAAGTTTCTTTCGTTTTCCACAGGGGTCTGTTTCATGGGATCTGCGATGGGTAATGTTGTATATTAACATAATTTTCAATTTTGATCAAATTTCGTTAATAACATGAAAAAAATAATAATAAAAGTTGGCCTAGAGACTTGAAATGTTGCATTCGCATGTAATTTTTCATTCTGAACAAAATTTTTTAGTAACGTTTTGTCGTATCTCTTACAAAAAGGACTTTTCCTAGTGTGAAATTTCCAAGGCACACGTGGTTTTTCGAAACTAAAATTCTGCCACAAATTAGTTTCAAACCAAGTAAGGCTTGACCCCAGAAGCTCAAATTTCAAATCAAAAATGTTTTGCCTTTTTAAAAGCAAATATCTCAGAAGCTATTAAATGTAAACACTCCTGACAAGTACATCTTTTTTGTTGAGAAAGGATGAGAGATTAAGATTTTCGATCAATTATTGCATACAGGGTGGCGCAAAAATTTTCTGACAGGTTATTTACTAAACTGATATATTTAGAAAAATCTCAAATTTTTTCTTCTTAATTTTATTTGTATATTATAACGAGACCGGTTTCGGTAAATCTAATTATATTACCATCGTCAGTCTGTAAAACTTTGTAAAATTGAAAGAAAAATTAGTGATATAGGATCTTACCTTATGTATTAAACAGTATGATTTCAAATTAACGTTTTGTATAGGACAGATTGTCTGTCATAATTTTTTGACTTTTAAATTTGATAGTTAATTATGACTCTAGATTAATAATTTTTATAAAAACATTTTCAAAATCAAAAGTACACTTTTCATTTACACAATTAAAATTTATATTATTTTTGTAACGAATAATTTCCAATGCTTCTAAACAATTTAATTTTGATCCTTTAACTGTTTTATGTAGAATTTGATAATTTAAATTTGGTTTAAAATTTTTTTTTACATTGTAAAACATGATTTGCAAAATTTGATGGTGTATTTATAATATCAGAATTTTTATAATTATTAATAAATCTATTATGTTCATTTATTCGTATTTTAATTTGTCTACCTGTTTGGCCAATACATAGAATAAATATAGAAAAAATAAATTTTATTTTATTTGATATATCACCATAATAAGGAAAAGAGTTTGAAATATATGTTTTTTCTTGAATGTTAATAATATTAAAAGATAATTTATATTTAACAAAAAAAATTTTATATAATTTATTAATAATCCAAGGTGGGTAATTATTATTAAATGTAATTTGTTTAATTATATTTAATTCTCTATCAAAGGCTGGTTGTTTTAAATTTAGAATGAATAATCTAATTTTTGATTTAAAGGATGACAAGGTATAATAACATTATCTGTATTTGTTGGTTTTCTAAAAATTTCAATAGTAATTTTATTTTCATTTCTAATTAGTAAAAGATCAAGAAAATTTATACGTTGGTTTTGTTCTAATTCATATGTAAATTTAATTTTAGGATGGATATTATTTAAATAATTTAGTAAAATTTGTATATGTTTTTCTGAACAATCTAATAATGTTATACAATCATATTAACATATCGATACCAAAATTTAATTTGGTTAATAAATGGATTTGACGGACTGAAAATATTTGATTCGAAATTATTCATAAAATTTCGGCTAATAAAGGTGATAAATTTGAACCCATAGCTAAACCATTTTTTTGTTTATAAGATTTGTTGTTAAATTGGACAAAAATTTGATTAACTACTATATTTAATAATTGTAATAAATCGTTAATATATACGTTATTTTTTATTATTTTTTTAGGACTTAAACTTCATGGTTATTTGCCATTTTCTGAGTACTTATGTTTACTAAGTATTTATGCCGGTAGCATCTAGATACTGGAACAAGCTTTGTATTTTTTCATTATTTATTTTAAAATCGTTCTTTATCCCATTGATCATGTTATATTTTATTCTATCGTCTATTAATTCATCACATTCCTCAAATATATGCATTATGGTTAATGGTTTATCACATTTAATACATGTCGGTTGTTACGTTTTTCTTAAAATATAAGAGTGTGTTGCATGTGTGTGCCCGATCCTTATTCTACTAAGAATGATGCTATGTTTTCTAGACAATGGTGGGTATGGTTTTCTATTGTGAACCGTTGGTGTATATTGTTTTGCAAATCTTTTTTCTTTTTCCCACTCCTGTTGCCATATATTCCACACATTATTTTTTATCTCGTACAACTCTTCATTCATTGTTAAATGTAATCTTGTAACCATCTCTTGTAGTTTGTCAAACATTGTTTTATTTTGAATATTGGTCATTTCTTGTACATTCGGATTAAACATAATTTTGTTAAGGTAATGCGTAGGATTATCTTTAATTTTTTTGGCATATTTTAACATAATCCACATTCTTCTGTAATTAAGCAGTATCATTCCGGCCTCAACATGTAAGCTACTAATAGGGCTTGTTGGGTATGCACCTATTGAGTATCTTATACACAAATTTGTATTGTATCTAACCTTTTAAGGTTAGATTTTGCGGCTGTTCTATATACCATGCAACCATAGTCAAATACAGATAGTATTAGGGTCTTGTAGACACGCAGTAAGCCTTCTTTGTCAGATCCCTACTTGGAATGCGACAGACATTTGAGTACGTTTAACGCTTTACGTGCTTTTACAATGATATAATTTATGTGCGTTTTCCTTGTTAGTTTCTCATCAAGCATTACCCCCAAGAATTTATATTGCTGTACACACTGTATCTGTTGTTGTTTCAAAAAAATATTTGGGCGGTAATGTGGGCGTTTCAGTTTACAAAAATATACACATACCGTTTTATTTTGCGATATCTTTAAATCCTACCAACTCTGCTTTGTGTACAATATCATTAACGGCTGATTGAAGTATAGAATTGTGCGAACTATCTCCTAATTTTATTTTTAATTAATAAATTTTGGGTTAGACTTATAATTCTTTTGGTGGAATGTTTGAGAATAAATTAGTTATATCAAAAGATACTAATGTATAATTTGGTTTTAAATCAATATTTTTAATTTTATTTATTAAATCTAACGATTTTTTTATTGAATGTGAATTATGAAAGTTTGTTATATTTGTAATTAAATAATTTAACGATTTTGCTATATTATAAACTGGTGAATTAATAAAAGAAACAACAGGTCTAATTGGTATATCGTTTTTGTGTATTTTTTGTGCTCCATATAGTTTTGGGATAATTGGATTTAATTGGTATAATTTATATTTATTAGTTTTAAGGTGGGTTCAATATTTGTTAATATTTTTTTCATTATTGTATTGAATTTTGTTAAAGGATTAGTATTAATTATTTCAAAATCGTTTGTATTTATAGTTATTTACTTTATCTATATTATATATATATATATATATATATATATATATATATATATATATATATATATATATATATATATATATATATATATATTGTGTTTTATCCATAATTACTATACAATTTCCTGTATCAATTTTTACACATAGAAGATTATTATTGGAAATTTTCTTTTTGAAATCAATCAATAATATTGTAATTATTTTTATTTTTATTTTTTTGTGGAAGTTTGTTATGAGAGTTTATTATTAATTTGGTAATTTTATTTCGTAAATTTTGTTTTGGATTATATTTTCAGTATTAATAATTAATTGTTCACATAGTTTATTGATCTTTTAATATAATTAACATTCAAGAAAAAGCATATATTTCAAACTTTCAAACTTATTATGGTGATATATCAAATAAAATAATTTTTTTCTAAAAATAAAATTAATATCTCACATACATCAAATAAAATTTCTAAATTTTTAGTTAATGTAAAAGATAAAGAAAATAATTTATTTTCATCAATAGACACCTTTTTTAAGCAGAAAAAGTAGAAAAAATTATTATTACATACTAAAAGGGCTTACAGTGTAGCACGACAAAGTTATAGCGGTTTAAACATGTCCTAATGGTCGCTTGTAGCGCCCTCTAGGAAATACACCGAGATCGATGATAAATTTAAATTTCTGATCCCAAGAAATCCCCATATAAGAAATGTTATAAAATTAGCTCAAATCAGTCGAAAGATATGAAAGAAAATGTGATTTATTTTTTCAACTTTGACACCGTGTAGCTTCGTTATTATCAAATTTTGGACTAAGGCAAGTTTAGTTAAATCTGATTATTTTCACGTAAGTAATCTTCATTATCATATATATATATATATATATATATATATATATATATATATATATATATAACGTTACAGTTTTGGTAACATTGAAATAGATTTGTTCACTGAGTTAACCTCAGTGTTTTGTTTGGTATGAAGTTCAATGTCAAAAAATTATTACATTTGTATCTTGAAGATTAACATTTTGTAAAATGGATACACGGTTTTGAATGTGGGTTTGAAGTATTTAGTACATATATAATTCATTTAATAGTTAGCACTTAGTTGGGAGTCCAAGCCGATTTGTTCCTATTAATCCACAATCCATTTCAACTTTTAGGTATCTTAAAATGTGATTTTAGGTAAGCATAAATATTGATATTGTGATTTAAAGAAACACCATGTAAGAACAAGTGACTCTGCGTTAAATTGTAATTTTCATTTTAGAAAACTGAAGAATATAATGAAATAACATTTGAAATGCCAGTTATAGATGGTGTCTGACATTACTTTTGTAAACTTCTACGTCTAGTGAATTAATAATGTTAATGAAATGATGACTGCTTGTAGAATTTGTCAATTACGTTTTAAAATACAAAACGGAAGCTTACGAAGTATCGAATATAACTCGTTTTAAAACTATGTAAATTTTACATGAAACATTATATTTGATGATGCGTTATGTGCTTTTTCTAACAGTTGATTTAGTGGGTTATTTACTTAATAAAAAATAGGTTATTAAATAATAACTTTAGATATGGTATAATCTATCAATACGTTACAAGTTTATTTAGCTTATGAATTTAGTTATTTTGAAAAGATGAAAATAAGAAAATTCTACGTATTTGGATGCATTAATTTGTACTGCCTCCCGGTTCTGGTAGCAGCTACCGGTCTTTATTGGTTGTGTTTGTCCTTTTTCACAACTTGTAAAAAACTCTAATTTTGAACATGAGAACTTTCTCATAAAAGGGGGTCCTACTAAGATGTATACCTAGATGCAAGTTGGGTTGCCTATCCAATGGTTTACCACATTTCATACATGAAAGGTTTATTTACATATCAAAACGGAAATTATAATATAAATTCTAATATAAAACAAATAAATATATAAACTGAAATTAACTGGCTATATAATGTAGTATAAAACTATTAAAATGTGTGCAAATATTCTTGCGGTTTTCTTCTAAAAATCGCCTACGCCCATGGTCTAGTTCGGTTCCCAACCTTCCTGTAATGGTGGTATTTTCAATTCTACAACAGATGTTTAAAACGTGTGGTACCGGTAAATGTGTGTGTTTCGTTAATTATAAGTGCTACTGTATAATTAATGTGACCTGCTGGTGGAGTACGGCAATCAGGAGGTGATGATGCAAGGGGTAAGTAGGAAATCTGATTTAAATACAATGTAAGGTCACTCTATTATTTAAAAGTAAACAAGGGTTGTTTAGGTCGGCAATAAACGGTTTACTTAAGGGAATTGTTATTATGTAGGGATAAATAAAAGGTGGTGGGTGAGTGATTTTGTAGGTGGTGATTCTATGCACAGGTGGTTAAAAGATCAAAGGTAAACTGGTGTGAATGTGAGGGGTAGCAAGGAGAATTTATTGCAGGGGATGGCGACGTGATTTATGTGAGAAGATACAGGGGAAAGAGGCTGAATAGTGGTGGTTAGGAAATCCTTTTTCGGAGCACAAGCCTAAACCGTCAAAGGGCAATTTAAGGGAATAACCTTGCTCGTGATTGTAGAGGATGTTTCGGGGCAATACCACCGTCACTCCTCTATAATCTCTAGGATGTCTACCCCTATCCTTGTCGCGGCTTCCACCTTCAACAAGTTGATAGTGATAAATATCTTGTTTGGTTGATAAGGATAATGACGCAACAGGGTAGTTAGTTGTGCATAACCATTCGGGGTGTACAGGCCCTCCGTCTGATTTCACACAACAACTTCTTTACGTATACCCAAATCGGGGCCAGGACCCACAATAAGTTGGTATACGTATAAGGGATGGGATAGGCACAGTAATCGGTGTCAGGGTAGATGAATGTAATAGGTGGATGGTAGGAAAGAATGTAATGCAGGATTAATGTATCAGGCAGGTTCAGGTAGGATGAATATAGGATTAGTATACTAATAACGTATAACTAATTAAGGAAATGAGGTAATAAGGAGAATTCAGGATCTGAGCAATAATACTGGAATACTAATTTATAACAGGAAAGTAAATTATGAACGCAAAGTGTCAAGTGTGTTTTGTTGAATGTGAAGGCAGTGTTTATATAGGGATTTTGGGAAGATAGCGGGTAGAGTGGGGAGAGTGGGAACAACTGATAATATGTTTTAAATCATATAAATGCAGTTGTGGAAGAAAATAGGAAATAAGTTTTGATGGATTTATTTACAAGGATTTAAATTTTCAGGAAGGATCTGCAGGATTATTACAAATTATCTACGTTTTTCATTACATATTTTTTCTGCACTACATTCACAGTATTTATTAAAAAAGACACATTTAATATTTTTTAATTGTAATGTAACAAGGTTTTCATTACATTCGGTATTACTTCTGCCACCATGCGAATCGATGCAATTAGTAATCTGATGACTTTCCAAGCACATGTGATTCATAAAACGTAACGGTCAGTGACAAATCTGTATTTAATAATGCCTCAACTGACACCACAATTTACCATAGAATTGATTGAAAGTGGCAAATTTGAAAGTACATTTATGATTAGGAAGCTTGGTCAAAGACACCAACACATATATATGTACTTATGGTATTTACTTCAGTGTTAAAAATCATAGTCCATATCGAAACTGCAAACATTTTTCAATAAATTTCAATAGTTCGAATTATAAAAATATTTTAGTAGGTAACTTCCTTTAACACACAGATACTAATTTGTTAGTACCAACTTTATTTAAGTTTAATATTACTTTAGAACAGTAAAATAAAGTTTCATATCATCATTAACCATAAATAAAGTGCAGTTTTGTTTAATTTCAAGGTAACTAACAATACCAATAGCGTCACTAGTTCTAATTTTTTTAGTTGGAATTTTACTTCTAACTTTTAATGTAGGAATTGAAATGAACTTCACAATCCTGCAATACATTTATACCGTAATATATTTTTTATAGGATCGTTCAATATAAAAAAACTTACTAAGTGATGGTTCTATATGGGACGAACGGCATAATACACAATTTGGGTGGTAATGCCGTATTATGTAATATATTTCATTAGTGCACTATAAACGATAAATTTTTACACTAAAAAATAGAAATGATGGAAAGGTGTTCGTACTTTGGATGAACGCAGAAAAAAAATTAGCTACCAAAAATAAAGTTACAGTATTAGTTTATAATCTTAATTACTTCGAACGAACCATTATTTTTCAATCATTCCTATTTTGATATTTAATTCCAATTAAAAACAAGATAATTAGCGACAATGACGATTATTCTTACATTTTTTATCTTTTGCTTGTGCAGCTACCATTTGATAGTTTGTTAAAGTTTCATGGGTTTATTTTAGTATTATGAATAACATTGTTATTTTATCTAAGTATTATTTTATGTTAAAAATTACGTTGTAATTAAAGGTACAACTTGAGCCAATATAATCAATTTTTGTCTAAAAATTTTGCTACTGGTTAATTATTTTGTTTACCTAAGTAACATTATAGCAAATTTTGGATATTTAATATTATTTGTGTAACAGCTACAGTGTTTTTATGTTCCTCCTCTGTAAAATTAAATGTGGGTGACAAAGTTTTCGGGTTTGATCCACGAACTCTGTATAATAATTTGTTGTAATATTAATATGGCTTAGGTGCGTATTAATGTAATAAAATAAAAAAATTCATGTGGCGGCTCTCATGTTTTATTATAAACTGTCGTGGAGAGTAACAGGATGCCATGTTAGATTTGTTAATCTTCACTTAATTTTGGTTTGATCATCAAAGACGTTTATATAAAAAAAATTCAAAAATGGTTTGTTAGATGGGTGGACAGGTAAAATTTTGATGGGGCGCCTACCCACTTAAAACCAATTTTAGCGCCCCCATTGAAAAATATTTTGTTTTGCACAATACGTTGGAATAAAGTGAAAAAAAAAACACTAACGCACTCTTCAAGTTGCCTTACAAACATCAGCTGATTATTTCAACATATGATTGTATCGGTACACGCCTTAAATCCCAATCTAATACTAGTGAACCGGAATTAAAAAAGTCAAGGTCGTACTTATTGATACGAAAGGTAGTGGCGCCAATATTTTAGCAAAAAAAATTTAGACAATTAGACTAACTAGCCTAATGTCTGAAGAATAATTAAAAAAAATGCGGATAGTAAAACAAAAACATTCCGGAAGCAATTCAGAGAAACGTTTGGTGAAATTCAAAAAGTAGTTAACCCCATTTGTACAATGAACTTGATACCAAATTTAACCAAAAATTATTGTAACAGTATTATTTAAACTTAATCTAAATATGTAAATAGAAATTCACACTATTAAAACAAAGTGGGCGTATTTACAAAAGTATATTTACACATCGTACATAATCCCATGAACAATTTTGGTTGTTAAAAATGATCTCATTTTTCTGTCATCTTTTTTGTCACGGATCATTTCGGATAAGGAGGTCATAGCCCGTGACATTAAAATAATAAAAACAATGCGTAAACACGAAAATATGACAAGTAGTAGTGCTCCTGCGTATTTATATACATGTACTGAGTGTATAAGTGGATGTGACATCAGATATTTGCCTTGCATGCCCTGACCATGTCCAATTCGATCCGCCGCTCTTACATACAACACATTGGGGATACGTTGATCTTGCATCTTGAAAAGTCGTTACACTTGATCAGGGTCTTTCTGCAAAGACCATCGGCTATAAAAGTATTCAAGGGATTTCTTTATGCTATTTTTATAACGTCACTCATCTTTTATTTATTGCTTTCTTTTAATAAAACGACTATAAACAGGAAATGACTTTTACTAGAGGTTTTCTCAATGTAATTTTTCCTTATTTAGAATGAAAGGTTTTCGTTTTTGTCGCAGTAAAAGTGCTTAAGGTAAGTAATAAAAATAAATTAGAAGTTTTTGTTGATGGTACTAAAACAAAAATTTAATTAAGTATAATTTAATAAACGAAAAATATAAGCCTGAACTTTTGACATTGAAATTAAAGGGGCGAAGTGTGGAAAACAACTCAAAAGAATTACAGTGGAGCTATAAATAATGTAATTTATTTTATTTGGCATTATGACATCATTGTGACAATCAAGCATCGACTTAGATCATTTCATTCAAAAATGTTATTCAGGATTTTAAACCTTGTCGGCGGTGATTGTTTTATATATCTGCAATGCCCTATACAGGATGATGAATTTTTATAACCATAAATAAATTACTAATTAAATGTACAGTAAAACGTAACCTTTCTCTTTGTGAGAGGTTTATTTATTGCACTTTTTTTTTATTTTTTCATACTTTGGAAATACTTTTATTATTTTCAGTAAGAATATATTACGAAAATCCCAATTGAGGCCAGAGACTGCTGATCAAAACTATTTTAGAATGTAAGGTATGCTTCTGCCCAAAATTTTGTTGCTTCTATTTTCTAATGCACATGTCTTTAGCTTTTCGCATTTGTGTCGCTCCATCATTGCTGAACCGTTTCGTAACTGATCGATTTCTAAATTAATAAAAATTTTCGTGTGACATTTTTAAAAGTTGCAAAATATTGGTTTAACACTATAACTGCCGCGGCGGTCAATTGCTCCATCATTGCTGAACCGTTTCATACCTCATGGATTTCTAAATTAATAAAAATTTTCGTGTGACATTTTTAAAAGTTTAAAAATATTGGTTTAACACTATAGCTGCCGCGGCGGTCAATTTGACCGCGTGCCTTCTTTAAAATGTTGTTTCTTGGTTGTGCTTGGAGTTACGATGTTGAAGTATTATGACTTGTTCTCGATTTGTATGTACTTTTAGAATTAAAAAAAAATATTAAGAAAATTAAGCCGTTTTAGAGTTTTTTTGTAGGTAGTATATGTACCTATATCTGCCAGAACCGTCATTTTGACCGTTCATATATTCATAATCAGTTTCGAGATTGTATAACAAAAATAATTACAACGTTGAGATAAAACGATGTATTTTACTATTATAGTGGTAATTTTTACGAGTTTACGGTCAGAACTTGTTTAGTCGTGTCCGAAATTATGAAAAATCTTCGCTAATTTTACCTACGCGTCCGATATATGAAAAATGCAAGTTATAACTTGTTTCTATAGAAATCTATATATTCAAGTACTTTGAGATTTCAAATTAGTTACAAGTGAACGTTCTTGTAAGATACTTCTGTATTTATTACGGGTTTAATTTCGTAGTAAAAAAAATGTGGTCGTCTCGCAGTGTTACACAAAAACAGGCTTTAGATTATCATGCGGAGTTGGAAAACTTATTTGGATGCGAATCCGAAAAAACAATTAACCATTCCGAAAATGGTGAAAGTGTAAATAATGTCACTTCTGATCCTTGTACATCTAATGAGATTAGTGCATGACATTGAACACCATCCAAAACGAAAAAATTACATGCATTTAACTGTGGGGAGTAAACAATCATTAAAATCTAATGATATATGGGAAGTTGTGGGATGAAGTGAAGAAATGTTATGCGAAATACTCCTGGACCAACTCCTTATGCAAAAAGAAATGTTTGCTAACTCTGTGCTAAGTGCATTTCGATTGTTTATAGATAACACAACGCTAAAACACATTCAGAAACGTACTGAAATTGAAGGTAAACAACAACTAGGAGATGATATAAACTGGTCATTGTCTCTTCAAGAACTTGACGCTTTTCTTGCAATATTGCTCACGGTCACCTTCACGCGCACGCGCCCACACGCACACACAATATATATATATATATATATATATATATATATATATATATATATATATATATATATATATATAAAATATTATGGATATGTCGTAGAGCAGAAAAACGTAGCTAATGGAATGTGAAATTTATGTTGTCATATTTTTTCAAATAGAGTCAGATAAAAATAAAAACGAAATCGAACTTTTCGGTTTCCAAATAATTATCGAATGAATATTGAAATTTATTTTACATCATTTTCAAATTGAGTCAATTCTAATTTGAAACTTGAACGAAAATCCCATTTTCGATTTTTCCGTATAATTGTATATACGATATATATAATATATTAATATATAATTAAAAATATATATTTTATATATATACATTATATATTGTATGTAATTACGTACTGAATACCTTATAAAGAAATATTTAAACATAAGTTATTTAATAAATTATGATGGCAACTTAAACTGTCACGAATGTAAATTTTTCATATTTATGAGATGTTACAATTACCAGTGTAAGAACCAATGCAATTTTTTTTAAATTTTTTAGAATAGTTTAACAGCAGAGATAAATAAACATTTAATAAATGAAATCAATAATTTACCCAAGTTTTGAACAGTAACATAAATTATTTGAATGTGTTGGCAACATGATGGAGCCGACTTGACTTAACATATATGAAATCAATAATTACGCAATTTTCTTCAGTAATATTAGTGATCGATTTTATTCTGTAAATTTAGTCACCATTCGTGGACACTAACATGATCATAATTTATCACTATAGGGATTATTTTTCTAAATTTTGTAAAGCATATTTCAAGTGGCTAGTATCGAATAGAGGTAATTTTAAAGGAATATTAAATACAATATGCATGTAAAAATAGTTTTGATTTTATTCAACATGTAAAATCTTTATTGTATAAGATTTGAACAGGCTGGAGGATTGCAAGTTTGGGACACCTGTATGTATGTATATATAATGTAATTATATATATATATATATCCATATATATCATATGATATATATATATATATATATATATATATATATATATATATATATATATATATAACACGTGTATTAATGATTGAAGTCGACGTCATGTCAAAGTAGAAATTGCATTTTGCTTAGTATTTGCAACAGCTGAGCGATTGTAATTTGTAAAATAAATCGGTTTCTACCTTTTGCTATAGTCGACATGTCGTTTTCATTAAGCTTTTATTATAATTTTTCCGTTCTATTCTATCATTCCTGTATTAGATTTTTGTATATTCACAATCAGTTATTTTCATAACTCCATATTACTTTTTGTTTGGAAAGATTTAAGACAATATTTATAGAAATAGATTGCAAATTTAGATGAATTAATGGAAGCAGTTGAACACAAGATTCAGGTTATTACCCGCGAATAACTTCAGCATATTTTGAAAACATGAAGTGGAGAATTAATTTATGTCTACAGCATGAGGGTCATCATTTTCAACATTTTTTGTAATTATATTAATTTAATGAAGAATGTTTGTTTGTATTTTTGTCATAACAATAATTTTAAAGATTATTTCGTTAACTAATTGTAATTAACAAATATTGGCAATAAACATTTTCAAAAGTAGGGGTATTCTGTTTAATTTTAACAAACAATGTTTATAATTACATCAAAGGTGATTACCCCATGGGACGCTAATGTCAATCGTTGCGAACGAAATCAAGTGTAGTGGTACCAACCTTACCAAAATTTGCTATATGACGTCAGCTTCAATCATTAATAGACACCCGTTATTATGTAGAGCGGCTCACAGAAGCTCCCCCCCCCCCCCCCACACAATATTTTCTGAACCATTTAAGAAAAATATTTGAAATTTGCCACACAAAAATTATACTAAAAATAGTATGGTTTGGTGAATTTGTCATGTCAGGAAAGTCCAATATGGCGGCTGGGCGCCATATTGAATTTTTTTATGGAAATCAGGGTTGTTCGGTATATCAAATGAAAGCCCTTAACGAATACTAACTAACCCCCAAGTTTCACTTTCTTAATATTGCCGAAATCAAAATGGCGGCCGATTAAAGTTTAAACGCTCGGTCCATGATTTTCTTGAATTTTTTAAAATAAAAAAAAGAAAATCTTTATTTTAAAATTATTATTATTAATATTAAGTATTACTATAAGGCGAATTCGAACATAAAAATAAGCAAATGGCAACACTCATAAAACACTAGAAATAGTAGGTATGGAAATTAATTTTCATTTTTTTTTAAGAGAAGTCAATGTTTGTTACAATCACTCGAAGGAAAATTTCAAAAGTTCTAACCACAAATGTCACAAAACAAAGGTTTGATACAAAACCTGTATTAAACGAATAAAGACATTTCTGGACACTGATCTACTTTTTAATTTATGACGTGTTCAAAGTGATTACCCTCTACTAATAGGCAATGGTAAAGTCTAGCATTAATTTCTGCTCGCACATTACGGAATATATCCAAGTTAATAATATTTTGGCAAATGTTGGTAATTCTTTCTCGTAATTCCGCGATCGATTTGACTTCTGTGGAATACACCTTTTGTTTTAGATAACCCCATAAGAAAAAGTCTAATGGTGATAAGTCGGGGGATCGAGCAGGCTACTCGATTGGACCTTGGCGTCCTATCCAACAATCGTGGTACACTTGATCTAGATATTCCCTAACTGGTCTGCAATAGTGGGCAGGAGCACCATCTTGTTGAAAAACTACACCCATATGAAATTCATGAGGGTTATCTTCTGCTGTTTGAACAATCATTGGGTCGATCGTAGTTTCCAGCATATTTAAACAGATCTGTCCTATTAGATTTTCGTCAATAAACAAGGGACCTACAATGTGGTTTCCCAGTATTCTAGCCCAAACGTTTATTTTTTGGGGGAATGGGGTACGTCACTAAAATAAATATTCTACAGGTAAGTTGGGTGCCTTTTTAAGTTGGCAGTCATTATTTCGCAAAATTGTACTCTTTTATCAGAATCATGTTCGGCCAATTGATGCAACATTTGAATTTTATAAGGATGGAATTTATTTTTACTTGATAATCTTTTCACTGTCGCTGAAGATACACCAAAAGTTTCCGCAAGAGTTCGCATAGATGTTGTGGGATTTACAACCAGTCCTATAAAATTTATTTACCAATTCTCGCAGATACTTCCTACAGATAAGGCGATTAGGAAACCGTTCATTAAATACTCTGACTGCTTCATGATAATTTCGACTTGCACCATAAACGAGAATAGCCTCTACTTTTTCTTGTATGGGCCGAAAATTAACCATTTTCGCTTTTCTGATTTGCCAAAAGCAGATATAAGAACAATAATATTTTTTTAAATGTCACTAAAACAACTACATATTCAAAAAACTAACGTTTATAATTTGTTTACAAGTTTTCTTTTGTTGAACACCAAGTGACTGGATTGAAAATTTAATTTTTGACAAAAATTGTATTCGCAAAGTAACAGTATAGGGGCTGTGGTCACTTTTTGTTTGTTTTTTATTGGTCGTTTAAACTTTAATCCGCCGACATTTTGTTTTGGGCAATATTAAAAAAATGAAACTTGGGATTAGTTAGTATACGTTAAGGGCTTTCATTTGATGTACCGCACAACCCCTATTTCCATTAAAAAAATCAATATGGCGCCCAGCCGCCATATTGGACTTTACTGACATGACAAATTCACCAAAACATACTATTTTTAGTATAATTCTTGTGTGGCAAATTTCAAATTTTTTTCTTAAACGGTTCAGAAAATATTGTAGGGGGGAGGGGGACTTCTGTGAGCCGCACAGTATAGTATTAACCGAATGGCAATGTTTTTTTTTGTACAAAAAAAAGAGATAAAAAAAACAAAATAATCGACACGTTATACCACAAATCTAACACATTCCTGAACAAAAAATGGTCATGCTTATTTTTTCGAAGTACTGTCAGCACATTTAACAACACACCTAGCACATTGTGGTGCAGTTTTGATTATTTTTTTTGAGAAAAAAATTGGCCATGTTACTTTTTTCACGAAAAACTGATTTCGGCACATTGTACGGGGTGGCCAACTAAGAATGAGAGGTACTGTATCTGGGAAACTATACATCGTAGAGGCTTGCGAAAAAAAAGTTATTACTAAAACGGCCAATACAAAAACCTGGAAAATATTTTCATGTTTCTGAAATGGCCGCTAGGGGGCGTAACT
Source organism: Vesta saturnalis (assembly GCA_036346205.1). NCBI lineage: Eukaryota > Metazoa > Arthropoda > Insecta > Coleoptera > Lampyridae > Vesta > Vesta saturnalis. The sequence continues at coordinate 2,787,448 of JARFJB010000307.1, forward strand.
GCAATCTTGAATGTAAAAAAGTGATGTTTCTGTGAATTCTGCTGTATTAACCTAATACAAAAATAACAGATCTTTGAAGTGGAGGATAATCAGAACTTTTTTTGTTTGGCACTTTTTGACGTATCTATAAAAATAAGGTGGTGGGGGTATTCAATGGTTTCCTTAAATCACCCCCATATCTTCGAAACGGCTAATCCGATTTTAACAAACTTGGGCGCGTTGAAAAGAGATTTTCTTGCGCTACAAATGTTAAAATAATTGAAGTTTTGTTAGTTTCACATTGCGTCGCTAGAGGGCTTTGTTCGACATTCCGACAGAAACGATTAATTTTCGCAAAAAAATTAAATGCATTGGTATGACTTTTTTTCATGAACAAGTAGCTAAATGATGCCTAAACAAGCTCGCGAAAACCGCATCTCGATATCTTGTTCCTAACCTAAAATATCGGCCAAAGAAAACTTTATACGAAAATCCCTTACATTTTTATTTTTTTTTAACTATATTTTTCTGGAATTGTTTCTATTATGTAAGTTGTGGCCCTAAAAAGAACTGATTTAAAGGAGGAAGTTTTTTAATGCCCCCGTAAATGCTCGAAATGCTGAGCATCACTCTGTGCATTGCTGACGCTTCTTATGGGTAAACAAAACTGCAGCTTCAATTTCGACTCTGAATAGGTTACCTAGAAAATGCGATTTTAAATGTTTGTCAATTTACTCACCAGAATAAAATAACCCTTTTTGAAATTATTACGGGCAAGTAAGCAATGCTAAAAGTTATACGAAAGGCCTATTTTTTGTTTGTTTAAATGCATATTCACTATGGATATATACGAAAAATACGATTAATAGAAGCAGGCAATGGAAACAGATACCTAAACAAAACATACATAATCCTCAAATTGTCAATAGTTGTCAATACTTTCGCGTTACTTTGAGCAATTTTTGTGCTTTCAAAATGCGTTTTACGAATAATGAAGCTGTTGATATGCTTGCGGTTTATTTTGAATGTCTTCTGAATGCCGCAGTAGCTAAAAGAATTTACGCGGCTCGATATCCAAATCGGCGTCCTTGCGATGTAAGAGTTTTTCCCCTATTAGTGGCGAGCTTACGAGCCAATGGTAGTTTTCGGCCTACGTTTCAACGGCAAAGAATTGGAAGAACACAAGAAAATATTAACCGTGTTCTGGGCTATATTGAAGGAAATCCTCATGTTAGCACAAGAGCATTATCCACTGAGTTGGGCATATCACGGACAACGGTTCAGAATATTTTGAAGGACCATATGTAAGTTCTAATGGCCATCAAAATATATAGGTATTCGTTTAAACTTTTTTTAATTACTTTAAGAATGCACCCATATCATGTCGTTTTGCATCAGGCCTTGAAAGAGGAAGATTTTGATCGAAGGTTAGACTATTGCCATTGGATGTTGGGCATGATACGCGAAAATAGAGAATTTTTATTTCAAATTCTTTGGACCGATGAAGCCACCTTCAGCAGTGACGGGAGAGTCAATCTGCACAATATGCATTGTTGGCCTGCAGAAAATCCCCATCGTGTTTCGGACTCAACCTACTACTAGAGTAGATATGAAAAACCGTATTCGTAACGCAATACGTAACATACCGAGAGCCGAAATTGAAGCTGCAGTTTTGTCTAGTCATGAGAGGCTTTAGCAATGCATAAAGCGTGATGATCAGCATTTCGAGTATTTACGGGGGCATTAAAAGCCTTCCTCCTTTAAATCGATCCTTTTTAGGGCCACAACTTACATAATAGAAACAATTCCAGAAAAATATAGTTAAAAAAAAATAAAAATTTAAGAGATTTTCGTATAAAGTTTTCTTTGGCCGATATTTTAGGTTAGGAACAAGATATCGAGATGCGGTTTTCGTTAGCTTATTTAGGCATCATTTAGCTACTTGTTCATGAAAAATAGTCATACCAATGCATTTAATTTTTTTGCGAAAATTAACCGTTTCTGTCGGAATGTCGAACAAAGCCCTCTAGCGACGACATGTGAAACTAACAAAACTTCAATTATTTTAATATTTGTAGCCCAAGAAATGCTCTTTTCAACGCGCCCAAGTTTGTTAAAATCGGATACGAGGGGTTTTTTAAGTAAACCTTTGAATACCCTCCTCCACTTTATTTTTAGACATACGTCAAAAAGTGCCAACAAAAAAAGTTCAGATTATCCTCGACTTCAAAGATCTGTTATTTTTGTATTAAGTTAATATAGCAGAATTCACAGAAAAATCACTTTTTTAGATTCAAGATTGCAGTTACGCCCCCTAGCGGCCATTTCAGAAACTTGAAAGTATTTTCCAGGTTTTTGTATTGGTCGTTTTAGTAATAACTTTTTTTTGCGCAAGCCTCTACGATGGATAGTTTCCCAGATACAGTAGCTCCGATTCTTAGTTGGCCACCCTGTACAGCAAAACTACTGCATTCCGGAACAGTTTTGGTTTGTTTGAAAAATAAATTGATAATGCTTTTTTTTACGAAATTATCGTTTTTTTTTTGCAAAAACAATGAGCAGTATTGAAAAACTGATTTTGGTACATGATACCACCAAATTAGCACATTCCCGCACAATTTTTGTTATATTGATTTAAAAAAATGGCCACGCTAGTGAAAAAAACGTTTGGTCTTTTTAGTTTTTTTAGTAGGGTCAAAAAAACTTATGGCACATCATAACTGCACAAAATTTATTTTTTTCAAAATCGTACTGGTAACGCTAAGTTCTATCCAATGCAATGTAATATTTTTTATTATTGATTCTTTTACCTTCGCATATATTTAGCACCATCGCATTATTATTATAAAAGCGACGTTAGGACGACATTTACTTTTAAAATACTAGGCAGTTTAACTGAGTACAGTAGATCGAGCTTTCTTTGTAATTAAACCGCGTGGTATTTACTCTTATCAGGAGTTGGAACTATTATTGTACGCAAAACTACTTTTAACAGGAAAAGAAGTTTTCTAAGCCACAAATTGAACTTTAAAAAACCATAAGATTGATGGTTTTTTGTTTTTGCACTAACCACCAAGTCCCTTATAATTGTTACGAGGAATTAATTAACTTGGGCTATACGCATTTTTATTAGCGAATACGTTATGGTTATATGTTATAAGTTTGATACGACGAGAGTCAAACAAAAATTGAAACACTATTTTATTTTACTCTGCATGGCATACCGTCATACGGTAATACAAACAATGTGCTATTTGTTCTATTATTCGAATTGTCGTTGATGTGTCCATATTATAACTTCGTTTTGGTTAAGAATAATTCAGACGATCGCAGAGTGTTTTGTCTCGATTATGGGGCAATGTCGACCACTGACGTCATACACAAGTAATAAAATTCGCGGAATTAAAAAATTATAGACAAAAATCATTGCTGATTTTATCACTATTTGACGCATAAAAATAAAATTTCACATTTATCTGATAAGGAAATCAAAAAATAGAAATGATTTCATTACGAAAAATGCAATAAGTAATATTAATTATGAACGTATCCGTACAAAAAATTCCAAATAGAGATGAATTACTTTATTTATTATAATACATACAGTAAAAAGGGCACAAAATAAATCAACGTTAAATCTACTTAGAAAACTTTTCACATTCTTGAACTTTTTGTGCTTCATTCTGGAACAACTTAATTTTATTAACAGTTTTAACATTTATACAACTTACCTGTATTAATTTGTATATGAGCATAAGAGTATCAATAGGAGTCTTGCAATTACTATCGTTAATCGCTGAGCTTACCCCATTCGGAGTACGTTTTCCCCATCCCGTTGAAAAATTTAACTGAGCCGTACAAATATTTATAAACAAAATAAACAAAAGGAATACTGGGAGACGTTGCATTTTATTTTTCACTTTAGTTTTTATCTTCAAACTTCTTGATTGAAACTCGAACTACTTATAAATCCTATGGATGAAAGGATACCTTTATATACAGATTTTCCCCTTACGTTAACAACCCACTTCTCCAATTAAATTAAGACAAAAGAAGCCATATATAACGAACATTGATATTAACTTGAGGGCATGATTGAAACATTTTTGATGCAGGAAAAAATACGATAACCAATTAACCATTATTTATTATTAGATTGGTGATGTTTCCTGCACGAGAAAAAACTGAAAACAAAGCTTGCTGCTTATATCCAATTATTGTTAATATTTCTTTTATTTACAATATATATTTAAGTTTAACTATCTGTTCTCCCGTTATATGATAAGAGTGTGGATAAAACCGCATCCGTTTTATTCATACAAAGACTGACATACATTTTATTCCCAGTTCTCTTATAGTGCTGGTTTACAAATGTTTTCGTTATTAGCTCTTCAATTATGTGTTATTATTTTTTGTGTGTAAGTGATTTTTTGTTATGTAATTTGAAAATTGTAGAGTTGGCTTTGCTCTATTTCTTAGAAAGATGCCATTTTGTGTATGGCTGATTAGTAATTTAGGAAAAAGTACATAACATGGTGTCGTTAATCGTTATACAAGGTGTTCGTAATACTCTGTTAATAAATATAACCCTACGTGTGCAAATCTCATTGTGAACTTTTTTATCAAACACTCCCACAATTGATTATCACGTGAATTTGACGGAGCTTGTACGGAGTGTGTACTTATTCGCACGAAATGGTATTATAACATCCATGGGTTGACTACAGGATGGTGATTCATAATTGAAACATAGGGATTTAACCTGGAACATCACTTTTTTTGCTGAAATTGTCTCCCCCTATTATTTTAGAGCAACATTTTAAATAAATATTTTTTTCAAAATTTTAAACTGGAATTATTACCGTCTATAGTTTTTAAAATTTTGTAACCATTCCCATAGAAATAATAAAGCCATGAAATTAATCTCGAATTTGGCAAAATAAAATTACAAATTCATAATAAATTAAATTCCTCACTATTGTGGGCAGGGCACCCATCATGTTGAAACCATCAGGGATGGGCAAACTTTTTCTATTTGCTCTATTACGAATAAGATGCCATTTTGTGTATGGTTGATTAGATCTCTGTGAGTAATTTAATCGTTATACAAGGTGTTCGTAATACTCTGTTACTAAATATAACCATACGTGTGCAAATCTCATTGTGAACTTTTTTATCAAACACTCCTACAATTGATTATCACACGAATTTGACGGAGCTTGTACGGAATGTGTGCTTATTCGCACGAAATGGTATAATATCCATGGGTTGACTACAGGATGGTGATTCATAATTGAAACATAGGGATTTAACATGGGACATCACTTTTTTTGCTGAAATTGTCTCGAGCAACATTTTAAGTAAATATTTTTTTCAAAATCTTAAACTGGAATTATTACCGTCTATAGTTTTTAAAATTTCGTAACCATTCCCACAGAAATAATAAAGCCATGAAATTAATCTCGAATTTGGCAAAATAACAGAATTACAAATTCATAATAATTTAAATTCCTCACTATTGTGGGCAGGGCACCCATCATGTTGAAACTATCAGGGATAGGCAAACTTTTTCTATTTGCTCTATTACTTACAAAGATGCCATTTTGTGTATGGTTGATTAGATCTCTGTGAGTAATTTAGGAAAAAGTACATAACATGGTGTCGTTAATCGTTATACAAGGTGTTCGTAATACTCTGTTACTAAATATAACCATACGTGTGCAAATATTGTAAACTTTTTTATCAAACACTCCCACAATTGATTATCACATGAATTTGACGGAGCTTGTACGGAGTGTGTGCTTATTCGCACGAAATGTTATTATAATATCCATGGGTTGACTACAGGGTGGTGATTCATAATTGAATCATAGGGTTTTACCATGGGACATCACTTTTTTTTGCTGAAATTGTCTCCCCCTATTATTTTGGAGCAACATTTTAAATAAATATTTTTTTCAAAATTTTAAACTTAAATTATTACCGTCTATAGTTTTTAAAATTTCGTAACCATTTCCATAGAAATAATAAAGCCATGAAATTAATCTCGAATTTGGCAAAATAACAAAATTACAAATTCATAATAAATTAAATTCTTCACTATTGTGGGAAGGGCACCCATCATGTTGAAACCATCAGGGATGGGCCAACTTTTCTATTTGCTCTATTACTTAGAAAGATGCCATTTTGTGTATGGCTGATTAGATCTCTGTGAGTAATTTAGGAAAAAGTACATAACATGGTGTCGTTAATCGTTATACAAGGTTGTTCGTAATACTCTGTTACTAAATATAACCATACGTGTGCAAATCTCATTGTGAACTTTTTTATCAAACACTCCTACAATTGATTATCACATGAATTTGACGGAGCTTATACGGAGTGTGTGCTTATTCGCACGAAATGGTATTATAATATCCATGGGTTGACTACAGAGTGGTGATTCATAATTGAAACATAGGGATTTAACATGGGACATCACCTTTTTTGCTGAAATTGTCTCCCCCTATTATTTTGGAGCAACATTTTAAATAAATATTTTTTTCAAAATTTTAAACTGAAATTATTACCGTCTTTAGTTTTTAAAATTTCGTAACCATTCCCATAGAAATAATAAAGAACACCGGAAAATTATCAAAATTAACTCTAGCCATGAAATAATCTCGAATTTGGCAAAATAACAAAATTACAAATTCCTCACTGTTGTGGGCAGGGCACCCATCATGTTGAAACCATCAGGGATGGGCAAACTTTTTCCTACGCGGGCGAATATTTACAAACATAATCTATGGCGGATTCATATATGCATGGTGAGATTAAGGATGGCTGTGGTCAGGATAGGATCTGAGGGGAAAATACTTCCCCCAGCATTCGCCTAGGTAGCTGCACATGGTATGGTCACTGCATATATGCCCACCACGTGCGGCTACTTAGGAGAATGCTGGGGTAGTATTTTCCCCCTCAGCACCCTAACTCCGTTCGTTCCTATCCTTAATCTCACCATCCATATATACGTGATGTACGTATGTATGAGGGAATGAAATACGTAACCTTTTCTTTCGTTTTCTATTTACACAAAATTAAATGATATAAACTATAGATATTCAAATCAGGTACACTCTGAAATGGGAACATACATATTTATTGCAGGTAATCTATAAAACAGAAACTAAGATTTATTCATGTAAGTAAGTACACTATTTAAGTTCCAGCGGCGATGGTCCTTGCGGGAACGTGAGACAGATGATACTGCTTTTGTTTTTTCATAATCGTATCATAGTCAGGCTCCATTTGCAATGCGGATACTTTTAGCAATGAAAAAGGTTCTCATCAGTAAGCCTGTTGCGAAGACAGTAACAGAAAATGTTTGCTCGCATAAATAAGATGTGGCAAACATAGCCATTATCTTTTAGGCGTGAGCAACTATATTAGGGTATTGTGTTTTGGATAAGGTCTTATAAAATTCCAACTTGGCTTCAAATGAGTATTGCACTGCATGTTGATGAGTTTAAGTTGAAGATGAGCGGGACCTTCATCAACGTTGACATTAAACGGCATGGAAAAAGTATTTAGTGACTAATTTTCTTAAAATCTTGAAATCTTTTCTCAAATTCCTCGTGCTGTTTTTTCAGTTGTTTAGCGAATCCCTTTGATTGGTCACCTGACAGTGGTGACATGCTGCTTAGCTTTAGAAAAAGTGTGTAAGGTCACTTTTCTCCATGCAGCTCAAAATAGTTTAAGCTGTAATTTGAAGGCTTTTAAATGTCCCCAAAGCTCATCTAAAAATTGATTCTTGCCTTGAAGCCTTGTATTCAGCTTATTAAGGTGTGAAAGGAGATCCGTAAAAAAATGAGAAATTAGCTTACCAATTCTTGCCATGTATCGTCAGAAAGTCTTGAATCTCCTTTCTTAAGCTCCACACTCTCTCAAACGCATTACCATAGCTTAATTATCTCACTTTAGTGTGGTAAAGGTAAGAGAACTCGAAATTCTTGCGATTCACAATGAGTCAAGCCCCGGGAACGTATTGTGTTGATGAGTTCAACAACTACACTGAGAGTGGGTTGCATATCGATGTCTGCTTTGCACAATACATCCTGCTGTATTAAACAGTGTATAAATAAAGCGTTATTATTGGAGTTTTCCTTGCAAAACACGCACATAAACCCCAAATTACTGCCCACCATATTGGGCGCTCCACCCATGGTTACGTTACATAATTTGTTCACTTGGAAATACCTTCAAAACAAGCATCATAAATAATTTGTCCAGTTGTTTTTCCTTTTAGGGATTGTAAGCATGTTAATTCTTCCGTTATATTGAACTCTGGGTCAATTCCTCTGACCTAAATAAGTAATTGGGCAGTATCACTTATATATCTGTGCTTTCGTCCATGGTTAGAGAAAAGTATTCAAACCTATTGCAATTCCATTCCAGTTGTGTAGATAATTGTTCACCAATAGCGTCAATTCGACTAGTTACCGTTTTCTGCGATAAAGCTAAAGATTGAAACTCTAGTTTTTTTCTGGACAAATAATGTTGCTTTCGCAAATTCACCATCCGATAATGATTTATTACCATAAGCAATGTAGTAAGCTACAACATAACTTGCCAGTGCTGCAGCCTTCTGAGCACCAGATTGCTTCATAAACATGCTGTTCACATAATTTCTGTTTTTGCCTTTCAGCAAAAGATTTTCTCTCTGGATCATTCATAGAGAAATATTTGTCATTAGTATGTTTCTTTGTAAAGTGTCGAGATAGATTAAAATCTTTGAAAACTGCAACTGTTTCATTACAAATGAGGCAAACTGGTTTATCATTAAATTCTGCCAAAAAAATATTTCCATGACCATTCTTCTTTAAACTCTCGACACTCAGAATCTACCTTGCGAGTTTTGGCCATCATTTTGCTGCCAGTAGTAACCACCACCAAAGCTGTAACAAAGCAACAAAGCCAACATTCGTTTGAAACCATGTCTCCTGTAAAAGCTGGAGCCCTCGTATTTAATTTAATAATTGTATTCATTAGAGCGCCGCTATTTTGCAAAAACTGTAGAGCTTTTTCATTATGTGTTAACTGAGGCAGTTGTGGGTTTAACATATACATAGAGTGACTTTGTTATAAAAATTATTATTAAACTTGATTTAAATCACGACTGCAATTCTTCTCAACTCCAGAATTACTTCACAACAGAGCGCACGAAGACCAGAATGTTCATATGGAATGCACACGGCTTGTGCATTTGGTAAAAAATGCATATTTAAGTTAATCTTTACTAACGGCATTGTTAATAACACCAATAAATTAATAAATAATTACTTATAAAATAGGTATAAACAGTATGAACTAGTTACAAGACTGTTTTGGGTTTTCTGAATTTTTATTGTTAATCACACTCCATTGACTTGTTTTATTATTATACAGGGTGTCACGTAAATATTGAAACAAACGTAGGGAGGTGAAAGTATACCTCTAAGTATGAAAAAAGTTCCCATAAACGTACCCTTGAAGATGCGTCGTTTATTAGATGCAGGTCGTTAAAGAAAAAAAAATGTTTTTCGTTCTTTGCCCGTAACTTCTACGTCACTGGCATAAAACGAATTTCAGTGGCAGTTTTTGAATAATTAAAGTCTTTCACACGAAAAATGTTTACCATGTGTAAAGCTCTAAAGTAAGTAGTTTTCGGGAAATTGGAATATTATGAGAATATACATATCTTGTTCCCGGTATTTATTAGTTTAGAAGCGAATTTCAAAAATACTGTTATTATTTAAATGACAGTTTAATTTTAAACTTTTCAAATAAACATGAATAATTTTGAATATTTCGCCGATATGCATCTCATTTACGGTGAAGATAATTGCAATGAGCCATGAAGCTATGCGTTTGTATACAGAACGGTTTCCTAATCGTCAACCTCCGTACAGTTTAAATTTTGAAAGAATTCATCGTCGATTAAGAGAATATGGTTCGTTGAAACGTCCTGGTGATGCTGGTCGTCCAAGAACAATTCGCACGGTAGCTCTTGAAAATGCAATTTTGAACCGAATTAATAATAAGCCCGATACCAGCATTCATGCATTGGCTAATTTCGTGAATGCTAGCAAATCAACTGTCTGGAGAGCTGTGAGTGAGGAATTACTTTACCCATATCAAATACAGAAGGTTCAAGCAATGACTCCAGCAGATTATCCTCATCGTCTGGATTTTTCGAATTGGTATATTCAACAAAATCCAAATGAACCTGATTTTCTACGAAGCATTTTGTTTACAGATAAGGCATGTTTTACCAAACATGGTTATTTCAATAGTCGGAACAGCCACATTTTGATTATGAGAATCCCCACGCTATTACTTTAAGAAAAGATCAACATAATTTTTCCATTAATGTTTGGGGTGGTATTATCGACAATACTATATTAGGGCCATATTTATTGCCTCCAAGACTAAATGGTGATTATTATTTGCATCTTGTCAGAACAATTTTACCTGAGTACTTTGACGATTTACCGTTAAACGTTCGCCACAATATGTGCTTTCTACATGATGGGGCACCTGCTCATTTTTATAGGAATGTTCGAGACCATTTAGACCAATTCTTTCCAAATCGATGGATTGGTAGAGGAGGTTTTGTGACTTGGTCTGTTCGGTCTCCAAATCTCAATCCTCTTTGACTTCTTTTTATGGGGACATGTTAAATCATTGGTACATGAAATACCAGTACTAAACCAAGAAGAACTTCTAGCAAGGGTGATAGCAGAATTTGGAGAAATTAGAGATAACCCTAGCATGTTTCGAAGAATGCACCGATCCATGATTCGTCGAGCTAATTTATGCATTGAGCAAAACGGAGCCCTTTTTGAGAATCTATTGTAATAATTTTTTTTTAAATGAAAATTATTCATCATTTTATCATTGCATCAAAAAGAGATTGGCTCTTTAGGTACATCATCTTATAATATTCCAATTTTCCCGAAAACTACTTTACACAAGGTAAACATTTTTCGTGTAAAAGGCTTTGGATATTCAAAAACTGCCACTGAAATATTCATTTTGTGCCAGAACTTACAGGGTTACATACTCCAAATGACCTGTATATCTACGCTTCTGACATACACTACGTTTCAAATGAAATGCACCACTTAGAAATAATAATGCTATAATTTTGAAATTTTGGCAAAATAATGTTTCAGTATCATATAGAAAACGATGGAAGTTTCAATGAAAAAGAACAAGTCATTATGTACTTTGCACCACTGTTAACATTAATTATCAACAATTTTTATTTATACATTTTAAGAAATCTAGTCGCTTAGTGTCAATTTTTTGTTGTTTAACTGACACATTTATTCTGAAAAAATTCCCCCAGTAAGACATCGACGAAACTTTGCCCAAGTTTCAGATTTTGACAGGTGTAGAATTATCGGCATGAAAGAAGCAGGTTTGTCATTTCGAGAAATTGGCAGAAGACTTAATCCAGACCACACCACGGTGGCCCGCATTTGGTCTTTTTGGTCTGAAGAAGGCATTCAACGACCTCGTCCCAGTGGAAGACCACCACGCAGCACCAATGATCGTGAAGAACGACTTCTTAGGCGGTTTCAGTCAACAAGGCCTGTTGCAGGTGAACTGGACAGGGGCTATTGGTCGTCACCTATCAATGTCAACAATCTACAGGAGACTTAAGTCTTTTAAGTTCCGGATTTTTCGAATTGGTATATTCAACAAAATCGAAATGAACCTGATTTTCTACGAAGCATTTTGTTTACAGATAAGGCAGGTTTGACCAAAGATAGTTATTTCAATAGTCGGAACAGCCACATTTTGATTATGAGAATCCCCACGCTATTGCTGTAAGAAAAGATCAACATAATTTTTCCATTAATGTTTGGGTGGTATCCACAATACTATACTAGGGCCATATTTGCAACAAGGCCTGTTGCGGTGAACTGGACAGGGGCTATTGGTCGTCACCTATCAATGTCAACAATCTACAGGAGACTTAAGTCTTTTAAGTTCCGGATCTTTCGAATTGGTATATTCAACAAAATCGAAATGAACCTGATTTTCTACGAAGCGTTTTGTTTACAGATAAGGCATGTTTGACCAAAGATGGTTATTTCAATAGTCGGAACAGCCACATTTTGATTATGAGAATCCCCACGCTATTGCTTCAACATAATTTTTCCATTAATGTTTGGGTGGTATTATCGACAATACTATACTAGGGCCAATTTGCAACAAGGTCTGTTGCGGTGAACTGGACAGAGGCTATTGGTCGTCACCTATCAATGTCACCAATCTACAGGAGAATTAAGTCTTTTGGCTTACATTCGTATTGTCCCTATCGACGACCCCAGTTAACTCAAGGGCATAAGACTGCTAGATTGGCATGGTGTCAAGGACGGCGGGACTAGGGCCTTCAATGGAATAACATCGTCTTCAGCGACGAATCGCGTTTTTGTTTGTGGCGAAACGATGGTCGTCAGAGGGTGCGGCGGTTTCGTGGAGAACGTCGAAATTTAGAGTTTGTTGAAAGACGACCCACAGGCTTAACACCTGGAGTCATGGTTTGCGGCACGATACGTGTTGTCGGAAGATCTCCTCTTGTGTTCATTCTAGGCACATTAAGTGCTCAGCGTTACATTGATAATGTTTTGGAACCAGTGGTAGTACCGTTAATGCAGACGTTGCCAAATATTATTTTGCAACAAGATAATGCTAGACCACATATCGCACATGTTACAAGAAGGTTTCTGGATCAAGTTCAGCTACCACTATTGCCCTGGCCTGCTCGATCGCCCGATCTTTCGCCTATTGAACATGTATGGGACATGATGGGTCGAAGACTAAGGCTCCCAAACAACTTGGATGAATTACGACACCATCTCTAGGTAGCCTGGGATGAAATTCCTCAGGATATAGACCATCTCATAGAAAGCATGCCTCGGAGAGTGAACGCCTGCATTGCTCTGCGTGGCGATGCTACACACTATTAACATTTTCTTGTTAACTGTTAATATTTTTCCTTCAAAATTTCGCCATCTTGTACATGTTAATAAAGCATTATTTTACCATACTTTCAAGATCATAGCATTATTATTTCTAAGTGGTGCATTTCATTTGAAACGTAGTGTATTTAAAAATTACCTCATACGTTGCACAACACGTGGTTCCTTATGTGTTATAAGTCAACCGAATCTCATTTATGTACTTTTAGTATCTCAGGAGTTACGGGCAAAAAAATTTTTTTTTTCTTTAACGATCTGTATCTAATAAAGACGCATCATCAAGGGTGCGTTTATGCGAACTTTTTTCATATTTAGAGGTATACTTTCACCTTCTGACGTTTGTTGCAATATATACGAGATACCCTGTATATTATTACGGCATACATCTGCAATACAAATATACGAGCTCCTTCCCATTTCAGTTGGCCCACCTATTGAAATCTTAGTTTTTTGAGCACCATCAAAAAATAATAATCTACTGTATGCTATATTAGGTTACAAATTGATTAGCAGAAGAGTATAATAATAATAATTAATGCAATAGGAAACACCAACTTCATTGCTTCTTTTTAAAAATTTTAGCCATACATAAAAAATACGTGTTTTTTAATATAGCAACCCATTTTATATTTTGTTACAAAGTAAGCCTATATTTTCATGTGGCTTTTTTTTGCAATTTTCCGTTTTTAAACAAAAATTTTTACTTTAGTTGATTTAGGTTTTTTTTGTAGTGGTTGGTAATGTGTTAATTTTAAAAGTGAAAATTTGATCTAGTCGCCTTTTGTTTTATCCAAATTCTGTCACAATACATGAAAATGGAAGATAACCTTGTGTGTACGCCCCCTGAAATACGTGAAATTGCCAAAAATACGATCTCGAATTGGCTCACATCAAAGTTTTTCACTAGACGCATCCTGTTTTTGAGACATTTTGTAAGAGTGACGTGCATAACATAATTCCGGACTAAGCTTTGCCACCCGAAAAATTTTCGTAAAATGTTCCGTGAATTAATGGCTATAATGACATCGGAGATGATGACGTGGCGTTTCTTAATATTTAAAGAATCAAAATGAAAGCAAATTACAAAAAAATATTTTAATTCACCAAAAATGTATTTAAGTAAACTGTAAACACAATATTCACAAAAAATACTCCAAAAAAAGTAGTTGTACCCGGAATTACTTACAACCTTAATCAATGCAATATACATTTTCTTAAAATTCATTAAATAATTTCCGAAAATTAGTTCTATTATGGATAACCGTGGCTTAATTTAGCCAAGATGCTGTAGTTAAACCAAGTTAACCATAAAGTTTAAAAACAGTGACCTGATCTTAAAAAATAAATACATTTACTGCAATTTTGAATCGAACCTCAAAAAAAAAAATAAACTATGCCTTCGTTCTAACATCAAAGATTAAAACGTTCATATTAAGGAAGATTGTTTACAATTGAAAGGGAGATTCTATCCCTCCCTCCCCATTTTTCCACTAATGGGTTCTAATTGCTTTCTAGCGATTTCTTGAAATTTCCCAAGGTCGCTTACACCCACTTCGCCGTCGATAATTTCCTCAATGTCACGGTTACATGATAAAAACGTGAAACGAAATGACTGAACTAATTATGTAAAAATTATTAAAAATAATATTTGCATTTTATAAGCAACCATCTTTCACGGGATAAGTGGCTGGGATAAGTGTCTGTCATCTTTTAAAATACGTTAGGTTTGGCGCAAGAATTATGGAATGTGATCCTGAGACAGTAGGGTGAGATGAATTTCCGTTGCATTTCCCTCTTTGTGCAAGTTTTATTAAAATACTTTGATTACAAATTTAAAAAAGTTTAAAATAAGACGCAATTAGGTGAAACTCGAACACAAATAAAAATGTTAGTAATTGTAAATTAACTTTCGCAAAGCACCTTTGCTGTATAAAATATCTGCAGTCTGTATGTAAGGCATGAATACAAATTCAAAAATTTCAAACGTTAAATATCTCTTCGGGGAGAGAATGTAATGCTTTGATTTCCCTTTCTTCCAGCACAGCTTCAAGGTTATTGTTAGAAGGACATAGAATTGGTGTAAAGAAATATTGTTAATAAAAATAATACTTGTAAGATTGAAATAAAATTGCATAACATTTGGCCACGTCGTCAACTAAAGTATTTTGATAAAAATTTAATAAAATAAATAAGAGATACTTTTTAAAAAAGAAAATTATGCGTAAGATTTAAACAAAAATTTTTATATAGCAATGTTATTACATGAATATAAATTAAAAATTTTTTTAAACAATCTCTATCCTCTATCCATCCTCCTAAGTGTTCCTATCGTGCTTTCAAATTTAGCCTGTTCAGGTCCACAATTATAAAAAAAAAGAATCCGCACTCCACTATAAATTATATACAGCTGTAAAAATGTTTTTCATATAGCGTTATACAACAAATTTTTGTTATTCTATGCTTTAATAATTCTACTAAAAAAATTCCATATAAACCCCCAAAGTGTACGAAAGCGTTTAAATAAATTCTAATTAAATTTTTCTTCCTCACAGCTCAAATGATGATATGATAGAATTTGTGCGAGAAATGAGATTCCACAATATAGAATTTTGTAATTGACCAAATCGTCAATCGATAAGTTCCAAACGTGAAAATGTAACCGATAGATTCCATAAATTCTACATATCCTTTCAGAAATTTTATGTCAAAATAAAAAAAAATTAGAACTAAAACAAAAAAATTAACAGTCGGTTCTATTTGACCCTATTCCAGAGGAGGCACGAAAAAATGAGAGCCGCATTTATGGATTGAAAAAGCAAATTAGTTAGTCTTGATGTTAGAAAATATACTTTTCGTGACAAATATTAAACCTCTGGTTTCTAAAAGGAACAAGTTATACTTGCTGCATAATGCTTGCAATTAGTGAAAGAAAAACAAAATCTTTGCAAATTGTTAGAACCACAAATTTTACATAGCTATGAATTTGTAGCTAAATTTTAAATCCCTAAATTAAATAAATTTACGAACAGTTGATTATATTACTTTTACTGAAGTGCAAAAACGGAAAAGTGAGCCGTTTTTCTAGATAACTTTCGATTATTCTAGATTATCGATGGCATGACAAGTATGAATCAGAGTTAATATGATGTCATTAATAGTACGTATATATACAACCTATCACACAAGATCTACATATAGATGTTTGAAATATTAAAAATTTGTGTTTATTCATCATTAAGTAAAAGGTATATCTAATTAGTTGAAAATAGGTTCCTACGAATCTGGATTAAACGATGACAATTTTCTGTTTCTGTTTGGTGTTTGTTCTTCGCCCATCTTATTAACGAACTCCTGTTCATTTTCATTATTAAAAAATTTTAGGAATAAACTGGCCTTGTACTTTTTTATCCTAAGATACTCAACTACGAAACAATAGATTGGCTGGAACAATACATTTTAAATCTCAACCCTAATGTAGGTGGAGCCAAGAACGAACTAACGCATGACGTGCGTTGTTACAAAAGCTACTTCTATTCGCCAATTTACCAGCTGAATTGGATAAACTTTCGTTTGCAATATTAGCACTAGCCATGACTTTGTTCTAATCATATGAATTTAATTATGGGATAGCCATTTTTGCACGCCCCCTGTGTTTCTATACCACGTCTTTTTATATAAAAGTGATTTGAAGACAAAGTTCCATTTAATGTATCTTGCATACTTTAATGTGTAGGTAAGCATTAATTATTACTGTTAAGAGTATGTTGTAATTCATGATAATAATGATGGAGACATTATCGTGTTTCCCAACTTATTCCCTTGTACTTGGTTAAACAAATTTTTTTAATTATAATTATTGTAAACATAGTATTGTTATCTGATAAGGGATGAGTAAATTAACCTCTGGAATAATAAATACGTGGATTAAAGACGTGTACTGATTTGATAAAGAACCATTTGTATTATTGATTTGACAAGATCAACATTCATGATTGACTGTATTTGACAATGATCAATGTTGCCAATCTAATTGTAAACTGGAATGTTGCGACTTTTTTGTAAATAATTAAAAAATCTTGTAATTGCAATTTGCAATGCAACTGTTATTCTTTGTGGTGGCATGCGTGTTATTAAATATTGCATTTTTCTAGAATATGGATCAAGTTTTCTATAGATAGGTAAATGTCAATCGAGCAACATTGATAGAACTTAGCAATCGGTGGAACAGAACAATTAACATAGTTTGGTTATATGAATATTTAGGTTAAAATGAATATTTTTGTTACAGGGAAGTGTACAGTACCATTTGTGGCAGAATAGGTCACGCACCTCACATTCCTGGAGATTCGGTCCAAACTTTATTCAATGACATGCATCTGTATCCGTCCAAAACAGAAGGTACTTAGTATTAATAACATGCAGCTCACATACAGAATGTTTCTTTAATTTAAAATGTTGAACACCTTTCTTTAATCTATAATGTTACAAAAACTCAAGGTTTCTCTTATCATTATGTTGTACCTTATTATTCACATTAAAATTATTTGGAAATAATTTCCCACATAACAATGTATTAATAGTAAAATGTAGGAATTTTAACTGAAAATGTAAGGATTGATTTCATCTACACACACTTTATCAATTTTTGCTTTTTACTCAATTAAAAAAAAATAACCTCAATTTTAGTTTCAGAAATGTTGCAATGTGCGAGACAATGTGGACGAAGAAATGGTACTGCGTCCTTCTTAACTTTTGGAGAATTTTGCTTATTTGCAAGGAAATGCAACGGCCAAAATCACATAGAAAAATATCACAAAAGTCTTCAAATAGTAGTAAGTTCAGTCTTTTCGAATTATACAAAAGTCTTAAATTACCATTCTAGATTGTGCAAAGGATTGTGAAGTATTTTTAGGTGGTTCATGTAATCCGACAACTTGGCGACTTGATACTGCGATACCAGAACTACAAAAACACGGCATCACATATTACAATCCGGTATGTAAACTTCTTTTTAACTTTGCAAAAAATTATGATGGAATTTATAGCAAAAATCGATATGGGGACCTGAATTAGTTGCAGAAGAACATGATGCAAAGCAGTCTGCTTCGGTGCTATTGTTTGTGCTCGATAGTCAAACACGTAGTGTAGCTGGCATGATTGAAGTTGCGTATTTGGTAGCATCAGATCGCTGTGTTGTTGTTGTGGCACATCCGTACGAATTAGGCCAGAGTATAATGGGCGAGGCATTATCTTACAGGTGAGCCTTTTTTTCAATTACAATTATCATTATTGTTCTTTAAAGATTGACTTCTAGGGAGTATGTTGATTTGGTTAGTGGGCAATTGACGTTATTATCTTTATTAAAGACTCAAGGCGTAAAGGTGCACTCTAATTTAACATTGGCATTACAACGTACTACTAGTATATTAAAGTATTCTATGAATGGTAATTTAGCTGAGGAGCATGTTACTACAAAACTTAGGTGAGATATTTTTCCTAATGTGTGAATTTTTTTTATATAACTTTAAGATTTTTAGGAAATTGAGAGAAGTATTTGATTTGTATGATGTCAATGGAACAGGAGAACTGCATTTAAATGATGTTTTAGATGCCTATTATAGATTAACAAATAAAACACTTCAGATTGCCGAATTATATAATTATTTAAGCAGTTCAAATATTGAAGGAAGCAAAATGAGAATCTCATTTGAGCAGTTTTGTGCATTAGTTGCTGAATTCAGTACAGATGGTTGCAGTTCTATTCCTGATGGTACAATTTTTCGTTCATTATATTGGAGAAGTACACTTTTGAAGACGAGACATTTATTTAGATTATTTATAATACAACCTATCAATTTTGCTATAGGTATTAAAATAATGTTGACAGTTTACACTCGCTTTTTTATGTTATGTTTTTGTGCTTAGTTTTTACTTTACGAAAAGGCACATATTTATTTTTTTTTATTTATTAAATGTCAAAATTGTGTAAAGTTAATTAATGTTGCTTGTTTTCAAAAGTGTCTTTTTTATTTTGCATAATGTGACATTCTCTGTGAAACCATCTAGCCAAAACATACATATTTCACTTTTGCATTTTGATGTAATTTTTTTATTTAAATTTGTGTCATTTTTGAGTGCATGCAACCTTGAAACTGTTTTTTACACATAATTAGATTTTTTGAAAGGTACAAAAATGTACTTACCATATTAAATAATCACTCAACATACATAGCTGGTGTCATTTTAGCACTGGTTTAACCAACAGAATATCAAGTAAGTTTGTTTTTAATTTACATTTATTTTTGCTACAAGCACACCGATTCGTATAACCTGTTTCAAAATTAAACAAGTTGATAACTTTTATATTTTGACCCCTATTATTTTTTGATCCTGTTCAGAATCAAGTTACACACTCACATACAGACACACATCTAAGGAATTCATATACAGAACTTTTGTTCGGTGAAAACTACTAACACTGAAAAGAATGTAAACAGAGAAAAGAGGTGATACTAATGTCAGAATCTTGAATGTTTTGTTAACTAATTTTTAATCTCCATCATTTTGATCAGGTGGCATTTACTTTATTGCTTTGTAAAAGAAAACTGAAATAATATTGCCAGTTTGCCCTGCAGAATTTATGAATCTCTAAATGTTTGAGTTGCATCAAAAATAGTAACATAGCAGGTCACACATTTACTTAACTTAAGGCAATTAAAGAAACTTCGAAACAGTTTAATGGGACTTGGAAACAACAATTGTTTAGTCTCTATCATTATGATAAGGTGCTAAAGTGGCATTTATATTATGGCTTTGTATTCTAAAACTAAAATAATTTTACCGGTTTGCCCTGTAGAAATAAGAAATTTATGAGTCTCTATAAACATATGGATTGCAGCAAAAATAGTATCATAAAAGTACACAGATCTGCTTTACACTTAATTTTACAGAAATTAAACAAATTTCAAAACAGTTTAATAAAAGAACTTTCAAACATCACGTTTTGCACTACTCGAATAGTCTATATCCTCCATGAGTGAAAACCTGAAAACAAACATTCTTCATTAGTTACCATAAGAAATTTCTCAAAATTCAATATTAATTTACTGCATTAAAAATTAAAAAATATGTTGTATATTTATCTTATTAGTCCCCGGATTTCCCGATTTTAATCTTTATATTTCTCATTATTTTAATAACAGGGATATACCTTCATTTATAACCTCCAACTTGCGGAGCCAGGCGTCAGCCAAGGCCCGCAAATGCGAGTACTCGCAAAACTATCGCTTCTGGACGTGTGATTCATATTTTTTGTGCTGACATTAATTCATTAAAAATGTTTTTGAAAATTGTTTGGTGAGTCCATCATATGTGTTGGCAGCACTGCGTATCAACATGTAAAAGTGCTCTAAGTTGTATGATAACGGTCAGTAAATGCTTGTGTATAAACAATCTAATAATTTAAAAATTTTGGCCAGAAACAGTGATTTTGAGGATTGGAAAGTTGCTGGACACAAGCAGAAAGAATAATTTTTTTAAAAGTGTTCAATCCTATTTTTTTAGTTCGTGTTTTTTATTTACAACTTGTAATTTTTTAATTTAAATTACAATTTTTGTTTAGTTATCAATAACATTTTATACTGAGTGGTACAATTTTCAATCCTATTTTCTTAGTTCGTGTTTCTCATTTACAACTTGTAATTTTTTTTATTTAAATTAGAATTTCTGTTTAGTTATCAAAAACTTCATGTGATGAGAAGAAAATTTTTGTAACTAAATTAAGCAAGAGAAATGAAAATATTTGAAGTTCCATATTTGACTGAACGAATATTTTAAATATGTGTACAGGCTGTCCCAAATTCGAGGGCAAGCATGGGGATCTCGCTTATTATAAGAGATAGGATATAGGTTTAAATTCGGCACTTTTGCTAAATTCGATGCCGAGTAATAATCTGAAAAGAAATTTGAGCTAACTCGAATGGATTTGGTTTTATGCTCAAAAAACTAAAAATTTCGATTTTTGTTTTTCGCGTTTGGCTACCTTATTATTAGGAATTTTCAAAATTCGATTAAACATTATTAAAGTAACTTTTTACGCACAATACTAATACGGTATTAAAAATATTATGCGTTTTGTTTATTCTGAACCATCATCAGGTTTATTTTTCTTATCGGGTTAAGACATATTTTATGGCGTTGGATGGAGAATGTTATGCTGATTTTAGCAATATATAACACTTCATGGTTTGATCGACTGCGAACTAAAATACTCAAATTAAAAACTAAATATTACATTATCACGATACCTATGAATCAAACAAAACTCAGGAGTTGGCTTTTGTCATGTCATTTTCTAATTGTTAAAAGGGTAATAACTGCAAGATCCTTCGTGTTAGTGCTTTAAAATTTGCAAGTTTCTTTAGAATGTTTTCAAATTCAGAAAAACGAGACATGATAAGGATAGCTGCAATAGAAATAGTGTCAGAGCAGAACAAAGATATTTAGAGGAATATCCGGAGAGGCAGCAGCCAAACCAGAGATTTTTTTAAAATTAGCCAAAATTTGCGAGAATTTGGGAAACCTCAAAATGCATATGGTAGCAGACTAGACAGAGATGCCGAAGAAGAAATATTACATCAGGTACTATTTGTTAGTATTATACTAATTATAAGAATTTCCACTCACTTCACTGCTAATTTCAGCAGACATTTTTTTTGGAGAGTTATGACTTTATGTTATCCATCTTAGGTTCAAGAAAATCCTTCAACATCTACCAGAGAAATAGAGCAAACTATTGAAGTGCCAAAAACGACAGTTTGGCGAGTGTTAAAGCAACACCGTTATAAACCATTTAAGTTACACGTTAGTCAAACTCTTCGGCCTGGAGACGATATGAGACGGTTGGATTTTTGTAACCAACTTAATACCAAAATGCTGGAAAATCGCAACTTTCTCAATCAAATAATTTGGACAGATGAGTGCAATTTTTCCACAAATGGAATGTTTAATCGTAATAACGAGCTCTACTGGTCCGTTGAAAATCCACGAATTAACAGGCAAATGCGAGGACAAGGCCACTGGCCCTTTAATGTGTGGGTTGGAATCTGGAAGGATAGGCTCCTTGTGCCAATTATTTACGAAGGTATCCTAACGTCACAACGCTACCTCGCATTTCTAACACACAAAATATCAGACCTTTTGGATGATGTTCCGCTAAACAAAAGATGGACTCTCTGGTGGCAAATGGACGGAGCTCCTCCTCATAATGCTGCGATAATAAGTGGATATATTAACGGCGAATTTCCTGATGAATGGATGGGAAATAGGGGACCATTTAGGTGGCCAGCAAGAAGTCCAGATTTAACCCCTTTAGATTACTTCCTCTGGGGCTATTTAAAAAATATGATTTATAAGACGCCACCGCAAAATATAGAAGAACTCCAGAATAGGGTTGTTAATGAACTTCGTCAAATTCCCAGGCGAACCATTCAAAGAAGCGTAAACAATTGTAGAAGAAGAATTCGTTACTGTATTCAAGAAGGAGGAAACTTGTTCGAACATTTATTATAATAATTATTTGTTTGTCTGTAATTATTTTGTTGTTACCTATCGATAAATTTGCGTTGTCGCTATTATGACCGTGTTACATAGACATACTTGTTTGAGTTGTTTGTTAATGTTTTTTAAATTGTTTAAATGTTTTTATATTTTTTTGGATGTTCTAATGAGTTTAACAAATTAAATAAGTAGAACTACTGTAATTATTCCTTGCTGGATCCAAGAAGGCGGAATCTTGTTCTACGTATTTTTCTCATTATTTTAGTTCGCAGTCGATCAAACCATAAACTGTTATATATTGCTAAAATCAGCATAACATTCTCCATCCAACAACATAAAAATATATCTTAACCCCCATAAGAAAAAATAAACCTGATGATGGTTCAGCATAAACGAAACGTCACATAATATTTTTAATACCGTATTAGTATTGTGCGTAAAAAGGTGCTTTAATAATGTTTAATCGAATTTTGAAAATTCCTAATAATAAGGTGGCCAAACGCGAAAAACGACAATCGAAATTTTTAGTTTTTTGAGCATAAAACCAAATCCATTCAAGTTAGCTCAAATTTCTTTTCAGATTATTACTCGGAATCGAATTTAGCAAAAGTGCCGAATTTAAACCTATATCCTATCTCTTATAATAAGCGAGATTCCATGCTTGCCTTCGAATTTGGGACAGCCTGTACATGTTCATGTTCACCATTGCAACTGTGCGCCCTAGTAGTCATATTTAGAACTATAAAAACTTTCGAATTTTGTATTGTTTAATTTATAAATTTTCTCTAGGCATTGTATTTTCCAGAATCTTGCCAGCTGTCACCTTTATTAAGACATCCAGTACACCCCAACAAGTGGAGCAAAGCTTGTATCTTTCTTATTTTTATAATAAACTGGTGAATTTTGGTACAATTATGTTAAAGACAAATTTAATCAATTTTCTAATTCCAATAATAATTGAGATCCCTATACCATTTTCAATTACGCTGTATGTACAGGTGAAATTGCTGTTATACTAACATTTTTTAACCAGCATCAATTTCGACCACATTGTATATGTAATTAACTTAACTCAAAAAATTGAATGTTTTTTATATGAACTAAAATATTACATTACATGTTATATCTGCTAACATGTTTTCATACACGAGCATGGTTTGCAACTTGGTGTAAAGCACAGAAGTGTTGTATTGGGAGAGCATAGGTTCTCATTGTGCGTTTTTGTTACCCTCGAAGAATATAAAATGTCATCTTAATATTTTAAGAGAATGCAGTATTAATTCAATTTATTATTTGTGTAAATTTTCCATTCTTTAAATTGTCAAATTTTCACTGCTTAACCATTTAGTTCAAAACATTGCTATAAAATATTATTCTCAAATATCGTTGTATAACCAAGGTACATGAATTTTATAGGCAAAACATATCGTTAATCGAAGTTCTAAATAATTTACTAAAATCAATGTGTCTGTATCAGTGACTCCCCACAGCTTTTTCTTGCCACTTCACAGCACAAGCGATTCATAAAAGACACATAGAAATTTATGCTTACTATGAATATTAAACGGTATTTCGATATTGGAATATACATAAAAGTTAAAAAATAAATTTGGCTTTGACGTCAAACGATAGGTGGACTGCTTTTTTCATTATATTAAATATTTTTTTAATAAATCAACATTACACGCATGAAGCACTCCACTCTTAAAGGCGGTTCATATGAGTTAGATGTATAATGTTTTCACATTACTATGCTCTGCCATAGACTCAGCCAAAATCATTGTTTACAAGTGTGACTGCTTGGAATTATTCACTTTTTTGTATACTGGGCAACTATGAATCATTGCATCCATTAATCATGTAGCCAACATTTACAAGTATGTACTGTTTATTAGAAAATATTAGATTTGATAAACTTTTTTAATTATTGAATGTATGCATTTGAAATCGAAAAATGAAACGAAATGTTTTTGTGTTGCGTAAGTAATTATAACATAAATACAGTATGTTTCATACGTGGGACGCATTTTAAGAGATGGTAGGGCATCTCAAAAAAAGGCAAAAGTTCCTATAAACACATGTCCAAAACTCTTGTGTCCAAGGTAAGGATGTTGTTCTGAGTCCATTTTTGTTTTTTTAGCAAACACTCTTAGACAGTAGAGTTTTGGACATATGTTTATAGGAACTTTTTTTCTGGTTTTTATGCTCGTATGTTGTATCTCTCTTTATTTTATGTTTTGGACAGCATATTTTTCCTCTGCTCATTACTAACATGATTTTTTGGATGGATAATTTCGAACAATTAAACAAAGGGGAAATCTTAACTCGTCTTTTTTCATCCTCCTATCTTATTAACAAAAGATGGAAGTCATTGTATTTGGTTTCTTTCATTATTACTATTACTATTTTGATACACACCACACTTTCTCTTGTAATATTGATATTACCTACCTTGTTTTGACAGTTCTTTTAATTATTGCTGTTTTGGGTGACTACTGTTTAGATTAAAATATCAGAAATCATAAATTAATGTTTATCATTGAAACTCGCATCTTACTTTCTAATAGGGGAGAGTCTGGAACAGTGGCCATCTTTTTTATATAAAAAGATGAACCATTTTTACTTACTTTTTTGAAAAGGTGATGCCATAAATTAGCTTTATAGAATTTGTGGTTTCATGGCAGCCTAATACTTAAATTAAAAAAAAAAAAAACAATTTTTCTGAAAAGCAGTAGTTTTCAAAAACTCTTACAAGAACACTGGCCACTTCCAAATAAGTTAAAAATCAGTTCTACATACATTAAGACAAAATTTACATCGATTTAATAAAATTAATAATTGAATGGTGAGTTGGTTAAGTTAGAAAATACAGAGAAATCAGAAAATTTTATTTATTTATTATTAAAAAGAATAATTATATACGATCTTAGTTCACATTGTACATAAAAATCTAAGGAAAAGAAAAGATTAGCCTATTTTTCATTGCATAAATGAAGAATAATATATTAACTGACTTATGTTCAAACATTTGGTACATAAGATTATCAATCTATGACAAGAAAATTATTTGTACTCGATATGTTCAACTATCAAATCGATAACTTATATTTCAATCTGACTTGTTTCAATTGAGCTTTTTGCAAAGTTTTAGCTATTCAAATTGTCTCTTTACGAATTAATTTTGTTTAAACTAGATTGCTAATGCATATCAATCATAACTTATATTGTCAATTGTTTGTTTCAAGTTGATCTTCATTCAAACTGTATTTATTTTTATTTTATGTCTGTTACGTTAGCAAAGTCATGTTGGTTAAATATGTTGCATTGAACTAATTTGAAAACTAGACTTCTAGATGGATCAATCCTGAACTGCAGTATTGGTCAATTGTAATGTTAAGGATTGCTCTTCACAAAATTGTCATGTGATATCGTAAATAGTAACTTCATGTTTCCTGGATTGAACTTAGAAACCATGCTTGACAATTGTAATATCTGTAATATGTTTAAAGCAGTAATGTAAGACACCTCTTCTGGCAGGATATCTAAATTATGACTAGTATTCAGGTAGTAGTTAGAAATGATTGACAATTTTGATTGTACTCTTAGCAAACTCTTTATGAGTTTGCAATTATGACTAGTATTGTGAGCTTCATGGTTTTCCATGATTTCTTAGTAATACTGGTGATGTCAGCTGTCATGGTTTGACATGTTATAATATGGTGACACTTGTTGAAACAGTTTCACAAAGAGTTCTGACGTTATCCAACCTTACGTTGAAGCAACCCTGACAGTTCCGGGGAGCATTCTTAATCATATAATCCTTGTAATTTTTTCGAGGGAAAAATTAAAAATGAGGGGGGAGAATTTTATTTCCAATCGGGTTGACAAACCTACCCCGTTCACTAGATGTTATTTGGCCTAGTTTTTGACCTTTTCTGGCAATGAGTTTTCCTGTTTCTTGAACGGTTGCAAGTTCCATTTCGTGCACATTATCAAAAAATCGGTGGACGACTGCTTTGTTGAAGCCCATATCTCTACCGAATGATGTCGCTTCTGCCGATCTTAATGATAACTCTCTACGCCACTTGAGAAAAGCGTTAAACCAGAATCTACCGCCAGTTTCATTTTCTACCCACGAGGGTGGTATTTTTTTCTTAATTGCCAATGCTAAATCATGAGCTAACTTTCTTTCCCATTTACGATTCAAGCCGTGATGAAGTTTTGCAATGGTTTGGAAGTATTCGCTTAAGACTTCTTCTTCTTCCAAAGCAAATATCACCATCTTTTCTGCCCTTGACTGTTTTACATAACGCCCTAAAGTTGTGCGGGAAATTTCGTATTGAATTTACAGCGGCTTTAACTGGTATTGCACCACTTTCTATTTCACGAAGTGCGTTTCAGCATAAATTTTACCTATTATTTTAGCTGTTTTTTTTGCGACGAGGCATATTGTAGCATTCCTGAAATAAAACATTTAAGCACAATAATTATGAAGGTGCAGTGGCCACCCCTTTTATGATTTACAAAGAAGTGGCCACTGTACCTACAGTAGATGGTGGACACTGTATCAACAGTCAGGCCTTAAAATTAAAAATCGCTTACAAAGAAAGTTATGAAAAGGACGCAGGAAAATATTTACATATATTGGCCATCGTTTGTCATGACTCTTATTTCTTTTTTCTCGTTGAAAGCACTAAAATATTACAAAGATACCTTTCCCGAAATAGGTTTACAACACGTGCTAAATTTTGAGGTTTAGCAATTACCCAAGAAAAGGATTCAAGAATACTGCAGCTGACCTGCATGGCCACTGTTCCAGACTCTCCCCTACTAACGTTAAAGCAGTGATATTTTTATTTCTGATATTTACAATTAAATTGTCCATATTACAACTTGTAGCATTAGAGTTGGTTCAATCTGTTTAGTAAAAGTAGTGGTAAATTTTATTTATTGAACAATTTATTTGTGCTGAGTCTCCTAAAATACACCTACAGTGCCTAGGACAGATTGTAGGAATCAAATGACAATTTGTCAAAAAAAAATTGTGAAAAGAATTATATTTTCATATAATCTGTCAAACTTATTTAAGTACTAAACTAATTTGAACGAAATCCGTCAGATATCTTTATTCTGTTAAGGACTTAAGTATCTCATAATATCGACATAATACATCATTCGAAACAGAATTGTGGGAACATTTCATTTCTCCTGGAGCTGATTCGATTTTGGGAGAAATCTAGCAACAGAGAGGGGATGTTTATTAGGAGCGGATTATGGTTCTTATCAAACACTTCTCAAACAGCTGCAATATTACAAAGATATAAAAATACTTAGATATTGATCTTAAACATATCGATCAATTATGTTCTATGCAATTTTTTGATACGATACGTAATTTGGCGGCAAAAAAATTCCTAAGGTGGAATTCAAGTGTTTGTTCAAATTTTTTCAGTATTTGAATAACGATTAATTTTATAAGAAAATGTGAAGACATATATATTTATTAAAGATAATTTAATTTCACATAATTTTATAAATGAAGTATTTTAATATAAAGCCAAAATCCATTAAAACTTAATTGAATAGGATTGAAAATGCTTAAAGTATATTATCAATATTTTTTTTTTAAGTTAGCATCTAGACGTTTATTAATCTCTACTGACATGAAATTTTGCTTTTTTCTTTACAATGTTGCCTATTTTCGTTATGAACGTATTAAAAAAGAGGTTACATAATTATCCTAAAAAATGATTATTAACATTATTTCATTTCTTTCAATTTCCTCTTTGTAGGTAGGAAAATCGTGTGTTGTTCCACATAAGTTATTTTAATTTTGTTAAATGCGTTTGTTAGTAAGCCTAATTTGCTAAAGAAAACGTTTTTTTAGAAATATACTTACATAGACTGTAGTTTATCACTCAAAAATGATACAGTTTTGTGTTTTTATTTTAAATTTGAACTCTTAAGTAAGTACCTATATCAAGCTTGAGTATTTTTGACACCTAGATGATTTAATATGTAATATCTCTTAAAAATATGTATGTGTGACACACAAATTGTAAAATATTAATTAATTTTTAGATTGGGCTAGCCAACCGTTACATCGTCAATGTTCGACAAACAACAATACTCACTGTGATATGAATGATTTGCATACAAATTGTAATAGCACATTGCATGTTTCTGATGATATTGAAACATTCGTAATAGATGTATATCTCGGAGGGTCATGTTCAACACAGTCAATGTGGCGTGAAAGTGTTGCAATTCCTCTTCTAAAAAAGCACGGGTTAACATATTATAATCCCGCAATAAGGGAAACAAATGGTGAGGATAATTTTAAAAATGAATTTACTAACGGTTGTGGTTATCTCAACAAGGATATATCAGGTAATGTCGAAAACTGGAACAAAACTATTGAAAATAGTAAAGTTATATTATTCACTGTAACGAATGATACAAGGTCTTTAACTACAATGATATTAGCCGCTCATTATATTGGATTGGGTAGAAGTAATTTAGTTTTATGCATAGAATCGTTACCAAATTCACTTGTGGATAATGAGAAGGTAAATTATTACCGCTTTTTTTATCAATTGTAATAATTCTGTTACAGCTTACAACTCAAGCACTTAAAGACTATAATAGAGGACGTGTTTATCTATCGGACGTCGCTAAACGTAAGAAGATTCCAGTATTCGATAACATCACAGAGGCCGTGCAATGTGCAATTAGTATATGTCAAGGAAGGTAGAAGTTGTTCTCTGTACATCATATTCTCTTTTTGCAATGTTTTGTTCATGACCAATTCACATTATCTTTATGATGCTCTCTTCTGTTATCATATTTCATGTACATCACAGTATTTTAAAAATATGCAACAAATTTTATATATTTTGTAATTGTGTCGAAAAAATTTCTTATAATGTTTGGACAAGTATTTCACACATAATTTGTTAAAAAAAGAATTATAACTGCTCACTTCATTTATATATTTATTTACTATTTCAATAACATTTGTTTGACAACTATGCTTAACTTGGAATGCGATAAATGTAAGTTCAGTATTAGATCAACTGAAACAGAGTGTTTCTCCTTCCCTATATAGATTATACCGTAGCTATTATTTTATAGGATGAGTTTATAGTTCCTGGATTGTATCTACAAATACACAATATGGCGGCTACTTAAATATATGCAGTAATTATCATTAGTAAGAGGTATTTAAGAATAGTTGTTAAACATTTTTTAGATTTAAGATTGTAACTGAATGATATTATCACTACGTCACCTTTACATTCATTACTAGTAGGTAACATTTGTCATTATATGTATGTTATTGATTATAATAATTAATGAATTTAATATAGCAAAGTGCAATCAGATTGTATTGTAAAGGAAAATGCTGTGATATTTTTAGCACAGTATTTTTCTTACAGGTAACTATTGAAAATTTGTACATTATTAAAATAGGCTAGTGCACTCAATTACCATAATTGGATGGAAGACGAGGTTTTCTCCTCATAGGTTTGGCTTGTACCTGAATTTTAAAGAAGTGGGATATTTATTATACTTATTTGCGTGCTTATAAACGTACACTTAGAATAATAACAAAGTTGCTTTTATCGGCAAACCATTAGTAAATTTCGCTCTTTTCTTATATAGATAATGTAAAAACTATTCAGACACATTTGTATGTGGCGTAAAATTGAGCTTTAATGATTGTACACGTTTGTTATGTTGTTGTATCAGTTTAATGCCTGTATATATATTTAAATTTTTATAAGTATAAGATGTGTGAAAGGATGCAAAGTATTTGCATTTAGTAATATCAATTTGTTAAAACTATTTATTACAATTTTTTATCTAATACAATAAAGTTTCAACTCGTTTTTTATTTTTATAAATAACATTAAAAGTAATTCATTTTATTTATTTTTTTTTTGATTTAATATCCTAGTAATTAATTAATTAATTGATTCTAAAAGTAGTCAAAGTCTGGAGGGTTAACAGAGTCATTATCGTTATTTATTATTACCATTCAATTAAAAAATTAAAGTGAAATTTAATAAATAGAAAAGTTATCACAATTCATGACAATGATAAAACATTTGATTAGTAAGTAGTAAGTTCTTGAATATTTCCTTTCATTTCAAATTCAAAACTTTATCCAACTTTTATTTTTGGTACTATATGTGATTTTGTTTTATAACGATTATAACATTACATATTCTCTTATACTGTATTTTTCCTTGACTGCAAATTCAAAGTTTAATCTAAGTTACCTTTGTTACTATATTTAATCTTGATTATAATTAATGAATCCTAAAAGTATGCAATTAAAGACTGGAGGACTAACAGTGCCATTATCGTTATTATTACCGTTGAATTAAATAAAAGTGAAATTTAAAAAATAGAAACGTTTAAGTTATCACAATTCACGACAATAGTAGATCAGATTTGATAGATAAATATTAAATTAAATAACGAACTGACTCTAACTCGCAAATCTAAATTAAAGCATTTGGTCACAAATAACAGCAAGTCCGGTAAGTAGCAGGAAAACCAAGAATCGCGTAGGGGACAATCTAATTCAAACAGTGTGATTGAAAAGTATGTGTTAAAGAAAAAATATATATATATATATATATATATATATATATATATATATATATATATATATATATATATAAAATATATATATATATATATATATAATATATATAACTGCCCATTATGGTATTACTCAAAAGAACAATACAATTGCCTTGGATCGACCTGGCTCCAAGGGGCAGACAAGGTCGAAACAGACGGGCCCCTTTGCTGATGACTGTGCAAGGAATGAATGGCGAGTCGGTATGTGGAATGTTAGAGGTATGCGTGGTAAAGAATTTGAAATTGCGAATGTAATATACGAAAGGCAGCTTTATATACTGTGTGTATCGGAGACAAAGCGCAAAAGAAGGGATGCTGTGGAGATGGAGGATGGCTATGTAACCCAAACGAAAGAGTGATGATAGTGGGAGATATGAACGGATGGGTGGGTGTACAGAGAGAGCGTACTGAACGCGTTCTTACGAAAGTTAGGAGACCAAAGAGTCGGTAAGAATTGTGAACATCTGTGTGGACAGAAGCCTGTTTGTATCTAATGCGTCGTTTAAATATAAAAATGTGCATATGTATACATGGCAAAGAGGTGAATCTAAAAGTATGATTGACTTGATAACGTATGATGAACGACTTAGAAACCTGGTGAAAGATACAAGAGTAATGCGCGGATCGGAGTGTGGTCGGACCACTTTTTGGTTGTATCGAGAGTATGTTTAGGGCAAAAGTGAGTATGGAGAAGGAAAGAAAACGTAGTGCGAACGTCCAGAATTAGGGTAGACAACCTAGTAGATAAAGGTGCGAGAATGAAATACGCAGATGCTGTGAGTAAAGAGTTGAATGTGAATGAAGCAGTGTGGAGTGAACAAATAAAAGACACTGACGTTGAAAGTGCATGCTTCAGAAGCTGTGTTGTCAATTGTGCCGTGCGGAGATGTGAAAGAGCGACTGTAAGTAGACAGAAAAAATGGTGGAATGAATCGGTAAAAAAGGCAGTATGTAAGAAAAAAGATGCGTACATGGCAATGATTCCTGCAAAAAATGAGACTGAAAAAGTGATTCTATGAGGTGTACAGATTAAGAAACAAAGAAGTGAAGGAGGAGGTGAGAATATGTAAAGAGGAAGTGATGGCTGTGGAAGGCAGAAAATGCAGAATGATTTTGAGGGAAACAAAAAAACTCTTGGAAATAGGTTAAAAATACAAAACGTGGCCCAAAACAGAACGCCGCAGGAGTGTTGAATACGAGCAACGAAATAGTATGGGACGATTATGAAGTGAGGAAATGCTATAGTGCCGCCAAAAAGTTGGACACAAATGAAAAACTTTTTTATTTTTTGCGAACGATACGTAAGAGTAAACTGCCCTTATTTTTGAAAAAATCGGAAAATTTTAGTTGAAAAATCACTCAAAAATCTCAAATATGAATTTTCAAGACGATCAAAATATCGTTAAACAATTCTATTAATTAGAAAGTTAAGTACTTACAATGCATTTACTTCATTTCAAACCAAGCTTATGCGGGAAGATATCTTAATGAGTTTTTAATGTAACTGAAAAGTAAACAAACATCCCTAAATATAATACCAAAGAGTATATAATATAATATAATATTATATACTCTTTGATAATACTGATTTTCAGTCTTGTTTGTGACTTATTACCGGTAACATGGAATTTAAGAAATTCAAACGCGGAGAATGAGATTTCAGACCTCGATGATGACTGTGTCGACGACGTGCAGGTGTAAATAGTGTAAAAAGTGTAAATATTTTATTTGTTTATAAATGTACAATTAATTCTCTGTTTATTTTTTCTTATATTAACTTTGTCTGAAATAATTCTTTTGTAATTTTGAAATTTATTGTTTATTATTATTAATTATTGAAAACATTTAAACAAATGCGAAGGTATAAACATCATCAAACTTCCAACAAGTTTTTAGGGAATCTGTGTGAACGGCGAAATTTGCCTTAGACCGGACTTGAGGTTTAACCGGTCCCAGCATAACGACAACTGGCAACGGTGTGCTCCATAAGACTCCACACTGCATTCTCAGTGTGACTTTCACTATAGAAAGAATATTTCCGAAAGCTGTATAGTAGTGATGAAAGTAACACTGAAGGGTTAAATATGGAGAGTGTAAAAGGAATGGTGAATGAAACTGAGAAGAATATTGGGATAAATGAGGCAGATAAAACGGTAGGAAGGTTAAAAACGGTTAAGGAGCAGGCGAATATGTAATCACTCGTGAAATGTTAAAGTATGGAGGTGCAAAACTTATACGAAGATTGTGTGAACTATGTATGCCTTAAGGGTGGAAAAGTGCCGAGGGATTGGAAGAGTACGATCATTGCACCACTGTATAAGAGTAAGGGGAACAAGAGTGATTGCAAGAACTACAGAAGAATAAGTTTGCTCAGTGTACCCGGTAAAGTATTTGGAAGAATACTGATTGATAGAGTTTCAGAAACTACACAAACTAAGATTTGGGACGTGCAGGGTGGCTTCATGCCAGAGAGAGGATGGTTGCTCTCCAGCAGGTGACCGAAAAATGTTTAAGTGTGAAAAGGTAGCTGTACTGTGCGTTTGTAGATCTGGAGAACGCATACGACAGTAAGTAGGGAGAAGCTGTTGGAAATATTAAATGAATATGGCGTAAGTAAATGTCTAATACACGAAATAAGGGCAGTATACAACGGTAGCCGGGCATGTGTTAGGGTGAGAGGAAGTGTGAGTGAGTACTTTAATATTGAGCAAGGAGTACGACAAGGCTGTGTGATGTCACCGTGGTTGTTCAATATATATATGGATAAATGTGTTAGGCAAGCATGTACCGATACAAATTGTGTAATGGTTGGTGACGTAAATGTACGAGTTCTGGTGTATGAAGATGACAGTCTTATTAAGTGACAGTGCGGATGAGCTACAAACTGCTCTGAGCAAGTTTGATACAGTCTGTGAGAGCATGGACCTAAAGGTAAACGTGAACAAAACTAAGATTGTGATGTTCAATCGGCAAAGGTGGAAAGGAGAGTAGAGTATTTACTCTGCAAGATGAAATTGTGGAGCAACTGGACGAGCTGGTATATCTGGGTAGAATGTTTACTACAGATGGTACAATGGATGGAGAGGTTGGACGAAGGGTCAATGCTGGAAGGAAAGTGATTGGAAGTATGTGGACTTGGAAGTATGTGGACGATAACGAGAAACGATAGCACTTGCCTAGCTGCGAAACGAGCAATCTATAATGGCGTCTTTGTCCCGTCAGTACTGTATGGAAGTGAGACAATGGGTATGTCAAAAAAAGCACGAAAGAAAAATAAATGTCGTCGGTATGAGATTCTTCAGAAGCGCATGTGGTAAAACGAGAAGCGATAAGATAAAGAATGAGTGTATAATGACGGAGTGTGGCGAGGAGAAGACGATGATGGACAGATATTAAAAGTAGTACATTACGTTGGTTTGGTCACATTGAGCGAATGGTCAACGCAAGATTAACGAAGCAAATATATGTGGGTGAGGTTACAGGTAAGGCCGGGCCTTGTAGGCCGCGTAAAACTTGGTTGAATGTAATAGAATGTATGATAAAAGAAAGAAAGATAAGGAGTTTTAAAAATAAAAGGGCATGTCAGAAACAAGTATTAATGTAGGCCGCAACCAAATGAAGACACCATAAATTTCAAATGTTGTTTTAAATATTTTATAACAGATTTTCTGTAAGTGCGCCGACTTTTCTCTTAGCATTGATGCTAGCTGCATGGTTATAGTTCAATTTGTAGTATTTTACTAGTGCTTTGCAAAGAAAGTAGTGAACTTGCTTTTGCTTGACTTGCATGCCGGCCGTTCTTCTTAAAATGTAAAGGAATACAGTTGCATTGTGGTTGAACTGTCTTCATATGTTGAGTATACATATTATTTATTTTGGAAAACACGCAAGTGTATGTTAATTTATTCATTCATATCTTAGTTACATAGAACGTACGTTTCTAGGATGACCTCGGTACAAAAGAAACGAAAATTGATTGATGAAAATCGAATCTTTAAGGAAAAATGGATAGAAGATTACTTTTTTATCGAACTGCTTAATTTGCCGTGAATCTGTAAATGTTTTTAAAGAATATAATGTGAAATTCATATGCATGTGCACGCAGGCAAATATAATTCCTATAAGTAGTGATATGTGTTGTAAAAAGACAAAGTTAACCATTTGAAGAAAGGCCTATCAGTCAAACAAAAGTTATTTCAAATCAAACGAGAGCGATAGTGAAGGCTAGTTATCTAGTATCCACTTTAATAGCTAAGAAGTTGAAACCGATGGTGAGTTTTGCAAAGAATGCATGGAAACTGTGGCAGGAATAATTTGTCCAGATAAGAAAGCGGGATTTTTTAAATCAGTTTACCACATCAAATTGTCACCAGAAGGGTTATCGATCTTGGAAACAACATTGAAAACCAATTGAAAGTTCCCTGTTTTAGATTTGTCGGTTTCCAACAGTTCTGGCATTGTTACTGGCAGTGCTCTAGCCATGGCAGGTAAAAAAGAGGGATTCGTAAAATTGTTAGAAAATGAGCTGTTCCTATGAAAAACACCACTTTAATGAAATATCACTACATCATACATCAGGAAAACTTATGCAGAGATGCTTTTAAAATGAATCATGTCATGCACACTGTCCTGAAGATCAAGAGATTTGAATCATCAAGAATTTCTTAAATGTGATGCGGAATATAGTGACATTGTTTACTTTTCCGAAGTCAGATGGCTCAGTCGGACACAAATGTTAAAACAATTTTATGGTTTACAAAGTGACATCGATTTTACTTTTCGAAGTTAACATAAACGTTTGATACTACAGTTCGGACACAAATGTTAAAACGATGTGTTATGGTGTTATCAAAGTGAAATAACGATGTTTACGAAATTGAAAGATAGACGTGTTCATGAACTTGATGATGTAAACTGGCTGGCTGATTCACATGAATGAATTAAACACCCGTTTCTAAGAAGATCAACTTATCAGTGCAGTGTTTAAAACTATAAACACGTTCCGAATGAAACAAATTATGACAGGAACAATTCAATGGAAACAATTTTTGCCCGAACACGATCCCTTGAATGGACAGAAATACTGTCTTACTCCACGATTTGATACAGAAATTTGAATAATTATTTCAGGATTTTCGAACGAATGGACTATCATGTTAGTATTTTCACAATTCCATTTTTGGTAGAAATTGATATTGTCACCGAATTCTCAAATCGAATGCGTTGAGTTGCAATCGCATATGGTACTAAAGAACAAATATGAAAATCTAACATTGATCGAATTTTAGAAACCCTAGAGACAAATCTCCCACATTACATAATCACGCCTCTTCATGGTATCCCTTTTCGACAGCACTTACACATGTGAAAAATTTTTTTGTGAGACTCGAAATAGAATATCTGATGAACATCGGTAGAACATATTTAAAATACATAACTTTTTGGGTTTTTTAATGGTGTATTTTTGTATTATGTTTACATTTTCGTATCAGCAGAACACATTGAGAATTTCTATTATATTTATTGCACCAGATATTGAGACGTCATTGAAGATCCAAGGTCAAGTATCGCACTAGTTTTTTTTATACCTATGTTCTTATTGATATGTAAATGACTTTGTCTCAGTAAATAAAAAGTATTCAAATGTAGTGTGCTTTATTATCCACGATTTTACTTGATTTTGATCACAGTATTTCAACTGCAGCCTCAAATACTTTCCATCCCTAAAATATGGGCCCGAAGATCGAAAAGATTGGACAACCCTGATTTACAACCAAAGGTATAGGATTAAATGATGCAATAACATGCTCTTTGAGTCTTTTGCGTAACTGACGGGAACTACTTTATATATTTTATAAAAAAAAGGTATACAAGGGTCGATCGAAATGTTTCTAGAATGAGTTACAAGATGCCGTTATGCGCGCGTGCTGATCACTCGTTTTGAAAGCGCCATTGTTCGTACAGCAGTTGTCAAATTTTCAAACGGATTGAATATAAACACATGCCGTTTCTATCGATACAAGTACATTTTCTCAATCATGAATAACAACGGAGTTAGGTGAAGTTCATGGTGAGTCTTCGCCTTCGTATGCAACAGTTGCAAACTGTGTTACTGAATTTAAACGCGATAGAACATCCATAGAGGATGCACCACGTTCTGGCAGACCAAAAACAGCTACCGATGGAGAATCAATTGAAAAAGTTTATGAAATCGTGATCATTGATCGCCGAATAAAGTTGATAGAGATAGCGGAGAAAGTAAGCATTTCATACAACCGTGTACATTGCATCTTACATCAACATTCGGACATGAGGAAGCTTAGTGCTAGATATGGGTACCGCGTCTGCTGACAATCGGCCAATAGCGAGTTCGAATGTCCATTTCTCAGCAATATTTAGACATGTTCAAACGTAATGAAGACGATTGTTTGCGACGTTTTATAACTGTAAACGAAAAGTGGAATCACCACTACACTCCGGAGACCAAGGAACAGTCAAAGCAATGGACAAAACGTGTCCACGCCCACTTCTAGTTGATTGGACGTCGCGCGCATACATATTCAGGCCGAGCGTTCTAACTGGAGGGTCTAAGATTAGGCCACGCTCACTTCCAGCTCGATGGTCCTGCGCACACATACTGCCCCAGACCTGGAGTTCTGATTGGAGGACGTAAGGGTAGGTCACGCCCCTGGTTTCTGATTGATGGCGCCCATTTTTGTTTTTGGCGGTCATTTTTTTTTGGTGGCCATTGATTAGAGGCCTAAGGATCGGTAATCTGATTGGTTGGTTTTGTTTGTTTACTTGTGGCGCCATCTAGTGCTATATTTCTAGGATTAATGAATGTTTTCTATAATAGAAGTTGATCGTGGTTCCGCCTAGTGGTATATTTTTAAAAGTAGATGTAGGTTCCTGTAATTGTTATGTCGGAAATTTTGAAATAGTGTTCTAATACTATCTGATAAGACACCTAACTTGTCCTCGGGTTTTCGCCCCTTGTCGAGTCTTCGCCAACTTGTCGGGTCTTCGCCAACTTGTCGGGTCTCCATGTTTATTATGGCGGAAAAACTTGAATTTTGAAATAGTGTTCTAATAAGGGAGTCCTCATACTATCTCGTAAGACAGTTATAGGCCTCCAGAACTTGTTCTCAGGTTTTCGCCCCTTGCCAGGTCTTTGCCCCTTGTCGGGCGCGCTTGTTTACTATGGCGGGAAAACTAAAAATTTGAAATGGAATTTTAATAAGGGGGCCCGCTTACTATCTACTAGACTTTGGGAATTTGTTCTCAGGTCTTAGCTCTTTGCCGGCCCCTTGATTGTTTGTGACGCCGTCTACTGGTGTATCTTTAAAACTAATGAATGTTTTCTGTAATAGAGGTTGATCGTGGCTCGATGTAGTAGTATACTTGAAAAGTGGATTTAGCTGTTATGGCGGGGAATTTGACGGTGTCAAAAGACACCGTTAGGCCCCTCAAACTTGTCACAGTTTCAGCCCCACTGCAGCTGGCCCCTTGTTTGTAGCGCCACCTAGTTGTGTATTTTGTAAAAAGCCAAATTTTTGTAATAGGGTCGGATCGTGATTTCATCCAGCGGTATATTTTAAAAGTAATGTGAGAGAGTGGCGCATGTAATTTTGTATTCTGTAAATAGCTAATTGCAGATTTCTGTAATAAGGGCTGGTTGTGATTCCGTTTTAAAAAGTACCGGAACGCTGTAAAACTTAAAATTAGAAATAGCAGTAGTAATGAGGCACCATCCCCACCCCTCCTTTTTTACGTCACAAGCCCCGCCCCCTTTCACTTTTTTATATGCCCACGTGGGGGACCGTATTTTCCACCCTTATTTTTACTCGCTTACGTGTAGGACGTGTTTTTTC
The DNA here is from genome assembly GCA_036346205.1 of Vesta saturnalis. NCBI lineage: Eukaryota > Metazoa > Arthropoda > Insecta > Coleoptera > Lampyridae > Vesta > Vesta saturnalis. Next base: position 2,826,524 of record JARFJB010000307.1, read on the forward strand.
ACCCCTATTTTTGCACATCCACGTGTGAGACCGGATTTTCCACCCTTATTTTTACACGCTTACGTGTAGGGCGTATTTTTTTCACCCCTATTTTTGCACATCCACGTGTGAGCCCGTATTTTCAACCCTTATTTTTATATACCTTCGTGTGAGACCGTATCCTTTCTTTTCGAAGGCCCTTTTTAACCCTAATTATTTTTACTCGCTCACGTATAGGACGTGTATTTTCACCCCTATTTTTACACATCCACGTGTGAGACCGTGTTTTCAACCCTAATTATTTTTACTCGCATACGTGAAGGACTGTATTACCCTTATTTTATGATTTCTTTGGGGTTAAACCTTATGGCTGTATTAAGGACCTTTTGACAGCTAGGACTTTTGCTAACGCGAGGACAGGGGTGGGGGCTGGTCTTGGCTTAGAACTGTATTTAGGGTTGGAGCTTAGGGTGGGGCTGGTCTAGGGTTAATCTTAGGGTTATTTGGTGGTATTAAGGACCTTCTGGCTATATTAAGAACAGTGCCCCTGGAGGTTAGCAAATGCACACCATACAATGTTGGAAATTGCATAATTAATAAGATATTATTATTAAAATTATCGACCCTATTGCTTTAAAATGGCCACATGCTACTGGATGATCTTTTACCTAAAACGTTGTATTTCTAATAAGGAGGTTCTTGTGCGACACGTGTAGGGCTTCGCAACTTGTTCTCAGGCCTTCGCCCCCCTGGCCCCTTTGAGTAAATTGATTTTAGTGCCATCTAGCGGCGTAAAGACTAATGAACATTTTCTATAACAGAAGCTGATAATGCACACCTCTCTCTTACTCTATCTTGTTTCTTCACACACATACACACACACACACACACACACACACACACACACACACACACACACACACACAAACAATTCAATTAATTAATCAATCTCAAACAAAGCACGCTCGATCACCAGATCAATCTCAACCAATCAACCGAAATTATGTCGTACAGTTTTGCGGAAATCAGATTACAGCTGAAACTGAATACATTCAAGTTTAATTAAATATGACGTGAAGTAATAAATAATTTCTACCCTAATGGAATGATGCTTTATGTATAGGTAGATCCTCTAAACAGCCACCACCTATACATTAGGAACATCATATCTGATTTATTTGCATGTTTAATTACATACACACAAAACTATTTCATTGTAACGTGTTCATTAACAGCTGTAAAAACCCATTAAAAAGTAATAATTACTTATATATAACATAGAGTTAAATTAAAATATCAGGTAAAAAAACATAGATTAAAAATAATACGCTCACCTTTAGAAGTTTTTCCTTTAGCGCTGTCATATGCTAAACTGAATTTTTTATACAACGTACCTCACTAAAACACGCTTTTGTGAATGGCTGAATATAAAACACTCGATTACATACCGGACATTAACTATTTAGAAAGTAATACAGAAAAACCTGAATTCGTATTTAATAATTATGTTGTACTTACAAAAAAATTTACATTCAAAAACACAAATATTTTAAAAACGTCTAATACCACTAATGTTGCATCATAATAATAAAAACTCATTATACAGTGATTACATATTAAAGACTTAAAAATATGTAACTTTATACTACATCTATTATTACATAGAGATGGGATTATTCTTAAATTTAATTGATTTCGATAGAGCTCTGGAAATACTACAACCGTTCGAAATCTTGCTTCTTCTCTCGATATCAAAAAAGCTATACTAGTGATACATTAAGTAAGCATAATATCGGATACAGCTACATTGCTAACGATTATTGATGTTTTTTGCATGAGATTTTTGAATGAGACAGCCTCGCAGGTATTTTTTAAGAAAAGCTATACACATCTCACGAGACAAACGAGATTTTGAGATACAATCTCCTCATCACCTACACCTTGAACGATTATATTGTAACCTATAAAGCAAAGCTAATAACCCTAATAGTTTATCAGACATTATTACATGGACACGAGGTTAGCTCTAAATTAAATGGTTTCAACGCTGCTCTGGGAATGCTGTACACACTTAAAACCTTTAAGTCTGCTCCGAAGTTGTACCGTATTCACTTTCTTCAATTTTTATCTGCACTCTGTTTCGAAGCTGTATACGTTTTTCTAATACATAAACAGAATCTTCAATACTGTGATACGTGTAGCAACAAAACACATTAGCTAGTTAGTTTCACCTCTATATTACTTTACATGCAAGCCTGATCTTATCATAAATAAATACATCTGTCAAAAAGCTATTAAACATAACTCCACGGCCAGGTATAGCAAGCAACGCTTCCAATTATAGCTCTTAGTCAACACAATAGGGCCTACAACTACATACAATCGACTAGCACTGCACGAGGATCAAACAAAAAAACACGCACGCACGCACGCACGCAAGCTCGCACGTACGCACGCACGTGCGAACGCTCGTACGTACCCACGCACGCTCGCACGAACGTACGCACGCTCGCACGTACGCAAGCTCACACGTACGCGCGTTCGCACGCCCGTACGTACGCTCGCACGCACGACGTATGCGCGCACACACACACACACACACACACACACACACACACACCGAGAGGCGAAAACACGCTAAAGCGAAAACTTGTAAACTTGCAAACATGAATCAAGACGGTGGAGCACCGCTAGAAAAAACAGGTTTATTAACAAAACCGAAGGAAAGCTTAACGTTTTGAAAATATATTATTATTATTATTATAAAACAACAATACATCATTATTATTTAATAACATGCTTTATCGGTTTTCTTCTTCTTCTTGAACCGTGAGTCGTCCTCATCATCATCATCATGATTTTGAGATTTGCCCTTCCCCCCTACCTCATCGCTCTTCTTTCTCTTCTGTGAATCATCATCTTGGATGTGAGATACACCCAGCTCAACCACGTCATCGCTTTCATCATTATCTTGAACGGTTATGTTGTAATAGTTTATTAACAAGTCAGTAAAATCTCTAATGTCCGCTGATGTTGGCTCATAAACAGGAGAATACATTATAGTAATGCTCACTCGATGACAGTTACACTTTAAAGAGCGAAACACACGAGAAACGAGAACGCAGCTAGCCTTGGGTCTTGTGCGCAAGCGTACTCGTCAATGTTAGGGTAGAATCGGACATCTTCGGGGATGTCTGAAGTATTGACCTAACCACACTCTAACATAGCCCTGGGATGTTTATAAATCTAAACGCCTCTTTTATGGTCGAGGTATTTTCTCCTAAGACACCAGAACGCTAGCCTTTGGTCTTGTGCAAGCGTGCTCGTCAAAGTTCGGGTAGAATCGGACATCTTCGGGGATGTCTGAAGTATTGACCTAACCACACTCTAACATAGCCCCGTGGGATATGTTTTATAAATCTAAACGCCTCTTTTATGGTCGAGGTATTTTCTCCTAAGACACCAGAACGCAGCTAGCCTTTGGTCTTGTGCGCAAGCGTGCTCGTCAATGTTCGGGTAGAATCGGACATCTTCGGGGATGTCTGAAGTATTGACCTAACCACACTCTAACATAGCCCCCTGGGATATGTTTTATAAATCTAAACGTCTCTTTTATGGTCGAGGTATTTTCTCCTAAGACGCCGGGATTTTTGTCATACCACTACAGTACACTTGAGATTGATCACGTTGTATATAACGAGTAATCAATCTCAAGTGTATACCACGTGATCAAAATATTTAAGTTGGTACCACTGATAGGTTGGTAAGAAGCTTCAAAAAGTACAAATGCAAGAGATCACAGGGAAGAAATAAAACTAAGAAGACAATGGATGAAAATAGTGCAAGCGGGAGTGAGAATGATGACGATTGCCTTTGCATTTTTTGTCACAGCTCATACAAAGATTCAAGAAAAGGTGAAGGATGGATTAAATGTCAAAGTTGCCAACAGTGGGCTCACGAAGAGTGTGCGGGAGTAGAGGAAGACGATGCTGTCTTCATATATGAATTGTACGACTAAATTAATTTTCATTTACGTTTTTTCACTTCACTTTACATCAGTACCTTCTTGCCCCAACCGGTTGGGGCAAGCAGGACCAAGTTGTAAATGTGATAAATGTTAAAAACCTCCTGTGTTTTTTCTACTACAATTTTATATATATATATATATATATATATATATATATATAACAGAGGTGTCCTATGCTTATTTTGAATGTTGTACTGTTGTAAATAAGGATAATACAAATTAAAATACCTTAAGTGGTCCTCGCTACCCCGGTCTCCCCTATATAACGCTGTATAACACGAATTTCAAGCTGTGGGTGTCTCCGAATATGCGTATGTGTACTGTGTAGCACAGTTTAAATTAATAATGTGATATTGGCTAGAGTAATTCGTTAAGTAACTATGTGCGGTGAAATAAGTGAGGAACGAGTATGCTTTTTCTTTTCTTTATTTAAGATTAAGTACATTAAGTACATTAAATGCAGGGTTTACGTACATCAAAGATCTATGAATTATTTTAATATAGTCTTTCGATTTATTTAAGTCTATAAAGTACTATTGTAACATTCCAATTTTAGTATATAATGAAAACATATAAACATTCACAGTTTATTCCCATTTTGAACAATGTTTTGAGCTCATTGTCTGATTTATTCTATTTATTGGTAAACTATTCAACAACATAGTAAAAGATTTACTTGCACTACCTGGTATAACTAACACTTTATTGTTTCACACTAAATCATTTACGTTTTCTTGTATCCGTATGGCGGATGGTATCGTGTCGTAATATTCTATCCTGAGACGTTTGTTGATGTTTAATCGGAGCCTTTTAATTTCGGGTTTTGTCATGAGTATGTGGCCGTGTGTACGCATAATAACGCTAGTAGAAGTTAAAATTTCATGTTCTGCGTCATCCACTAGGCCAATTAAGGATTCTAAGTTAACCTTTCATAAATTTTCATAGGTAAGGGTAATTCCTTTTACATTAATCGATTGCTTTACCGTCCCATCTGGTAAATAAACTTTGTAGGCGTATGTTTTCGGTTCTCCTGAGACAAACTCGGTGATATAAGAACCACAACCGTATTGAGGTTCAATTTCATCGGTAAGATCTCCTAGAGGTAGATCCAGGTACACTTCTTTCGAAATGTAGATACAGAATCAGTATCGTAATATAGCACCCTCTCTCCTAGCGCTTCGAGATACGAGTATAATTTTAACCGTGCTTGAGTGGTTACGTAGGCTGCAATTACGCAGTTTACATTAAACAAGGGCTCAATTGCCTCTTCCACGTATGTCCAATTTACAATTAGAGTGTCCTCATTAATTTCCTGTATATGATTATCTTGAACTCATGAAAAAAACATTAAATCGTAAAACTCTTTTAGAGCATTAATAATTGAAGTTTTGTTTTGATTTTCGCGTTGACCAAATTTATCACAGAAACTGTTTAACATAAACTTTGCTAGAGATCTAAGGGCGGGATTTTTCTGATTGTGCGAGCTGTACACCCTCGTTGTTAAGGAACTCTGCGATGTAACGGGCCTCGTCTTCTTGTTTTGTATAGGTAGAGGGCCACCCCGAGGCCCCTTGCTTCATCTTCAAGAACATATTTGTGAAACCGGAAAATAGAACACCTGATGTATCTGTTTTATCATACTGTGTTGTGCCATATGATCGGATTTCTTGTACTTGCACTATATTGTTTCCCCTTTTGACGGCTTGTACGATTTCGCCTGTACACCAAGTGCCGTGAAGTGTTCGTTTTTGAATATCACGCAACCATTCTTCGTTACTTATTTCTTCTACACATGTGCAGCAAAGCGGGGAACAAAAGTTTCTGATGTATCTTCATTGGAAGCACTGGATGGCAAAGATCTTGAGGTGGTAGAATTGAACACTTAATTATACGGTCGGGAAAGGCACACTTCATGGTAAACTCGTCACACTCTCTCGTAACATGTATCAGTGGGTGTCGAGTTGGAAACTTCCCGTATTTACAAACTCAGGGGTAAAACGGGCACACATCGACGTATTTAATTCTTTCACCGGGTTTTGTTTTTAATTCTAGTAAAAATTTATATTCCCACATTACAACGACGTTGTATCCTAAATTTTTAAGGCGGAATACTTTTGATTTAGAATTTTCATATCTGTGCTTCATGGTATCGTGTGGACTGTCAAACAACGGAGCTTCAATTTGTGTTGTAAAGCATATAGGACATCCTGTAAAATTCAAAACCTTCGTGTGATGATTCACAATAACCAAATACTCTCATGACATAAGTTACATACTCTCTCTGTTTACCCGCGTGTTGAATAGAAATACCTGTACGGTCCTCTCCCAGGCTAATTATTGTATAGCAGTTATAGATTGTTTGTCTGCTCTTCGATAGCCATCTTTTGGAATAATTCAAATTGTATCGGTTTGTAAAAATTGTAGATTGCAGGCTGAGGCTATCGTAATGGCTGCGGTAAACGGATCAAACAAACACTACTTTAGAAACTTCTAAAGTACATGCAAGCATGTTTTATAATATCTACATCAGACCTGCAATATTCTATTAACTCTTCCGAAATTTTAAATATATACCCCTGTGATTGCATTTCTTCATACCATTTAAAAAGTTCAGCTCTTTCTTCGGGGTTCATGGAGTTGGGGGAGTAGTAATCAATATGAGGTAGCGGAGCTACATACTCAGCGTTCCCTTGAATGTTAAATAGATGGGGGAAATAACCTTTCCTTATAACCGTCGCTAATCCAAATGCCTTTGGTAGAACTGAGAGTGGCATAGGGAAGTAATTAAGAATATCAATAAATTTTAAATTATCGCATTTCATAATTAGGGTTTTAGACCCCCTCATTGTAATCTCCGGTTTAAGGCGTGTGTTTGTTAGTGTTGTGTGATTTACGATAAACTATATATATATATATATATATATATATATATATATATATATATATATATATTACTGATATTTATTATGATGCACATATATATTTTACTGATATATTTTTAATTATAATTGTTTTAATTGTTTTTATATTTATAATGCCTAACCAGCTTAACAGTCGCATATAAAGACTCTTCGAAGGGGATAGGGTTCAAATTTAGAAGACATTTTAAAACTATATGAGAAAGTAAATTGTTAGCTTGTCGATTTATATTATGATTTTGAATATTTATAATTATAAGTAATGTGATTAATTTAAATTGAGTTGTCGCCCATTTATATTTTATTATTTTCAATTTGTTCAAAGAGATAGAAATATAATTTTTAAATTGCATCGATATATGTGCAACTCCCTGTACATAAAAAATCTTCAAATGTATAATATCTGAGCATGCGCTATGAATACGCATTCATATGACCTTTCAGTGAATGCAAAAATGAAAAACACGCCATATACATGTAAGTATAATTATGCCTGAATTTAGTAAATATTATAATAACCATTTAATTTTCAGATCAAAAGCAAGTAGGTAGAATCGTTGGGAGAACGAGGATCGAATATTGATGGCTTGTGCAGTTTCTGTGACTGGTAACTATGTTCCTCCAGTTTATTTGTTTCCTCGGAAAAGACTAGCACCATTATTGTTAAGAGATCCTCCAGGGGCTGCTGGTTTTGCAAACGGTTCTGGCTGGATGGACAGGGAACATTTTCTAAAATACCTTGATCATTTTAAGGAACATGTTAAGCCCTGCAATGAAGAACCAGTGCTACTGATCTTAGACGGACACAAGTCACAAGCAACTTGAAGGTGTTTTGAAAGCAAGAGAACATCACATAGTAATGCTGGCTATCCCCTTCACTGTAGTCACCGGATTCAACCGCTTGATTTGATACTTTTTGGACCATTTAAGGCTCAATATGTACGAGAATATGATCATTATGTGACAGTCCTTAAAGGAGGCGTAATTACAATTCACGACGTTGTGAGTTTGAGTGGTAAGGCTTTTCAGAAGGTTGCTACAATAGATAAAGCCGCAATAGGATTAGAAAGAAGTGGAATCTATCCATACAACCCCGATTTATTTCAAGAAACTGATTTTTGTCCTTTTCATGCCAATAAAGAAGCTTTAATTCGTGACACCGTCACACCACCACGAACAATCATTTCAGATGCTGCTTCACTCAACAGTCCAGGGCAGAACTGTTCGTCATCAGTCGCACCGGCGTGTTCTCTTCTTTCCAATAATAATTATAATCCTGCTTAGAAGAAACGCGATCATCTACCTCTTCCAAAGTAGCAGCAACCAAACGAAATCTTGGAAAGAAAATCATATACCACTTTCCAAAAAGCAAAAATGCAAGAGATCGCTGGGAAGAAATAAAACTAAGAAGACAATGGATGAAAATAGTACAAGCGGAGCGTGAACGAGACCATTGCCTTTGTATTTTTGTCACAGCTCATACAAAGATTCAAGAAAAGGGAAGGATGGATTAAATGTCAAAATTGCCAACAGTGGGCTCACGAAAAGTGTGGAGTAGAGGAAGACGATGCTGTCTTCATATGTGAATTGTTCGACTAAATTAATTTTCATTTACGTTTTTCACTTCACTTTACATCTGACCTTATTGCCCCAACCGGTTGGGGCAAACAGGACCAAGTTGCAAATGTGATAAATGTTTTTATCATACAAATGTTAAAAGTCTCCTGTGTTTGTTCTACTGCAATCTTTTAGATATATAACAGAGGTGTACTATGCTTATTTTGCATGTTGTACTGTTGTAAATAAGCATAATACAAATTAAAATGTCTTAAGTGGTCCTCCACCCCGGTCTCCCCTACATAACGCTGTATAACACGAATATCAAGCTGTGGGTGTCTCCGAATATGCGTATATGATTATGTTGAACTGATGGAGAAAACATTAAATCGTAAAACTCTTTTAGAGCATTAATAATTGAAGTTTTGTTTTGATTTTCGCGTTGACCAAATTTATCACAGAAACTGTTTAACATAAACTTTGCTAGAGATCTAAGGGCGGGATTTTTCTGATTGTGCGAGCTGTACACCCTCGTTGTTAAGGAACTCTGCGATGTAACGGGCCTCGTCTTCTTGTTTTGTATAGGTAGAGGGCCACCCCGAGGCCCCTTGCTTCATCTTCAAGAACATATTTGTGAAACCGGAAAATAGAACACCTGATGTATCTGTTTTATCATACTGTGTTGTGCCATATGATCGGATTTCTTGTACTTGCACTATATTGTTTCCCCTTTTGACGGCTTGTACGATTTCGCCTGTACACCAAGTGCCGTGAAGTGTTCGTTTTTGAATATCACGCAACCATTCTTCGTTACTTATTTCTTCTACACATGTGCAGCAAAGCGGGGAACAAAAGTTTTGATGTATCTTCATTAGAAGCACCGGATGGTAAAGATCTTGAGGTGGTAGAGTTGAACACTTAATTATACGGTCGGGAAAGGACACTTCATGGTAAACTCGTCACACTCTCGTAACATATACCCGTGGGTGTCCAGTTGAAAGCTTCCCGTATTTACGAACCCAGGGTAAAATGAGCACACATCGACGTATTTAATTCTTTGGCCAGGTTTTGTTTTTAATTGTAGTAAAAATTTACATTCCCACATTTCAATGAAGTTATATCCTAAATTTTTAAGGCGGATTACTTTTGATTTAGTATTTTCATATCTCATCTCCATGGTATCGTGTGGATTGTCAAACAGCGGGGCTTCACGTTATGTTGTAAGGCATATAGGACAACCATGATAGTATGATAGTAGCACAATAACCAAATACTCTCATGACATAAGTTACATACTCTCTCTGTTTACCCGCGGTTGAATAGAAATACCTCTACGGTCTTCTTCCCAGGCTAACCATTGTATAGTAGTTACAGATTGTCTGCTCTTCGATAGCCATCTTTTGGAATAATTCAAATTGTATCGGTTTGTAAAAATCGTAGTCGGTACAACAGATTGCAGGCTGAGGCTATCGTAATGGCTTCGACAAACGGATCAACCAAACACTACTTTAGAAACAGACTTCTAAAGTACATGCAAGCATGTCTTAAAATATCTACATCAGACCTGCAATATTCTATTAACTCTTCCGACATTTTAAATATATACCCTGTGATTGCATTTCTTCATACCACTTTAAAAGTTCAGCTATTTCTTCGGGGTTCATGGAGTTGGGGAGTAGTAATCAATATGAGGTAGCGAGCTACATATTCAGCGTTCCCTTGAATGTTAAATAACCTTTCCTTATAACCGTCGCTAATCCAAACGCCTTTGGTAGAGCTGAGAGTGGCATAGGGAAGTAATTAAACATATCAATAAATTTTAAATTATCGCATTTCATAATTAGGGTTTTAGACCCCCTCATTGTAATCTCCGGTTTAAGGCGTGTGTTTGTTAGTGTGTGATTTACGATAAATTATATATATATATATATATATATATATATCCGAAAGGCGAACAATTTGAAGAAGAAGAAAAAAAGAAGGAACGAACAAATAAAGTACTCGTACCGTACATAAAGGAAACAACAGGTCAGATTTGCAGAATTCTAAAAAAAAAACATATTAAAACAATATTTAAGACGTATGAAAAGATTGGAGCCGTATTGGATATTAGCAGTAAGGAAAAATTCTACATCCTCATCTTTGGCGCAAGTTCAATCGATATCACTTATCTCTTCACATACCATTTCACTTACCGAAATTAATAGTGTCATTTTGAATTAGACTAGAAGGAGAGCACCAGCAGAACCAAGAGAATAACCAGAGAAGCTATAGAAAAAAGCCCAAATAACCTTAATACCCGATAGGACTCGTAGAGACTATCTAACACATGCAAACATATTAAAGAAAAACCATCAACCAAAAACACGTAGTAGAACTATTATGGAAGCCATAGAAAAAACAGCTAAAGTAAAGCAGAGAAATAGTACAAGTGAAAGGCAGCTAGCTCTATAAGATCGTGCTACAAGTTTTTAAATGCGACGTTTCGTTTTCAAGATACCATTATCAACTTCATATTTTAAACACTGACCTGAATTTCTTAATTCATTTTTTATCATCAGAAGGCATAATATACATAAATAACATAAGCTTTATTCATCTTCCTGGCCAAATCGAAAATTTTGTATTATGTTTTTTATAAAAAAAAAACGATACGGCCCTGAATACAAATATTAGTAGCTTTTCAATTACACAATAATAATAGATAAATGAGACGAAGATAACCGTGCTATTTAATTTAATAGTCAAACTGACCCTCTTTGTAACTATGCAATAAGTTACCTGTTATTTTGAAGTAGTTATAGTTTTACTACTAATTATTTTTTTCGTATGATTTAAACCAATCAGAACATCCAATTTAGTTAAGCTACCTTGTATAATTTCCATATTCCACGATTACACATACAGTAGCTTTACCCATCAAACTTAGATCTAACAAGTTTATTTAGAAGATGTTTTAAAACAAAACCATTTGGACGATGCGGAAGTAGAATAATTGTTCTAAATTAACAGAGTTGTGTATGAAACAAACCTTTTTCGAAATTAACGATCAATTTTTCAAACAAGAACATGGTTCGACAATGGGCAATAGCTTGTCTCCGTTTATGGCCAAACAGATGGGATGGGGGTTAAAAATGTACTATCATACTTATACAAAAGGTCTATTTAAAATATTTTCTCAAATTATTTTGAAAACGGTCAGTACTTCAGATAATAGTTACAAAATCTTTTAGGCAATCCAAAACTATCAAGGGGATAACCAGGATTGGTCGGGTTTATAAATGTTATAGTAAAAAGTGTGAACAAATCTATGTAGGGCAAACTAAACGATCTATAAAAATTCGTTTTCAAAGAACATTTAGCTCATACCAAATACAAATGTTGAGATAAGTTTGCCGTAGCCATATTCATATGGTGGACAAAAATAATATTGTACATAAGGTATCTTTAATCAAACATATTAGTAACGAACTTGATTGCTATGAAGGTTAGAGACCTTCACAAACAAACAAATGAATAATAACGATTAAGGGTCTTTAGGTTACTCACTGATGGTATATATATATATATATATATATATATATATATATATATACATACATATATATATATATATATATATATATATATATATATATATATATATATATATATATATTATGTATGTATATATATATATAATATATATATATATATATATATATATATATATATATATATATATATATATATATATATATATATATATTAGAAATTTCTTTAGTTCGTCCCAGTCGACGGTTGATGATGATAGCTTAGCTATTGTAACGCGTTTTTTTATTTCTGTGTGGTACGTGGGTGTATTTATTTTCTTGAACAAAATTTTACGTTAAATTTAATTTTCTCTTAAAAATTTAAAATAATAGTCTTTTGATTCCATTGGTTGGTAGCACTGTAAAATCCCTATCCCTTATATAAAATATTATTAAAATGTAACTTAGAATCTGAATTAGGAGAGCAGATGTTGCTAACTACAGCGCATCATTTGCAATTTTCGGTGTCACCGACTCTTAATAAAAAACAGTTGCACAAAATTAAGCTGGAAGTAATAATTTTGTTACAAGTTTTGTTATGAACTTATTCGTTCATAACAAAACTTGTAATAATTTAATATTAGTCAAGTTACTTTGGTATGTGTGAATCCTTGGGATATTGCAGGCTCACATTGCTTTAATATAAGTAATTTGATTGTAATCGCGTTATATTTAGAATGTACATCAGTTCTACATACATAAAGACAAAATTTACATTAATTCTGGCTTGTATCTCGATAGCGCAATTTGTAAGCGCGGTACTCTAGCAAAGAACAGGTCGTAGGTTCAAATCCTATTCGGGGTAAATTTCTTATTTACGTATTTCGTAAAATTAATAATAATTTTGATATCGTTGTCACCTGGTATAGGTCCTTTGGAATTTTAGTTACTTATTACAGAATTTAGTACATACATTAATACTCCTAGGCTGGTGAATTAAGCCAGGATCATTTTAATCATGTTCGTTATGAACGTATTAAAAATAATTATCCTAAAAATTATTAAAACTCATTTTCTTTAATTTCCACTTTGTTCCAGATATTTAAAAAAAGTGACTGACTTATACAACCTGTGACGATTATGAATAATGAAATATGAACTACAATGATACAAACTAAAAGTTGGTGTTATATAGAAACTTGAAGAAATTTTAATTATTTTTTTTAACTGTTTTTTTTTCTTATCAGTATTTTTTAATGTTATTCAATATATTTTTCTGAAGTATACCCGTAATAGCTAAATTGAAGATAAAGCTTTGTACAGCATAGTATCATTGTGTATATTATTACATATCTTTACAATGGTAGTATTAACCCAAATCATGAGCCACACGTTTGAGGATTGCTGTAACTTATATCTTTGAGTGGTATGAATGTCATATTAGTTTTATATACTTAATCGAATATTATTAGCTTATAGACAAATGTCAAGCAACCCATTGTTAGATTTAATAGGAAGCAAAAAAGGTCATGCTAAGCCTCATTAACGGCAAAGCGTCCTTAATACTTTATATTTATACCTATACATTTCTTTTTATTTAGTAATACACATGAAAACTAGTAAATGTTACAGAAATGAAACGACCACTAAAATTTTCTACAAATAAAATAATTTTGCGCAAAATCGCCAAGATGCGCACACCTCCACATAAAATCAATACAGCATCCCTTTTTATATAATCCTTCTCGTATAATTTCTTCACAAAATTTAACTGCGCTATAATGTGGCATTAAGGAATTGTTTTAAGTAGGCAAACTAAAAATGCCTGATGCAGAAAAAAAGCGTTCCATACTAATAGAAAACAGCTTAGCTGATCAAGCATTACCTATACCTATACAAATCTTTTTATGGAAACAGATAAGGTGTGTATAATATTTTTTGCATGAAATATTGAATTAGTAATTGCCTACATTTTTCAGTCCATTTATAAGGCCTAAGTTAGGAAAACTTCACGAGGCTTCATGCACGGTACGTTTGTCATTATGATTGAAGAAATTACTAAATTAATGTGTCCGTTTTAGTTTTGCCAGCAAGCGCCTCCTGGTCATCATGTAAGTAATTTCACATAATATTGTATTTCTTTGATTTTAGCTAGATGAGTTATTAATAGGAACTGAAAGAAGCCTGCAAGGTACGTTGTGGTCTAAATGTTTTTACCCACTTTTTAGTGATTTTTAAATTTTAGTCCTTTGAAAAAGTATTGGTCCAAAATATTCAGTTTGGCTTAAAGCCAGACTTAACAGAAGCTATTCGTTCTATTCCTAGATGGCGCCTTATACAAGCCGCTCTTCCACATGTAATGCACTGCACAGCGACACTACTGCACAACAAGTAAGTTTTGATAGTTTTTAACATATTGGTTAAGATAACATCTTCGACATGTCCTTAAAATCTTTATTAAGACAATTCCAAATATCGCTAGTCTTGCAACTTATGCTATATGGTCCATCTGCAAGTTTAATAAGTGCTGTAAGATTAGTCGACAATCGTAATTGAATGGTTGAATGTGTTGTAAATATTAGATCCAAAGCCAAAACACCCACATAAAGCAAAGTAATCAGCAGTTACACATACACACACACACACACACACACACCACACACCACACACACACACACACACACACACACACACACACACACACTGCATACACGCACCCAGCACGCACTCACGCACGTACGCACGCACGCACGAACAAGAACGCACGCACGCACTACACGCACGCACGCACCCACACACAAACACGCACACACACACACTCTCTCACACACGCACACAAGCATACAAGCGCAGCGCACACGCGCAAGCGCTCACACGCCCACACGCGCTCACGCACGCACGCCCGCACGCACGCACACGCACACACACGCTGACGCAGACACAGACGCAGACGCAGACGCAAACGCAGACGCAGACGCAGACGCAGACGCAGACGCAGACGCGAACACGCGCACGGATACGGACACGGGTGCGGACGAGAACAACACACACAAACACACACACCACACAACACACACACACACACACACACACACACACAACACACACACACACACACACACACACACACACACACACACACACACACACACACACACAACACAAACACACATGCTCGCTCGTCCGCTCACACTACTCACCACACACACACACACACACACACACAACACGCAAGACGCAGATGCAGACGCAGACGCAGACGCAGACGCAGGCGTAGACGCAGGCGCAGACACAGGCACGGTCCCAGACCCAGACCCAGACACAGATGCAGACGCATACGCGGACGTGGACCTGTTTTCTTTCTATTCGGCTTGGTATGTCGTCGTATTTGACTGTGTTATTTTTATGTGTTTATTGGTTAGAGTTTCCACGTTGCTGGTAATCGTAATCCATCATCTATGTTATTCAGCGTGTTAAATGCGCTTTTTTAATTTTTAGTATTTTCAAAATCAATTTTGCGGCTTGATGATTTTTCATGTTGTGCTAGCTATGAAGCAGTTTGGCCTTATTTGACAGCATTTATGTGTTCCTCTCACCTTGCATGAATGTTACTGTTGGTTTGTCCTATGTATACCGGACAACATCAGCCACATGGAATTCGGTATACTTCTTGTCCCTATAGATTTATTTTGTCTTTAAGATTTTTGAGAATTTTGTTGATCTTTTTCGCTGGTTTAAATATAGTTTTTAGATTGTGTAAAAAACATTGAAACGGTTCCGGTCTCAATTGTAAGGAGTTCATAACAATCAGCAAGGAAACACGCAGAAGCATTGAATTTAAAACGTTAGCCGAATACTCTATAGTGATTATAATTTTCATTCTTACAAAATTCAAGTTGTACATGAACTTAAACCAGTATACTACGTGGTACACAAATGATGGCAAGGATTAATCACGACCCCGATTTTTTAGACAATTTTTTCATATTGGACGATGTTGATTTTCACCTCAGTGGTATGTAAATAAACAAAATTAAGTTATTGGGCATCTGAAAACCATCGTCAATTGCACGAATTACATTTATAGTCAACAGATTCAGTTTGGTGTACTATTTCATTACGAGGTGTGATTGACCCTTTCTTCGTTGAGAATGAGAAAAGTAATGCGGTAACAATAACTCCTGAACGATAAGTTCCTGATTTTCATAATCTTTGGTTTCAGCAGGGTGGAGCCCCATATGTCCAGACCATTTCGACGGTTTTTTGGTAATCACGTAATTTCACGGTTTGCCTACATTTGTTGACCCCCAAGATCACTAGATTTGTTTGTGTGTAATTTCGCTGCAAATTTGTATCGAACAATGCATTTGTTTGAATCCCCATCAGCTTATGGATACAGTTTTTAGAAATCGATTTTTTACAATATTTAATGGCATGTAATTTACTTTCTGTTTTAAACAAAAGTTTTAAATGTACTTTTCTTAGAGCTATTTCCCGTTTCATAGCGCCACCTGGTACAAAACACATACAAAACTATTTCATGGTCGTTTTTATTTCAGAATGAAGGATGGAACTCTATTAAGCCTCGGCGCCGTAGAAACAAAGCTCCTATATACACTCCATTGGATTATATTAGATGCAGCTGAAGAATGTGCAGATGCTGATTTCGAAAAAGGCAATTATCAAGATTCTTCGTTTTATTATCTATTTTCCATTCCGACAATATCGGTAAGTGGATAAAGTGACCTACTGTTTCGAATACAAGAAATTTTCAGTTATTCGTTTACTTATTTGCACCTATTTGTCATATGTTAAAAGAATCCGATTTCCAAACGTTTCGTTTAGAAAACGGTTTAAAATTATGGCAAGCAATGTGGGAGTTTCGACACCCAGAAACCTCATGCTTTACCACACACTGCAAACCTAAACCAAAGAGTTTACTAGGAAAAAATAAGTATCAAATTACACAATTTGGAGATGTATTTTTGGGACGTAAACAATCGAGTGAAGAAATTAAAAGTCAGGGAAGCCCGAGTCAGGGTATGAGTAGCTCAAGCGAACAAACTGTATTTCCACCACCTGGAGCTACCGTTACTGTGACAGCAACAATTACAACAAAAGATGATGATGTGTGTATGATTTGTAACTGCCTGGAAATACATTTTGTTTTTGTAGTGTGGTTGGGTGTCTTCTCCAAAAGATACAGTCTTTCCCGAAACTATACCAGAGGAGAGCTCAAGTACTGAAGAAGAACATGTTGTCATTTTCCGTTTACCGTCTTTGCACGAATCGGATGGATTTTTACGGGATCCTTCTATATACACAGTAAGAGATTGAGCTGTAATTAAAATATAAAATGTTGTGTTTTAGGCGGAGACTAGTTTGTTCCAATTAGCAATGACGAAAAATGGAACCGGGAGGCCTTATTTTAAAGTTGAACAGGTCACAGCAATTTCAGCTTCTGATACTAAACAAACCAAATCTACCTCCACATTACAAAAGTTTGGGTCCGTTCACCGCTATTTATTACTATTAACACAAATTTACATTTGCAGATCGTTGACTGACAAAGATTCTGTTGATAGTAGTAGTAAGCGGCCATCAACAGAAGGGCCGGTCAGTGAACCTCGAGGTTTACATAAAATTTTGAGCGGAAGTCAAACGGGTGATTTGTCTTCAGCCACGTTTTTGGACGTTGCCGTTCTTAGATGTTTATTTATATCGCATTGGCAGGAGGAAGGGGTATATTGGGCACTTCATTTTTTATATAACAGGTTAAAAGCGTGTGATAAGTGTCTTTTAAACTAATTTAATATTTTTAGGCTACGAGATATAAGCGAAGAGATGGTAGGACAACAGCAACCACGGCGTCGTAGTAATTCACTTCCTATCCCTAAAATAGAAGTGTCTATTTATCAAAGTCCGGAATCTAAAAAACAGGAAATAAGTTTAGAAGTACCAGAAGTCAAAGACTTGTCTTTGTTAACAGGTCAGTTTTTATTTATAATTAAGATTACCATTTCTGATCCATTTTGCAGAATCTCCATATCATGGTCAAAAATTACCAGAAGATAGTCCTAGTCATACAAGGAGAGCAAGTGAAAAGGTGAAGAAGAAAATGAAAATGGCAGATTTAAAAGCATTTGTAGAAACTAAATTGTTATCAAAATCTGATAAAGCATTAGAAAAAATTGGACACGATGAGCCAAAACCATTTGGCGAACAAGTGGTGGGTTGCATAATTCATTTTTTAAACTTTTTAATATGAAAAACAGATTATATAGTAATTAGTGTAATATTATTAGGATTATCATCGCAGTTTGGATACTGGCGATGAACATCTTTCAAAACAAAGTTCTCCTGCAACGAAAATGTTTGAACCTATCCCTAGTAATCTGGTTAAAGGAAAAAGTATGCCTAGTCTAAGGTACATTTTTAAAAATTGTTCATTCATATCATTTCTGTAATCATTTGTGTTAATACCATATCTCTTGTCTTGATGCATATTTAAACTTAACCTTTATGTGTGGTAAGTGATAAGTAAATAGTAAAATCCACTATTGAGCTTCTGATTTGCTTTTCCAATTTAAAAAGGAACACTGCATTGTTATAAGAAAAATTGGAAGAATCATACCTTATGCACATTGGTTTTATGCAAGCTATAAAAGATATGCAACCACTTTCAATAAGTATTTTCGTTCGTTTTGGTATAGTTACATACGTTACTCTAAATTTCATAATTGCATTAGCGACGATCCAATGGCCGCATTATGTAAACCAAGCGCGCCACAAACTAGTTGGAAAAGCAAGCAATTTCTTATATTGTTGGCTGTATTATAATCTAAATTATTATCAAAGTATCTTCTCAATAACGCATCTAATTCTTGATGGATATGCGCATTAATAAAATTTAATTTGATGGGATGTGGGTGTGGGCGTGAGTGTGTGCGTGTGTGGGCGTGGATGTGGGTGCAGATACGGGAGTGGGTGTAGGTGTTGGTATGAGCATGCGTGCCTGCGTGGGTGGGTGGGTGTGTGTGTGTGTGGGCGTGGATGTGGGTGCAGATGCGGGCGTGGGTCTGTGCGTGCCTGTGTGAGTGTGTGTGTGTGTGTGTGTGTGTGTGTGGATGTGGGTGTTAATGTGTGTGAGGGGTAAATGTGGGTGTGTGTGGGTACCTGTTTGAGTGAGGGGGTAGTCGTGAGTGCGTACGTGTGTGCGTGCGTGTGTGTGGGGGTGTGAGTGCAGATACGGGCGTGGGTGTGGATGTGTGTGGGAGTTGGTGTGGGCGTGCCTATGTGTGAGTGTAGGTGTGGATGTGTATGTGGGTGTAGGAGTGGGTGTGAAGCTAAGTGTGGGTGTGTATGGGTAAGTGTAGGTATGCGTATGTATGAAGGGGGTTGGTGTGTGTATAGGTGTGGGTGTGATCGTGCGTGTTCGTGAGCGTGTGTGGGCAGGTGCGCGTGTCCGCGGCCGCGTGCTTGTTTGTTGTGTGTGTGTGTGTGTGTGGATGTATGTTAGTATCCACTATAACTAGATTTTTGTTTTTTGCAATGTTGCTTATTTTCGTAATGGAGGTATTAAAAAAAGTGGTTGCATGATTATCCTAAAAAATATTTTTAAAATTACTTGATTTCTTTTAGTTTCCACTTTGTAGGTTGGAAGGTCGTGCACCATTCCAGATATTTTTATTTCTAATCAAAATAAGCTGCTGATATTGCTAGGCAAATTATTTTGTTTGTTCTCTTTCACGAGCTGTAGGCCAAAGATCTGCTATGTACTTAACTAGTTCCATATTTAAAGAAATAATTATTGTTCGTAGATGTGTGATTTTTCCAATTAACTTAATACAGCGAGAATAATATATGCTATCACAAGTTAAGAGACTTTGTGCATTAATCTTTCTATTGCATCAAAACTACAGCAATAGCTTTCTTTCATGCTCAGAGTGTTTTCCTAAAAAGTAAAACCTTATAGTAATATCCTTGATTTATATGTAATACACTATCTACTAATCTTACCATTCAGTGTTCTGTTGTGTATGTTCTTATACTGTGTTCTATCTCTCTTAGCTGTTTGATAGATGAGTTGACGGCTGGAGGGTAAGTGGCTGTTATCTCATATTAATTATTTATCTGCCAATTTACATTTTTTCTTTTTTGAATGAATTTTATTGTAGTTAGATTACTGAGCTCTTTCTTTGTGTAATTTGCAGATAAATATTTTCAGTTTCATAGCTCTGTGAAATTATGGTATCATGACTATTGTCATAAAAATTGTAAATGTCTTTGTTAGATATATTGGTGAAATCCATTGGGATCGAAGAAGAACTAGTAAATCTGAGGCTCCCAATCGTCGAACAATTAATCCCATTATTACCGTAACTGAGCACACACCAACACCGTCTCCTGATTATTTACGAAGACAGGTAGATATTGTCGACAGTGTGTTTGCGAATACTTAACATCTTTGTTTAGGGTTCAATTGATAGTCAATTAGATGCTATTAGCTTTGGTGTTACAAAACCACAAGCTCGCTGGCAGGAACGTAAAGCGAGCTTAACTCGTTCTCAAACAGACTCAAATATCACGTATACCGCGGAAGATATTCCAGAAGCTCCAGGAGCTTTTTGTTACATAACAAAAGATGGTGATATTGATATACAAGTGGTGCTGAAGGTTAGTTGGATTTGCAAAATACCGCAGTCTTAATTACACTTTCAGGCAACACACTCGGCTGTCCTTAAGGATAATGGCTGTTGCACATTAAGGGTGCTCGAAGTAATTTTAAATCTAGTTGAGCTCTTAATGGATTTAGGAGTTCTAAAACAATGCCTGCGTGAGGAAGTTTTGGCCGAGCATACACCTACATCATTAGCTGATTCAAGTCCTGGTAGTAAACCAGGCAAAAAATCTATTCCAAATTTAGGACCTTCAGAAGGTGATATATCTACTAAGAATGTATCTCCCCATCATCTTATTATGCA